>OZ007497.1:88332140-88734640 GCA_963931805.1 Microdon myrmicae
GCTTATCGTTTAACTCAAAAGCAAATTTTATAAAGCAAATCAACGCCTACATTCAGATTGAATCAGCTTCACTTCCAAAAGTTGATTTGTATCGCTAAAGACTTTTCCGAGATAGATGCGTCACTCCTTAAGTAAAGATAACAAATATTAATATATGTTTAGAATGGTTTTAAAATTAGGTAGAGACCTCAGTTTCATAAGTTAATTAACCAACTTCATAAAATATTTAAAGTAAAAGATAAAGCGGAGAATGGCATAAAAATTAGCATAATATGCCGAAAACAATTCGATTATCAATAAGACCGTTGCGACATCGCATGCAACATTCAACTTAGATTAACAGAAGAAAAGAAATAATGCCAATACTCATCGAACTAGCTAAAGCATTCGATAGGGTATGGTATAGGGTTTGCGATGATAGTGAAGAACGTGTGAATCAAACCTACGCTATGACGTTTAGACTCATTAAGATATTGAACCAATGCTCAACACATCAGGCCATTGTCGCGTGTACAAATTCGATCGTTATACTCAAGTACACTCAACTGATGTGGATTGCTATGTTAATTGCTATGGTATACGGCTCTGATACTGTTATTCGAAATTTTGTCGTTGTTATTCACTATTTGCTTGTATATTGTACATGTATCTGTTAGAAACGCGACAATGGCGAGTACCAAATTGACCACCATCCGGTGTAGACGTGCGACAATCGACAAATGATAGTTGATGAGCCGGTCAACGGAATGGCTTAAAAAGTGATGTGTATGTAAAATTATTATCTAATTATTGTTAAATTATTATTATTAAATTAAACTGCGTTGCACATCTTAAATGGGTACGGGTTCACTTGGGATCTTCTCTGCACCCAAAATAATTAAAAAACAATTAGTGCCGATAGGCGACATACGAATTGTTCCTGTTTGTGTATGTGCACAGTATAATAAACAAACTCTTGAACGTGATTTTCTATCTGTCACTCGCGCAATAAAAAAAAATTAAGTGAGAACACGTGGTCCATAATATGGGCGTAAATCAAAAATGCAAAATGGCAGAGCAGAAACAAGTAATTAAGAAGGTAAAACCAAAGTCCACGTTAATAAGTGCCCTGCGAGCTCCCCACTGACACGAGCGACAACCAAAGTTAACAAGCCAAAGGAGGCAATAACATACTTGCTCGAAAAAGGTCAAAAATGGAAGAGGACAACCCATTCCCCCGGTTCCATATAATGACAGCAATGTAACAAATAACATTTTTGCATGTTTAGTGACTACCGAGACTGAGGACGAGGAGGAGCAAATCAGCGACCTTGAAGCAAGGCTATCCCGAGCAAGGGCACAGTTAGCTGAGAAGCGTCGCTGGAAGAAGGAATTGGCTGAAAACGAGCAGCTAATGGTGAAACAACAGCAGCAGAAAAAACAGCAAAAATGTGCACAACAAAATACTAACCAGCAAAAAGGATGTCCACCGCAACAGATGACACAACAACAACCACAACAAGGGCAACAGGCAGCAAAAAGGAAAACGAAGATGCCACCCATCAACACTACAGATATGGATTGTAACGAACTGGCAAGTCTATGTAAGCTTTCTATTGGGGAGGATTTTTTTTCAATTTCAATTAAAAGACTGAAGGGAACAGGTTTGCCGTACAGACAAATTCGGTTAAGGTTTGAAAAAATGAAAAATGTGCTATAAAGGGCCACCGCGGAATTTTACACGTACACCCCGAAAGAAATAAAGAATATAACGGTTCTACTAAAGGGCATCGATCCTGAAGCAGAACCAGAAGTTCTACTACAAACGCTACGAGAGCTTAACTATAATGATATTGAGTTTATCGCGGTAAAACCTTTCAATACAGCTAGGGCTCGACGGGAGAAACTACTAAACTACCATTCTACCTGGTGCAACTGGGCCCCGGTAGCAAAATTGGTGGACTTAGGAAAATCACTATCCTGAAATCGTCACATGGGACTAATTGAAAAAAGGCAGAGACATAATCCAGTGTCTTCGCTGCCAAAGGTTCGGGCACTCAGCAGCAAACTGCGAAATGCAGTATCGATGCGTAAGATGTGGACAAGACCACAGCGTAGAACAATGCACGTTAAGTAAAGAAGGACTAGACGGCAGATCTCTTCTAAAGTGAGAACCTTAACAGGAGAAATTCACTTAACCCTCCTACCAACATAAACATATCCAACGATGACATCGACAATTACATACAAAAAATGGCCATAAAACAAACTACGGACAAAATAATACCAAAAACCACACCTACGGTCAACATGAAAATGTACCGAAACGCAACAATCAACGCACTCCACCGAAAAAAAGTAGACTTCTGTCTCAACTAAAACCACGCTACAGACGATTTATTGATAGGAACGACCAGGATATAATATCACTGAAGTCCAGATTTAAAAATCTCCAACAGCTGATAAAAGCCGACTATAGGCTATACTATATACTATACTCCTCGATAGTATAGTGGTTAGTATACCCGCCTGTCACGCGGGAAACCGGGGTTCGATTCCCGGTCGGGGAGCCCCTGGCGCAAGACTAATGACCTTGCCCAAAAAAAAAAAAAAAAAACAAATCATTATGGAAAATTTAACAAGCCTCAGGACTTGTTAAATAAGGCCAAGACCGGTTCCCGGTTGTAGTGTCGATGATGATGATGATGATAGGGTATCAGCAAATTTGTATTGGAACAACAAAGTTCGGGCGGTAAAACCCAACAACCCTAGTATGTTCCCGCAAATTAATAAAATATTTAAACGGAGTAATGAAAACGAGATTCAGTGTCTCCAAATACCACGAACTGACGAAAACCAACGAATGCTGACAAATATAAGCACAGACACATACAACGCCATCCTAAATGATGAACTTTTTGTGTTTGAAGATCCCTTGGTAAAAGTAAATGTTGTAGCAGTCGTCTCTCAAGAACTGTACAAGGCACATGAAGTAATTCACCGCCACCATGACTTGGAGGTATCGATAGAGTACCCAATATCGTACTCAAACATTTTCCTCCAATTGCAATGGGCATCTGTGCAGTCTTGTTTAACAACGCGCTGAACAACGCACACTATCCAGTACGTTGGAAAACAGCCATCATCCAACCGTTACCAAACTTATTGGGGACTCAGCCGTAAGTCGATCAATTCCGTCGTTAGAGCACAGGCGCAACGTTCGAGACACAAATCGCTGTCTGGCGACAGAAACAAATGTTATCGTGACAAGATGAAAGCAGTACTTTGAAAACCTGCTCAATATGCGCAACCATCAACCACAAATAAACGCATCAGACGTACATACAACCAAGCCTCGGATCCCAGAGCCCTCTTTCGACGAAGTTGTAGACGCGATAAATCGACTGAAAAACAACAAGGCTCCCGGAGTCGATTGCATACCGGCAGAGCTTGTGAAGCATGGACGAGAGGCAACCGCTCGAAAGATCCATCAACTGGTTAAAACAATATGGGATAGGGAAATCATTCCGGAAGAATGGAAAACCTCAATAGTCATCCCCATTTTCAAAAAAGGCGACAGATCTGACTGCGAAAACTACAGAGGAAGATCATTGTCCCAACCACATACAAAATACTAACTGAGAGTGACACCGTATGCAGAAGAGATACCGGGAGACTACCAATGTGGATTCCGTAGGAACCGGTCAACAAGCGACCAAATGTTCACATTAAGGCAACTGCTGGTGCTGGAAAAGAAGTGGAAATACGGAGAGACGGTTCACCAACTGTTCGTTGACCTCAAAAAAGCCTACGATTTAGTCACAAGGCAAAGACTCTACCATATTGTAGTTAAGCTGGGAATCCTGAAAAAAGATGCCGATCACATTCAAATCTGCATCAACGAAAACAAAGGGCGAATTAGAATAGAAAACCACCTCTCAGAACCAAATTCGGGACGGACCAAAACATGGGGATGGCCTCTCACCATGTCTCTTTAACGATGTGCTCGAGTATGCAATCAGAAAGGTACAAGATAACAACATGGCCGCATCATCCCCGAACGGCGTCACACAAGTGCTCGCATATGCGGATGTCATCGCCGTTTTGGGCGATAATCTAGAAATTGTAAGTAAAAAATCATCATGCAAGCGGCAGAAAAAGTGGGCCTAGAAATAAATGAAGACGAAACAAAATACATGATTACGGTGAGAGCAGGTGGAACTCAGAGAACACACATAAACATCAGAGGCAAGATATTTGAAAATGTCAAAGCATTTAAATATTTGGGAATAATACTGACGGCCAATAACGAAATGTCGAAGGAAATTAACAAAAGACTACACTCTGGCAACGCTAGTTGGCACGCAGTTAATAAACTGCTAAAATCCAAACTGCTATCACGTAACATAAAGCTCCGTGTCTATAGAACCATAATCATGCCGATTTTTCTATGCGGATGCGAAACATGGGCTCTCACAAAACGGAAAGAAAACAAATTCCGCGTATTCGAGAATAAAGTTTTAAGGGGTATCTTTGGAGGTAAATATGACGAGGAGACAGGATAATGAAGGAAACTCCATAACCACGAATTGGAAGAGCTATATCGCAAGCCTACAGTAGTGAGAGTAATCAAGTCGCGAAGATTAAGATAGGCCAGACACGTGACGCGAATGGGCAACGATAGGACCATGCGTAGAATTCTTGACGGTAAACCAACGGGAAAGGGACCGACAGTACGGCCGCGACGGAGATGGGAGGACAATGTTAGGTTTGACTTCGAGGAGGTCGGATCGAATGGTCAAGCGTGGAAGGAGAGCGCACAGAACAGGGAACAATGACGGAGTCGAGTCGGCGAGGTCATGCACTTCGGGGTTCCTACAGGTCAATAAATATATAGATAGTGCCTGACGATTCACTGGAATGGGATTCAAATCAGCGAGAGCCGAAACCAAATTCCAATAAATCCATAAATGGTAAGACGAGGGCGGTGATTGGAAGGGGGGGGGGGGGGGTAAATTTCAGAATATGAAAGAACGCGAATGAGCGATTTTGACTCTCGTGGATTTACAACCGGTGTCCGTGGTGTATTTGAAATTGTAAAGAGAGCGTAATTGTTCGTCTTCGAGGACAGTCTGTCGTGGTGTTGTGGCTAGTTTAATTTAATATTGACTTCCGTTCGAAATGCCGTAATTATTTGTAAAATCAATAAAAAAATATAAAACAAATTTAAAAAATTTAAAATATCGTTTCGGTTTACACAATTGCAAATTAAATACGTGTATCGAAACGCAAATCCTATGAATTTCAACCCGCCTCATGGACCTAGGATTTGGCTTCAGTATAACTTTATTTGTTTCAAGAACGGAATGCATTTTAATCTAACAAACATTAAAGTGTAAAGAACGTTTGATAAAGAATAAACAATAAAGGAACTGGGAAAACTGGGAGACGGTTTTTGATTTGACCAAGAAATAAAGGAAAACTTCATAGTCAAAACCTCAAAAATTGTACCAAAAAGAAGAAGAAAACCACGAGTTTCGTTAATACTATTGGTGGCGAGCGGACGGCCACCAATAACGCAAGGGAAACGAGGCGACCAGGGAGCTGACGTCCAAGATGATGCGGCAGAACTCCCTTCGGCACAGTCCTTGAATCTCGATAATGTAATCGCGAACACGTAAGCAGACTAGGTATTGCTCTAAAATGTCCAAGATGATGCGGCAGAACTCCCTTCGGCACAGTCCTTGAATCTCGATGATGTAATCGCGAACACGTAAGCAGACTAGGTATTGCTCTAAAATGTCTACTCTTTTATTTGCAGTATTTAACTTAGTAAAGCAAATGAATTAATCTTATTTTTGGGAGTTCGATTCGATTTAATACCGTGACGATGTTCGTAGCAAAAGAACACGACTTGTGGCAGACTAGAGTAGATGCGCTCTCGATGGAGAGCTCGCAGGGTCTGACCAAAAACCGTTGGTCACATTTGAATTTGGGCGACAGTTCGATGACGTCCCAAGGCGATGACGCATTGCCAGCTGGTGGCTGACAGGCGTGGTGAGTATGCTGGTTGGGGAGTGTACTAGATGGTGAACGTACTAGATTCTTCTCGCTGTATTTAGTTTTTTTTTTATTAGACTTCTCTCGGGAGAGGCGAACCTATAGCGTCGAGTGGACGCCCCGAGATGCCATCAAATAACTGTTGCAGTTCTTTTTGAACAGTTGCAGGTTATAACGCTCCGGGAACACTCGCGTGGGGAGGGAGTTCCACAGCTTCCCCGCTCTGTAACGGAACGAGTTCTGATACAGGCATGTTCGCACCGTCGGGAGATGAACCACAAACGGGTGCGATCCGTCGGATTGTCTTGTGGAGCGCATATAAACCGAATTGCGTGGAACAATGCCAAGAATCTCCGAAGAACAGTACCCGTGATAATATCTGTAAAACAGACAGATGTCGGCTACGCGCCTTCGATCTGATAGCGACTGTAGTCCCGTCAGCGCCGAGTCCCCGATCGGGCGGATCGCTCGTCTCTGTACGCTCTCAAGTAGGTCGAGGGTATGTTTAGGAGCTGAGCTCCAAACATGAGAGCAATATTCGAGCGCGGGTCTAATTTGGGATTTATATAGGAGAAGAAGTTGGGCCGGAGTAAAATATTTCTTGGCTCTAAAAAGATAACTCAGTTTTCCCGAGGCTGATCTGGCGATACCCGATACGTGTTTATGCCATGACCACAGACCGTGACGGCGAGCAATTTCTAACTTTCCCCAGCCTCGAGGGCCCGGCTATTCATCATCAGCTGTGGAACCGATGATCCTGTTTTCTTTGTGAATGTTGTATACTGGGTCTTCGTTGCGTTGAAGTCGACAAGGTTGGCCTTTCCCCACTGCAGGACTTTATACAGATCCTGATTCAGAGAGTCAATCTGTCCACATCTCAGCTGGTGCGACGTTGATGCACCAATCGGCCGATCACTTGAAAAGAAGGAAACAAGTGTGCTATCATCTGCAAAACTGAACACTTTGTTATCCGTTGTCTCCAACAAATCATTTATGTGAAGCAAGAACAAGGTTGAAGCCAAAATAGAACCTTGGGGCACCCCCGAATTAACAGGATACAGATCCGAACGCTCGCCGTCCACAACAACCAGGATCGATCGATTCTCGAGGAAGCTCCTCGTCCAGTCGCAAAGCTGTTGGGAAAGTCTATATGAACGAAGTTTGCTCAGCAATGTCCCGTGCCACATGCGGTCAAAAGCCTTAGAGGTATCCAATGCGACCCCCCTTGACTCACCATTCCGTTCAATCGCAGATGTCCATATATCGGTTATAAGTGTCAAAAGGTCTCCTGTGAACCGCCTGCTACGGAATCCGTATTGGCAATCATTCAGAAGTCCGTTGCACTCCAAATACTTAACTAACTCTGTATTGATGACTTTTTCCATTACCTTAGATAAAATAGATAGTAATGCTATCGGACGGTAATTTTGTGGGAGACACTTTTTTTCCCGTCTTTGGGATTGGCTGAACTCGAGCGATTTTCCAGCAGGCAGGAAAGGTCCTCCATGCATAAGATAAGCGGAAGAGTCTGCCAAGAACCAACGATAGTTCTGGAGCACAGCTCTTAAGGACTATTGCTGGTATTCCGTCTGGGCCGGTTGCTTTCCTACAATCCAGTTCACGTGCGCGGACGAAATCTCACATCCCGCATGGAAGACTGTACCGGCGAGATCACAGGTGGCTCCAAAAGGCCGGGATCGAGGTTTGACTTAGCGGAAAATAAATTCGCGAACACATTAGCTTTATCCTTTGGATTCGTGACTAACGTCCCACTCTCTGTCACCAACGGAGGGAAAGAGGAGGATGCGAAGTGACCGCTGACAGCCTTTGCCATTGACCAGAAGGAACGCGAACCAGTTGGGCACCGAAGGAGCTTATTGATCACTCTGTCGTTGTGAGCCATCCTCGCGGTATCAATGACATGGCTGCACGCGTTTCTAATTCCAACACAATTTGTTCTGTTAACATCGGTGGGATTGGAGCGCCATTGTTTAAAAGCTCTATTTTTTGCCGCTGTAATCTGCTCGCATTTTTTGTCAAACCAAGGTTTATCAGACGAACTTCCTTTGATGGAATGTGGAATATACATTTCCATCCCCAGAAGAATAATCTCTGATACCGACTCCGCGCAAGCGTTAACATCGGAGTTTCCGAAGCACACCTACGACCATGGAAAGGATGCGAAATCTCGCATATCCTCCCAGTTAGCAGCCCCATACTTCCATACATGGCGGAGCTGCCTAGGCCGGTTATTCGCTTGATATGCAAGTGTTTGCGCGACAGATACCAAGCAGTGATCTGAGTTTGCCAGTGGCGCAGAAACCTCTACGGTATAAATACTCGGTACGGATGTCAAAAACAGATCCGGGGTGTTCGCATAATCGCCTCGGGCATCCGGCACTCGCGTTGGTTCCCCCACGAGTTGAGTCAAGTTGTGGCTTACAGCAAATATCTCCGCCAGCCTCCCAGTCTCGTCGGTTCTGTTAGAATGTACCAACCAGTCTGAATTGTGCACATTAAAATCGCAAAAGACAACAGTTTCAGAAGCTGGGTGGTTGATCTGTATCCAGCCGACGGTATGTGAAAGATGTTCGAAAAATGTCGCCGGTCGATCGTCATTCGGGGAGCGGTAAAGACAACAAAGAAATTTAACGGAATTCCTCAGCACGACCCTCAACCATATGATGTCCATATTATTGGGTTCCAACGCCTCCATCCGCTGGCAAGCCAGATTGGACCGCGCGAAAACGCAGACTCCGCCCTTAAAACGGAATCTCGAATGCAAGTCGTATCCTGAGCAACGAAGATATGTCGAATCAGTTATCAGATTTCGTTGTTTGCAAATATTGGTGGACGGCGTTTACATTGGTATTGGCGAAACCGATGCCCCTGATGTTACAAAATGCCGTTACCAGTCGAGCGTGGGCAGAGCCTCGAGAGCGAGCCCGGTTATGCGATGACGAACCTCTCAAAGTTCCATTATTTATCATGATAGCTGCATGATGTTCTCCCTGACATAGTCCCCCCCGGAGATCCGAGTGAGAGACTAGTTTACCTCCGGAATTCTTTATATCAGAAGGCACCATCATGACTTATCCCCGTGTCAGTCCGAGCCATCAGCAACCGAAACACCGCCGAAGATTTCTCTCGGCGATATCGCGGAATGTACAGCGTGACGAGGTGGTATCTCACCTTGGGACCGACTACCACCTAACCAACCTTTTCTCGAACCGGTCCATCAGCCAAGCTCCGAAAGACGGCCAGGGATTTCTCCCGACCATTTCACGGAGCCTAAAGCTTGATGGGGTGGTATTTGACCGGGCGCACAGGGCGTTGGGACCCCGGCTACCACTCGGATCAATCCGAATCCGTAACAAGTATAATTACTTATATTTAATTGTGTGCATGTAAAATTCTGTAACAGAAACAAGGACACTGTGCATCGGAAATATGAACCAAGACAGCGATGCGTCTTTGGGTTTTGCTGTAATTTTGATGTAATGCGTTTTAATGAACTTATTGTTCATTATGAAATTTTAAAAGAAATGCCAACGTTGCTATTTATGTTGCAGACATGTTAATGAGATTCTCTTTGGCGGTTATGAAGATAGGGGCAAATCCATTTGGATTTTCTAAATGAAATTTGCATAATATCGGCTTGGGGAGGAAGCAAATGAAACGGTCCCTTATGGGATAAATGTAGGGATTCGAGAACACTACACGTGTAAACCAAAGTTCGCTATAAGGTCCAGACTGTAACACATGCTATTCAACCTCGGAGTTCTATATAAAGTACTTAACTTTATGCAATCATGGTTGAATAAAAATTAGGGACTAGTTGGGATATGAAAACTCTCTAAAACCTGTTTTAAAATAAGCTCCCATAATTTCGAGCAACATATTGAATTTCCCCAATGACTGGATCTCACCCTGAATCAACTTTTACTATTATTGTAGGTCCGTTATTGGAACAACTAAGTGACTGATGATGGCATAATTAAATCAAAAATCAATTAGAGTTCCTATTTTTAAACATGAAATTGTTATCAATGCTTTTGTTCAATATCACTTTTAAGATAACGTTTCTGAAATAGATAGCACTGAAAAAGTGATATGTCTAATCAGCACAACAAATCAAATTCATATGTTTGTTTACCCACATCCCACACAAAGGCTGAAGACAGTGTACGGTTTTGTTGCCAATTGACGAACCAAGGAAATTGTTAAATATTCGGTCTCAATTATTATATTTGCTTCTACAATATTTATTATTCTCTCCTTTTAGTGTTTTTTAACAGAATCATACGATATCAATAAACAATTAACGTACAAGTTAGAACAATCAAACGCGATTATATAACGAATAACAAAGCTTCGACAACTAAATTTTTTATAACATTATGCAAGGTCTAATTTTTTATTTTATAGTAGGTCCAGTGAAATTTATTTGTTTGCCTGTCCTATTTGATTTCGACCTACGAATCATCTTTATCACATAAACTACCAAGGTTGCGGACCGATTGGACGATGGTGAGGGTTTGGTTATGAAGAGAGTAGGGACGGGGTGGAGAAGATATGGGTTTTCGAACTATACAGTCGATCTTTCAAGTAGGGAGAAATTCATTTTAACAGAATGGGTTCAAAACTGAGGGCGATAAGTTTATAAAGTACAAGATTATGAGTAATTTTGTCGAGAACCCTACTGAGATCGGTTGTAATCATGTCGACCTCCTTGCTTTATTTCATTTTTTATTTCTTCCTCTTATTTACTCGCTATACAAAAATGATTAAATGGTTACTGGTCCCTTGCGGACTCTCTAAGTTACATGCATATGCTTAAAGCGTGAAAATTTGTCTTTCGACATTATGATTGTTTTGTTTACATGAATTTTAAAGAACTTAATTAGATACAAAGAAAATGAAGAACAGAAAAAACTTTGTTTTTGTTATTGTTTTTATCTTATATCGAACTTAAATACTAAACTAACAAACATATATAGGGTTTTCCAATAAGGACTTGACAACTTTGCATTTAATTTGTGAACTCACCCTTTCACTAAACATCGAACTGTCGATTTATTCAGTAAACGCAACATTTTCATCATGGTTAAGTACACGAACGAACAACCTTTGCAAATTATAAAAATTTACTACCAAAATTTGGAGTTGGTGACGGCAACGTTAAGAGCGTTAAGTCCAATTTTCGGTCGTAATTCTCGCCCTAGTAGACATGTGGCGGATCAGCACAATCCACAACCTCCACGCAGTCGCCGTAAGCAAAGACTCACACCGAGAGTAGTTTTCGAGTAATTAAGTCAAGCACACTCTCGGTCACCCTCACACAAAAGGGGAGTCACGGCTGAATTGGCGTGGAGTCGACGCGGCACTACGTTGGTCTCGCTCACACGTAGAACGAGAGCCGACGCCAGATCTTTCCCGCCAATTTCGTTTGACAAATACCACATGTGTGGACAATTGGCGCGAACACACAGGCACTTCGACATCAACCGCTGCCGTGACCGGACGTCTACCAACGTGAAGATCAACCGCCACCAGGGACTCCATCGACTGCAGCCTCTTCAACGACCAGCCATCCGACGAGAACGACTATTTGGGGATTGAAACCCCAAAGTGGTGACCCCGACGTGATGCCAAAGGTAAAATTAATACCTTTCTGTCGCAACCACCCCCATGCGTGGTTCATTCAAGCTGAGGGAATGCTGACAATGAATGGCATCGAGGACGACGGCCAAAAGTTCTTCCTGGTCCTGGGCGCCCTCGACACCAGCACAATCGACGAGCTTGCCGACGTCTTGGCCAACCCACCAGCAGCGGACAAATACAGGGCGCTTAAGGAAAGTATCCTACGTCGCACAACAGACTCTGAAGAAAAGAGGCTCCACACAGTGCTCACGGAGCTCTAACTCGGGGATCTGAAACCGTCCCAACTGTGGCGAAAAATGAAGGCTCTCGCCGGAACGCGGATCGACGAAGGGGTGCTGTTGGTAAAATGGAGATCGCTCCTACCGCAAAACGCCCAAAACACCTTGAGGATATTCAAGTCCCAAACCACGGAGGATCTGATCTCCGCGGCGGACGAGGTCGTCGACAATCCCTTGGAGGACATCATGGCGGTCGGCGACAAGAAAAAGTCCCAGGATACACTCGCCCAGCGGATCGACGCCCTGGAGGCGGCCATCGTACAGTTAACCATCAGCAGTCAGTCACCCAACCTGGATAACCCTAACAGGCGACAGCAGCAAAGTCAACCGAGACCAAGGCCAGCACACAGGACACGCAATAGATACGAGACCGAAACCCAAGAGCAATGATGCTGGTATCATCGGGAATTCGGCGCCGACGCGCGCACCTGTAGACCACCTTGCGCATTCGCGAGGCCGGGAAACTCAGTCGCCCACCTCGAATGCAGGTAACGGAGGTGGGCCCCCACAATGAGCCTCACGTGCTCCTACACGACCGGCTCTCCGAAATCAGACTCCTCGTCGACACGGGGTCGGTCGTCTCGCTGCTACCCCGACGGGCTAAAAACCTCCGGAGACAGGACCGAATTCTGTACGCGGCTAACTCGACGCCCATATCCACGTACGGACACCAACGACGCACATTGGACCTGGGTTTGTACCGGCGCCTCGAATGCGACTTCATCATCGCCGACGTTCCCCACGCCATCCTGGGGGCGGACTTCCTGGCGAAATACGGACTCATGGTCGACATAAAAAACAAACGCCTAACCGATCCACTTACCGACGTGGAGTCACGCGGAACCATCGCCCCAGCAGCACTGCACTCAGTCTCCACTATCGCCGGCCCGCTCGACAATCACAAAACAGCACAACGATACACGAAATGACTGGAAGAATTCCGTGACGTTTTCACTCCTAATGCCGGCCCCGTCCAGATCCCCGGACTAAAGGTAAAGCACGCCATCTGCACCACGGGCCCACCGGTCTTCGAACGCCCACGCAGATTGAGTGGCGACAAGCTCGAGGCCGCCAAGGCGACCTTCGCGGATCTCCTCGAGAAGGGCATCGTTCGGCCCTCCTCCAGCCAATGGGCAAGCCCACTCCACATGGTCGGCAAACCAGACGGCCCCTGGCGAGTAACAGGCGACTACCGCCGCCTCAACGCGTGCACCATCCCGGACCGCTACCCGCTCCCAGGCATCGAGGACTTGCTCCAGGAGAGCCACGGAACAACCTTCTCGACGGTGGACCTGCGCAAAGCATTCTATCAGGTGCCAATCGCCGAGGAAGATATCGAAAAAACGGCTGTCACAACGCCCCTCGGGCTCTTCGAATTCGTGGGCGGAAATTCGTCTGGCCTGGCGTTCGCAAGGACGCCATCGCTTGGGTACGTCACTGCGAGGACTGTCAACGCTCCAAGGTAGGGCGTCATAACAGGGAGGTCCTGGGAAAATTCGAGCCGGACAATCGCTTCGAGCACGTTCACATAGACCTCATCAAGATGCCACTAATGCAAGGGATGCAGTACTGCCTGACCATCATCGATAGATTCTCGCGGTGGCCCGTGGCGGTGGCCCTGCCCGACATCAAAACATCAACAATCGCCAAGGCATTCATGGACCACTGGGTCAGTAACTATGGAACTCCACTTCACATCACGTCAGACAGAGGACTCCAATTCGAGGCAGAGCTATTCACAGAGCTCGCCAAATGCATCGGCGCGCAGATGACCCACACAACGCCGTACCATCCGCAGTCTAACGGAATGGTGGGGAGATTCCACCCAACTCTCAAAGCCGCCCTAAGATGCTGCCCACATTCCTGGCTGGATAGTCTGCCCACAGTTTTGCTCGGCCTCAGGACGGCGTACAAAGAGGATCTCGAAGCCTCCCCAGCCGAAATGCTCTACGGCACAACCATTCGAATCCCCGGAGAATTCGTCGCATCGGAACCGGCACAGGCAAACAAAACCAACTTCGTCGCGAGCCTACGCTGGCTTTTCAAAGCCATCCGCCCTGTCCCAGCAACCCGGCACACCACAGGGCACCCGTTCATCCACAAGGATCTGCAGACTTGCACCCATGTCTTCAGACGACTCGACAGCATCCTCAAGCCTCTCGAAGCGCCCTACACAGGCCCGCATCGCGTCATCCGACGCACGGAATACAGAACGATCATCATCGACGTCAATGGCCAGGAGAAAACCGTCTCAACCGACCAAGTCAAACCAGCCTACCTGGAAAGGGCAGAGTCGACCCACGCCAACCAACCGATCCAGCCCCAACTGCCCACACCACAAGCCGGGACCTCTGCTCAGGAGGCCGCGCAGCCACAGACAGGCAATAACAAGTTTAGTGCAAAAATTTGAGTCTACATATTCTGTTGCAGACCCAACAGCCGATCGAACATTAAACGAGTATCAATTTATAGCGCCTAAGAGTATGCAACGATAAAGTTTGCAGGATAAAATTCTATAGTGGCACTGAATGCTGCTAGTTGCTGAATAGACGAAAAAGAGAATTGTCTATTCATTTTTAACTGTTTCATTGTTACTGTTTCAACACAGTTTTGATTTTTGTTGTACTGTTTCTGACAGTATATTTTTAACGCTGGTAATCGAAATTGTATACGGTACCTTCAGCACCTGTTTGATGAATGTGAACCGCTTTAATGTAAAATAAAGTTAAATTTAGTGTATTGGAAATGTTTAATTTTTCCATTTTGCTGGGCTACAACGCCACAATCATTATGGTGTTCTCAACGAGGATGACTCGAAGCAGAACAAACATGGTCCTTCGAGCCAGATTGCTCGAAGTGTGCAGGATTCTTACATCCGCAAGAAGACGAACAACAAATTGGAAGACGAAACCAAGGAAAATTCGACTATGTCCATCGGATCACATCCGACACACTAAACCTCAACCAGGGAGCTCCACGCCGAAAAGAAGGTAGGATGTACTAGTTTATAACTTTAATATAAATTAATATAAACGATCCAAGGGATTTTAAATAAAAGTGTTATGTGGTGTGTGAATTTCGTCGAGATTGTCTACCCCCGGATAGTGATTGTCGTTTTTGACTAAAGAAAACTTTTTAACATAATGTACGTTGAACAAGTAATAATATTCGAGTGGTGAGATTGGAAACAATATCAACTATTGGATATGGGCCGGAACAAACGGACGAAACTGATACGGGCCACAATACCTGTTGTTCCTGAGCAGCGAAAGAACGCCGAAGAACAACTATCACAGATCCACGAAATTATGTGATTTGTTCCAACGATTCTACAAATTGTTATGACGAACAAAGTTGAATTACCAGCTAGACAAGCTGGAACTATCTACCTCAAAAAGTTCACTACGTCCTGCTGGAATGACAAGGAGACAAACCTGGCGAAACAATTACCTTCTCAATTAATTAACAGTGCTGTGCTGTGATTCGGAGCAATATTGTGGATGCAATTGTGCATGCTCCCGACATAGTCGTACACATATTAGGAAGATATAGAAGTCCCGAAACCGTTGATAATAAATATCGGGAATTTGTGGAATGGTATCTTCCTACATTACGTCAGATGTTTTTGGATATATCACTGAAGATTTTCGACCAATATCGTAACCGCTTTCTATATCACCACGAGTCTTAACACACATTCTAATGTACCTAAAATGCTGTGATTCATGTATTCCTGGAATTTAATTAAACCTTACATGGTTCCAATTTATCGAGATGTTAGATTTCCAATAGTGTTCTTCCCGGAGTCTGATCAAGACCTCTGGGAAAACGACCATATGAACTTATTCGAATAAATATCAGCATTTTTGAAGATTTTGTTTGTCCAGTTCCTGCACCACAAATGTTTCAACATTCATCAGGTAAAACACGGAAAGGAATTCTACCGAAAACTATGAGAATTATGATGCAGGTTATTACATCACTAAACGCTGATGATAAACAAAATGATGAGGCACTTCATATGATTAAAACTCTGGCAGATGTGCTTCTGAAAAACGAAAATACCGTGATCAAGTGGAATATGCTTACCACATATATATTTCCTGAGTTTCAATCGGACTGGACATATGCGAACCCGTATGGGTTGGGTGGCTCATTACTCTTGCAAAATACAACTAACTTCTGCCTTTTATTTAATTAATTTTCTCTCGTAATCGGTGGAAAATAAAATGATAACCACTTTCTATTTTTCCCATTTTACAAACTCCAATATAAACAAACTAAATAATATTGATCTCATCATTAATGAACGTAAGCTAATAATTCTACCAAATCATATTACATTTATCAAATACAAATTACAGTCCACTTTTCAACATCCAAGGTTGTTTCATTTATCCTAATTCTACAGAATTCACCGCGGGTAAATAAAAAAGGTCTATCGGTTTCAGTATTTCGGTTGAGGACATCATTCGGCTCCTCTTTTAATGAAGTTGCAGGTACTTGGAACGACCCACGCTACCACTTAGATACGCCCCGCGTACATTGAAAGAACCTCAAGAAGAGGATGATGCCCATCGGGCAGAACGGTCGAGAAGACAGTTCAATGAAATCCAAGTGTGTTGAAATCAGGTTCAACGACAGAGCTAGAAGCTCTCACGGAAAAGCAAGCGTCACCGGCAACAACATCAGGGAACCAGGAGAATTTGGAAAAATTCCTTCCTGTAGGAAGCTGATCTGACGTTTCAATCACAAGCGGTCAGTACCAGAGAAAAGTTTCTCAACGAAGGCACATCCGGTCCTATACCTACAAGTATTAACCCAAAAATCGAATTGCAGATGAATAAAGCCAAGAACTCCGAGAATTGCGATTTCACCGCTTCATCCACATCCGTTCCTGGGCACCGCTACTCGAAACCTGGGCGCATCGTTTACGCATCCAGGATTTGTCGCTTCTCGCCACCTGGGCACGCTGTCAAGTGTCTGGGGTTCTTCGCTTTTCGCCGCCTGGACGAAATGCTCTGGGGGCACCCTCTTAGCACCGCCCATTGCTGCCACGAGGGCACCACTCCAACAGAGTCGGTGTCTAAAATGGACTTTCGGTGCCAAGATTAGGGAGTATAGAAAGAGAAGAACAGGAAAGACGTCGACACCCTTCGGGAAATCCGACCAACAGAAACCGAGTCGTGAACATAGGGTCCAGCTACCAAACGAAGAAGAAAGGTAACTGGCTTTGGGACTATTTTATCCTGTGGCCCAATTGAACGTAAGATTCTATTAATCAGCAGATTATACCACCTAATAGCAACCTGGATGCGCAACCTCTCTGGTTCAAGCAAGTGCCAGTTCTAATTCAACAGGATATGCCGCAAGGTGTTCAACCACAACACCATCAAAACTGGACAACTATGCTGTTCCAAAAGGGAATCACATGCGGTCACAGCACCCACAACAACAATAGGAGCAGCAGCATAGACATTGTGATGACAATCAGTATGAAGACCGCAATCCCGATTCAGTTATTAAGAGTCACGATCAGCGACTTCAACGTCGGATATGCGAATCGGCTGATGGTAACAACAGTTCAAATGCCAGAGCATCCCACAATACCGGAGAATCAAGGGAACAATACAATCCCTTCTGATCTGATGGGGGGTTCAGCGAAGTCTGGCAAATCAAGCAGCACATCGACGTCTGCGGGTCCTCGAGGCCAACAAGATTATTTCTATGGTGGCCATTGTCATAATTATCATTCGGAGAACCATCACGCAACCAGTCAATCAAATCCTCCGTCAGGCAATGTGGCCAACGTCAATCTCAGCTCCCACCAAGAAATTCGCCCAACGCCGAGCATTGGTTTAGCGCCGTAGATGGGACACATCCCCAACTGCAACAGCATCAGGAACAGCAATCACCTTGGATTCGAAACGCAGATGATCCTATGCAGTTGGCGGCAACTCTAACACTTCTAATACCGGCACAGGCTCTCCATATTCAGAAGAGGATGAAAACACGACATTGCACGGCCGACTTTAACGCAACTAAGCGGTCTTTGAACTGAATCAACAGCTCCATCGAGTGCACCTAGATATTAACTATTTCCAAATGGCCACATTTCCAACCAAGGACAAAAACAAACACTTCAACATATTGACGACCACTTCGCTCAATTACCACTTACGGATCCACGATCCAACATCGGACTACGTCCAAAATATTTATACTATACTTACGGTTTTACGATCCCACATAGGACTACGTCCAAAATATTTATACTATACTTACGGTTTTACGATCCAACATAGGACTACGTCCAAAATATTCTTACTCTACTTAAGGATTTACGATCCAACATGGGACTTCGTCCAACATATTGATACTTTACATACGGATTTACGATCCAAAGAGAGGACTACGTCCAAGAAGGTCATCGATGACAGAGAGGGATTCACGATCTAAAAGAGGACTACGTCCAAGAAGTTCATCGATAACACCAGGGATTTACGATCCAACCAACATTCAACATTAAACACACACTGATAACATCAAATATGCCACTATAGCATTACCAATTATATTATATAATTCAATTTCAATTAATATCACCAAATATATAGTATAATATAACTAATTCATGTCGCCCTGTCATTGTTACTGTTTCGACACAGTTTTGATTTTTGTTGTACTGTTTCTGACAGTATCAACCACAAATAAACGCACCAGACGTGCATACAGCCGAGCCCCAGATCCCAGAGCTCCCTTTCGACGAAGTTGTAGACGCGATAAATCGACTGAAAAACAGCAAGGCACCCGGAATCGATTGCATACCGGTAAAGTTTGTGAAGCATGGAGGAGGGGCAACCGCTCGAAAGATCCACCAACTGGTTAAAATAATATGGGACAAGGAAGTCATTCCGGAAGAATGGAAAACCTCAATAGTCATCCCCATTTTCACAAAAGGCAACAGATCTGACTGCGAAAATTACAGAGGAATATCATTGCTCCCAATCACATACAAAATATTAACAAATGTTATACTGGCAAGAATCACACCGTACGCAGAAGAAATATTGGGAGACTACCAATGTGGATTCCGTCGGAACCGGTCAACAAGCGACCAGATGTTCACAATAAGGCAACTGCTGGAAAAGAAGTGGGAATACGGAGAGACGGTTCACCAAATGTTCGTGGACTTCAAAAAAGCTTACGACTCAGTCGCAAGGCATAGACTCTACCATATTGTGGTTGAGCTGGGGATCCCGAAAAAATATGCTGCCCTCATTCAAATCTGCATGAACGAAAACAAAGGGCGAGTTAGAATAGAAAACCACCTCTCAGAACCATTCGAAATCCGGGACGGACTAAAACAAGGGGATGGCCCCTCACCTCGAGTATGTTATCATAGCCTAGAAATAAACGAAGACAAAACGAAATACGAGTACATGATTACGACGAGAGCAGGTGGACCTCAGAGAACACATATAAACGTCAGGGGAAAGATATTTGAAGATGTCAAAGAATTTAAATATTTGGGAACGATACTGACGACCAGAAACGAAACGTCAAAGGAAATTAACAAAAGACTACATTCCGGCAACGCTAGTTGGCATGCAGCCAGTAAACTATTAAAATCCAAACTACTATCACGTAATATAAAGCTCCGTGTCTATAGAACCATAATCATGCCGATTGCTCTATACGGATGCGAAACATGGGCTCTCACAAAACGGGAAGAGAACAAATTCCGCGTATTCGAGAATAAAGTTTTAAGGGGTATATTTGGCGGTAAATATGACGAAGAGTCAGGACAATGGAGGAAACTCCACAACCACGAATTGGAAGAGATATACCGCAAACCTACAATAGTGAGAGTAATCAAGTCGCGAAGATTAAGATGGGCCGGACACGTAGCGCGAATGGGCGATCATAGGACCGTGCATAGAATTCTTGACGGTAAACTAACGGGGAAGAGACCGACAGGACGGCCGCGACGGAGATGGGGGGACAATGTTAGATTGGACCTAGAGGAGATCGGATCGGATGATCGAACGTGGAAGGAGAGCGCACAGGACAGGGAACAATGGCGGAGCCGAGTCGGTGAGGTCATGAACTTCCGGGTTCCTACAGGCCAGTAAATAATATATATATATATATATATATATATATATATGTATATATATATATATATGTATATATATATATGTATATATATGTATGTATATATATGTATATATATATATGTATACATATATATATATATATATATATATATATATATATATATATATATATATATATATATATATATATATATATATATATATACTATGGCGCAAGGCTAAAAACCTTGCCCGTAAAAAGAAATTATTATGGAAAATTTAACAAGCCTCGAAACTTGCTAAATAAGGCCAAGACCAGATCCCGGTTGTAGTGCCGATGATGATGATGATATATATATACTGGCGACTTTTGTTAACTCAGAAGAGCAGTGAACTTAGTTCGGGACAAACTAATCTAGGTGGAGGGTAGTGCGACGCATATGACAATCAGCTGGACATCTGGTAGGTCTCCAAACAAAGTACTGGAAAACTGGAAACTATGAGCAGTAAAAACAAAACGATAAGTTGACAGTGACAGAATTGTCACGCGAATAATTAGAGAGCGTGTGTCATTAGGAGACGAATAAGGTTTTAAACAGAAAATCGATTTCACGGCTCTTATTTTATGAAAATAATTAATACAGCGAACTCTAAGCTCGCTACAATAATATAAAATTATACATACTTTTCAATAAACTTGATACTGCTTCCGTTACAGTGAAGATTGAAAATGAAGAATAATGTAAAACACTTAAAGTACATTTTAATGTATACGTTCAGGAGCTTCGTCTCCCGGACGCCAGTACAGATGAACCTGGATCCATCCACTAGGCTGAAGTAACTACAATATTAACTAGTAATTTAAGGCCGACCCTTCCCTTAAAGAAATTGGAAAGGAAGTTCTCACTTGTGAAAAACTATTTGAAAAAATGAAGACTGAAGGTAATCACTGAGAAATGCGGGCTAGTACTACATGAGCTGATGGCGCAAAGCTAATAACCTTGCCCGGAAAAACAAATTATTATGGACAATTTAACAAGTCTCGGATAAGACCGAATGCCGGTGGAGAGACTTGCTCAATAAGGCCAAGACCGGATCCCGGTTGTAGTGCCGATGATGATGACTACATGGGCTGAAAAGTCGCGGGATTGTCCAATAGGTGGCGCCACAAGAAAATGAACATGACTCGTTTCGAGAGGCTCATCTGTCACTAGCTTATATATAAAATTTCGTGACATTTCATTCATTCTTTTACAAGCTACAGTCGTTTGAGTAATACTACTTTCGCTTTCGTAAAAAAAATGGAAAAATAGGAATATCGCATCTTGATTAAAACATTGTTTTTTTGATGGGGACATATTCTGAGCAATCATTGCAATGGTTGCAGAAATTTTATCCCGCATCTGGCCCTTCGAGAACAACAATTTATTGGTGGTTTAGTGAATTTAAAGTGGGTCGTAGAAGCACCTCGCTCTGGAAGGCCAAAAGAGGCCACGAATGCCGAAACCGTAAAATAAATGCATCGAATCGCTTTGGGTGATCGTAATGTGAAGCTGTGGCGTTTCTAACAGATACACACACAATACACAATGTTATATAATTAAGTTCATTTAATTATCACCCCCCTATGAATAATTAACATCTCGCGTCTTCACATGCATATCCTTCCCTTCCCCCCAAATCACCAATTTCCCATTACAATAGAATATCCCCAAATACAATAGTTAAATAATTTAACCCCTATTTAAAAACCTCAATCCTATTGTACATAGCCATTTTCTCTCTATTAGCCATAGTCTCCCTACCAACCGTAGCCCGGCCCCCTATTAGCCAATTCCGGTTCCTAAAAATAACAATCATGGAAGCGGAACACAAAAGGATATGAAAACGAAGGACGCGAGATTTCCTTCGGTTAAACGTGCGATGAGTGAGTGTGGTCAGTCGCTCCGCACAAATATTTAAATTAGATTTTTTGTTCGATTAAAACGTGTGCGTGTGTGGTTCGGTTTCCGGACATAGATAAAATTTGTAAATGAAAATTGTGAACTTAGAACTCTTTCAAATAAAAAGAAGATAAAATTAGTAAACGAAAATTGTGAACAATAAAAAGAATAAAATTAGTAAACGAAAATTTTGAACTTAGAACTCTTTCAAATAAAAAGAATATTAAATTAGTAAATGAAAATTGTGAAATTCGAACTCTTTCAAATAAAAAGAAGATAAAATTAGTAAACGAAAATTGTGAACTTAGAACTCTTTCAAATAAAAAGAATATTAAATTAGTAAATGAAAATTGTGAAATTCGAATTCTTTCAAATAAAAAGAAGATAAAATTGAATGAATATTGTGAGTTTTACTCTCGGCGAGTTGTGCAGAATTTTACCAAGGAAAGGAGGTTAGGAAGAAAAACAATTTCAATAAACCCAGAGAGCCGCGTTGAGATCCAGGATAAGAATCAAGAAAAAAAAGGGGGTACGTTTTGTGTATACCAACCCTTGAATAATTGTTAAAAATTCTTTAACAACAAGCAAATAGTGAAAAACACCGAACGAAAATCGAATAAGCAAAAGCATCAGAGCCGTATACCATAGCGATAACATAACAATTCCACATCAGTTGAATGTACTTGAGTTTAGAAATCGAATTCATACACGCGGCCGTTAGTCTGATGCTTCATTACTTCGTTTCTCAGCCGTTTCATCGTATGTTCAAATCATAGTCTTCATTATCCTTGCTCGGCGCAACAATCTGACGTAATCTGTACAGACACATATTCTCCCATAGTAAACAGGACTTTTATTAGTACGTTCACGACTTCCGCATAGAGCACCGGCACACTCGCCTGCTCCGACGTCCTCTCGCTCGTTCGCTACTCGCTCCATCGTTCGCACACGAAGTTAATAGTAACAAAGTTACTGAGGGGGGAGTAGTGTGACGTTTCTAACAGATACACACACACTACACAAGCAAATAGTGAAAAACACCGAACGAAAATTGAATTAGCAAAGGCATCAGAGCCGTATACCATAGCGATAACCTAATAATTCCACATCAGTTGAATGTACTTGAGTTTAGAAATCGAATTCGTACATGCGGCAGCGGGCTGATGTGTTGAGCATTGGTTAAATGTTTAGTGATTCTAACCGTCATAGCGTCAGTTCGAATCAAACGTTCTTCACTATCGTCGCAAGCGCTATAAAGTTGCACGAGTTAGCTGAGGCCGTGCGCTTCTCAAAAGGATGGACGTGGTACATTTTGCACGATCTTTGGAAGATAGACAAACTATCGGCGCGATGGGTGACGCGTTTGGTGACGGTCGACCAAAAACAGCAACCCATTGATGATTCAAAGACCAGTTTGGTTTTGTTGCAGCGTAGTCGAGCGGACATTTTCAAGGTTTTGTGTTGATGGCTGAAAACACGCCCGAATCCAATAGGCAGGTTGGGGAGTGGCAGGAAAGCCACGAATGCTAACCAAAACGGTCAAAAGACTATCACTCGGCCGGGAAAGTGATGGCATCCATTTTTTTTTTCTTTGGGATGTGCATGGCATAATTTTTATCAATTATCTGCAGAAGGGAAGAACGTTCACAGTAGAGTATTATGCAGCCTTATTAGACAAACTGAAAGAAAAAATTGAGAAAAAAGGGCCCCATATGGAGAAGAAAAAAGTATTGTGCCATCACGATAACGCATCGTCACACACGTCCTTGAAAGCGATGGCCAAATTGGACCAATTCCGATTTGAATTGGTTGCTCACCCACGGTATTTTCCAGACTACGCCCCAAGGAACTATTATCTGTTCACAAACCTCATGCGGTGGCTCCAGGGAAAGAGACTCAGATCGAATGAGGATGTCATCGCAGAAACCGAGGCGTATTTCGAAGGCTTGAACGTTTCGTACTACAGAAAGGGCTCCGAAATGTTGGGAAATAGCTATACTAAGTGTATCGCCCTTAAAGGCAGCTATGTTGAGGAATAAATAACTTTACCAAAACAAAACAAAACAAAAAACAACAAAAAAAAAAACGCTTGTTTTCATTAAAAATCCCGGGACTTCTCAGCTTTTGTAGTATTTGTTGATTTATTGTCTACAACCAGACCGTTTGAATATAACGATGGACCAGAAACCGTCAGGATTGATCAAAAAGAACTGTAACAGTTATTTGCTGGCATCTCGGGGCGCCCACTCGGCGCTATAGGTTCGCCTCTCCTGAGAGAAGTTTAATAATAATAATAATAATAAAAACTTAAAAAAAAATGGAGAGGTGTGATCCATCAGGACAACTCCCGGTCGGGCACGACTATAAAGGCCAGCACAAAACTCCAGGAGCTTGATCGGAAA
Source organism: Microdon myrmicae (assembly GCA_963931805.1). Taxonomy (NCBI): domain Eukaryota; kingdom Metazoa; phylum Arthropoda; class Insecta; order Diptera; family Syrphidae; genus Microdon; species Microdon myrmicae. The sequence goes on from OZ007497.1 coordinate 88,356,566, forward strand.
AAGTTGATACTTCCAAATTAAAGTTTGGAGTGGCACAAAGCGACTGACATATTTTTTTATTGTTACAAAACTACTTAATGATAGGAAATTGGTGTCCAGAGAAGCTGGTGAAAATCACTTAGTCGAGTGTTTCACCAAAAGGAATCAGGAGTGATGTTATGAAATGATGTTCAAAATGGCAACAAATTACAGAACACAACAGGGCATATTTGACTCAATTAAAAAAGTTTTAAAATGAAATTAAAAATAATGGAATATAATCCATTGTTGTTTTCTTTTTAATATAATGTTATGTTACAGTTAATCAATTAACAAAAATTATTAATTATCCGTATCGTACTACTTTCGGTAAGTAAACATATGCATTCGTTTAGAACACAAGGAATTTGATTGTCTATAATTAAAACCACTTGGACATATATCTGACCAAATAACAATGCAAACAATTACTTCTTACTGAGACAGAGTTTCTGAGTGAGATATCCATATTGGTTGTAGAATAAAAGTTAAATAATTAGTTTCACCTTTCCATATTTTCTCCTTTCTCATTATTTTTTTTCTTTTACGGAGACGAAAACAACCCACATTATTTGCCACTTTTCGCTTTCTGCCTTTTGTTTATAATAGTACAGAACGAGGGCTCACTACAATCCTAATAAAATACACAACACACAATATACCGAACACTGAGCATCAAACACAAAACACAAACCCCTGTGATGACGTTGTCATTTTTCCCAACACCACTCTACTTTGCACTTTTTGTATCGGCGCGACTGCAGCTTCTCTCTGTCAGTATTTTTTTTTTTTTTTAATAATATATCGAGACAAAATACATAAAACTACTGTAAGAAGATGGAAACTGGTTTGATCAAACTTTACCCATGCCAGCGATTAATTGAGAAATACTGCGGCGGTGACCTCGAATATCAGTCGGCAGTACATTGTTATCCATTGTAACGTAATTCGAACTCAATTAGAAAGATTCCAAACACGAGCACATTCGTCCGTTCAAAGAGCAACGCAGATCGAGCTACTGATCGCCAGCGTTTGAGCGAACCGTCGATTCTAATGTAGAAAATCAATTTTTGACCGATTTTGATAGCAAACACAAGTTACGTCACTAGTTGATTTCAGAGAGATAACGAACGAGTAAGAGACCAGGTAAAAGAGCGACTTATGACACATGCCACTCCAATTTATAACACTGTACTTGAAATGAAGCAGACAGAAAAGCAAAGAAACACTCTTTCCATTTCAAGTGCGGATTGTAACCGTCCACGTTCGAAACCTTTCGCTCAAGAAATAGCATAAATATCATCAATTAGGCTGGAAGTTAGTCATCCACTAGGCGGTTGTCAAGTGCCAGTGTATCTTATCGCAAAATTAAACTGAGATAAAATCCGGTAAACCTTATTACTCCCCAACGATAAACTTACTTGACTTTGACATAAACCACCGCAGAATTAGTAAACAAATCAACCAAAACGCACAGCACTTGCTTAATCACAAACTTTGTATCTAGATCCACAGTTGTAAACTGCAGAACACGCAAACACTAACTGAATGTTACACCCGAGCTTGTTTCCACTCCGTCCAGTATTACAATTCGGACACTAATCGCCCTTCAACTATGAAATTTCATAGCTTCGCAGCCGCAAAACAAAAAATAATTCATCTCAGAATGAACCACAAAACAGCTTCATCGTCAGGTGGAGAGGTAAATAAAGATTTATTCATGTATTCATATATTTATAGACGCGATCTAGTGCCTGAAACTGCTACAACATTCTTACCATGGTGTAAACAAATCGTCAGAAATCACAAGCATTCATATACGAGTGGGGAATGACGAGAAAGCTGCCCTTGAAGTTCGGAAATAAAACACTCAACAGGTGTTTGCTTCAGAGGAATGCGTCAGAAAGAGAACAGTGGGAAACCTTAACATTTTTTGAAAAATGGAACATCCCCTTGGGAATGATCGAGATTAATCAATCCACAGCATACACTGCATATTCAATCTAATGTAGAGTCACTCACAGGACCTTTTTTTTGTAACATACTGTGTTTATTTGACCAATAATCAATTTCAATTCAATTTTTATTAGGTAGATAATACATTTCCATTTTACAACTAGTACTTAAGAGTTTTAGGACAGCAATTCCTTTACAACTATAATCTTAAATCTATATAATGAAAATAGCGTAATTTTAATGAATAATAAATAATAAATGATTAAGGGAAAACTACAAGAAAAAACCCTTATTTGAATCTTAAGACTAATATTGCACAGGGTTCCGGTTATTTTATACGAGGGTTGCCTCTTATGTTTCGGGATTTGGCAACCCTAGTGTTGCAATCCGGCAATTGACAGCTCTGTCGTAAAGTTGGACATTTTTGAGGTTATACGCACTCAGAACGTTTTGACATACGAGCGCTATTTGTGTTGTTTACAGTGACTTAAAAGATTCATCTCGGCCCAAAAATGGAATTAAATCGTCAACATTTTCGTGCGATTATTTTTTACAACTTTGGGCGTGGATTAACTCAGCAACAGTGCATGGATGAACTTAATTCAATTTTTGGCGATGAAGCTCCATCAAGGACCAGTGTTTATCGATGGTATTGTAGCGATTCTAACAGATACCCACAGAATTCACAAGCAAAAATAGTGAAAAACACCGAACGAAAAATCGAATAAGAAAAATACATCAGAACCGTATACCAAGCGATAAAATAAAAATAATTCACATCAGTGGGAATATAGTCGAGTTTGGAAATCAAATTCTAAACACGGTCAGTAGCCTGGTGTGTAACGCTTAGGTAAATTTTTTTTCGTGATTCGAGCTGTCATAGCATCAGTTCGAATCACACGATCTTCTTCACTATTATTTCAAACGCTATAATTGGTGACTACGACGTGATCTGTACACACACGCAGCATACACTTCCCATAGTAAAGCAGAACTTCACACACGGTCACGACTTCCGCATAGAGCACAGCCTCCGATGTTTCCTCGTTTCTCTCGTTCGTCCGTCGTCCGTCGTCCGCATACGAATCTGATCGTAACGAAGTTACTGCGGCGGAAGTGGTGTAGCGATTCTAACAGATACACACAGAATTCACAAGCAAAAATAGTGAAGAACACCGAACGAAAAATCGAATAAGAAAAATACATCAGAAGCGTATACCAAGCGATAAAATAAAAATAATTCACATCAATGGGAATATAGTCGAGTTTGGAAATCAAATTCTAAACACGGTCAGTAGCCTGGTGTGTAACGCTTAGGTAAAATTTTTTTCGTGATTCGAGCTGTCATAGCATCAGTTCGAATCACACGATCTTCTTCACTATTATTTCAAACGCTATAATTGGTGACTACGACGTGATCTGTACACACACGCAGCATACACTTCCCATAGTAAAGCAGAACTTCACACACGGTCACGACTTCCGCATAGAGCACAGCCTCCGATGTTTCCTCGTTTCTCTCGTTCGTCCGTCGTCCGTCGTCCGCATACGAATCTGATCGTAACGAAGTTACTGCGGCGGAAGTGGTGTAGCGATTCTAACAGATACACACAGAATTCACAAGCAAAAATAGTGAAGAACACCGAACGAAAAATCGAATAAGAAAAATACATCAGAACCGTATACCAAGCGATAAAATAAAAATAATTCACATCAGTGGGAATATAGTCGAGTTTGGAAATCAAATTCTAAACACGGTCAGTAGCCTGGTGTGTAACGCTTAGGTAAAATTTTTTTCGTGATTCGAGCTGTCATAGCATCAGTTCGAATCACACGATCTTCTTCACTATTATTTCAAACGCTATAATTGGTGACTACGACGTGATCTGTACACACACGCAGCATACACTTCCCATAGTAAAGCAGAACTTCACACACGGTCACGACTTCCGCATAGAGCACAGCCTCCGATGTTTCCTCGTTTCTCTCGTTCGTCCGTCGTCCGTCGTCCGCATACGAATCTGATCGTAACGAAGTTACTGCGGCGGAAGTGGTGTAGCGATTCTAACAGATAGATACACACAGAATTCACAAGCAAAAATAGTGAAGAACACCGAACGAAAAATCGAATAAGAAAAATACATCAGAAGCGTATACCAAGCGATAAAATAAAAATAATTCACATCAATGGGAATATAGTCGAGTTTGGAAATCAAATTCTAAACACGGTCAGTAGCCTGGTGTGTAACGCTTAGGTAAAATTTTTTTCGTGATTCGAGCTGTCATAGCATCAGTTCGAATCACACGATCTTCTTCACTATTATTTCAAACGCTATAATTGGTGACTACGACGTGATCTGTACACACACGCAGCATACACTTCCCATAGTAAAGCAGAACTTCACACGCGGTCACGACTTCCGCATAGAGCACAGCCCCCGATGTTTCCTCGTTTCTCTCGTTCGTCCGTCGTCCGCATACGAATCTGATCGTAACGAAGTTACTGTGGGGGGAGTGGTGTAGCGATTCTAACAGATTCACACACAATTCACAAGCAAAAATAGTGAAGAACACCGAACGAAAAATCGAATAAGAAAAATACATCAGAAGCGTATACCAAGCGATAAAATAAAAATAATTCACATCAATGGGAATATAGTCGAGTTTGGAAATCAAATTCTAAACACGGTCAGTAGCCTGGTGTGTAACGCTTAGGTAAAATTTTTTTCGTGATTCGAGCTGTCATAGCATCAGTTCGAATCACACGATCTTCTTCACTATTATTTCAAACGCTATAATTGGTGACTACGACGTGATCTGTACACACACGCAGCATACACTTCCCATGGTACAGCAGAACTTCACACACGGTCACGACTTCCGCATAGAGCACAGCCTCCGATGTTTCCTCGTTTCTCTCGTTCGTCCGTCGTCCGCATACGAATCTGATCGTAACGAAGTTACTGCGGCGGGAGTGGTGTGGCGATTCTAACAGATACACACACAATCCACAAGCAAAAATAGTGAAGAACACCGAACGAAAAATCGAATAAGAAAAATATATCAGAACCGTATACCAAGCGATAAAATAAAAATAATTCACATCAGTGGGAATATAGTCGAGTTTGGAAATCAAATTCTAAACACGGTCAGTAGCCTGGTGTGTAACGCTTAGGTAAAATTTTTTTCGTGATTCGAGCTGTCATAGCATCAGTTCGAATCACACGATCTTCTTCACTATTATTTCAAACGCTATAATTGGTGACTACGACGTGATCTGTACACACACGCAGCATACACTTCCCATAGTACAGCAGAACTTCACACACGGTCACGACTTCCGCATAGAGCACAGCCTCCGATGTTTCCTCGTTTCTCTCGTTCGTCCGTCGTCCGCATACGAATCTGATCGTAACGAAGTTACTGCGGCGGGAGTGGTGTAGCGATTCTAACAGATACACACACAATCCACAAGCAAAAATAGTGAAGAACACCGAACGAAAAATCGAATGAGAAAAATACATCAGAACCGTATACCAAGCGATAAAATAAAAATAATTCACATCAGTGGGAATATAGTCGAGTTTGGAAATCAAATTCTAAACACGGTCAGTAGCCTGGTGTGTAACGCTTAGGTAAAATTTTTTTCGTGATTCGAGCTGTCATAGCATCAGTTCGAATCACACGATCTTCTTCACTATTATTTCAAACGCTATAATTGGTGACTACGACGTGATCTGTACACACACGCAGCATACACTTCCCATAGTACAGCAGAACTTCACACACGGTCACGACTTCCGCATAGAGCACAGCCTCCGATGTTTCCTCGTTTCTCTCGTTCGTCCGTCGTCCGCATACGAATCTGATCGTAACGAAGTTACTGCGGCGGGAGTGGTGTGGCGATTCTAACAGATACACACACAATCCACAAGCAAAAATAGTGAAGAACACCGAACGAAAAATCGAATAAGAAAAATACATCAGAACCGTATACCAAGCGATAAAATAAAAATAATTCACATCAGTGGGAATATAGTCGAGTTTGGAAATCAAATTCTACGAGGGTTGCCTCTTATGTTTCGGGATTTGGCAACCCTAGTGTTGCAATCCGGCAATTGACAGCTCTGTCGTAGATTGGACATTTTTGAGCTTATACGCACTCAGAACCCTCGTAAACACGGTCAGTAGCCTGGTGTGTAACGCTTAGGTACAATTTTTTTCGTGATTCGAGCTGTCATAGCGTCAGTTCGAATCACACGATCTTCTTCACTATTATTTCAAACGTTATAGTATGGTGAATTCAATCGTGGTCGTAGTTCATTCCAAGATGAATTTCGTGAAGGTCGTCCAAAATCAGTTGTTGTTCCGAAAACCATTGATGCTGTGCGCGAACTGATATTGGAAGATCGTCATGTGACCTATCGTGAGATTGAGACAACCTTAGGCGTTAGTGGGACCAGCATACATTCAATATTGCATAAACATTTGACTGTCAAAAAAATTTGTTCGCGTCGGATCCCACACAATTTGTCAATCGCCCAAAAAACGGCTCGTGTCAATTGGTCGAAAGAAATGCTCAAAAAATACGGTCGCGGTGCTTCGAAACACGTCTATGACATTGTGACAGGTGATGAATCGTGGATTTACGCGTATGAGCCTGAAAGTAAACAGCAGTCGACTGTCTGGGTGTTTCAAGATGAGCCAAATCCAACAAAAGTTGTTCGCGCACGAAGCACTTCCAAGCAAATGGTCGCCTGTTTTTTCGGAAAAACTGGACATGTCGCAACCGTACCACTAGAACATCGCAGAACAGTCAATTCTGAGTGGTACACAACCATTTGTTCCCAGTTGTCTTCCAAGAAATCAGGAAAACCAACCGCCGAAGACGGATCACCCTTCACCACGACAATGCGAGCTCTCACACATCGGCTGCGACAGCTGCATTTTGAGCACCCAAAACATCGATTTGATGGGTCATCCGCCGTATAGTCCTGACTTGGCACCGAATGACTTCTTTTTATTCCCGTACGTAAAAACCAAACTGAGAGGTCAACGTTTTTCGACACCTGAAGAAGCGGTTGCTGCATTCAGAATGCATGTGTTGGAGATACCTCAATCAGAGTGGCAAAAGTGCTTCGACAATCGGTTCAAACGCATGCAAAAGTGTATAGATCTTCATGGGGAATATTTTGAAAAACAATAAAGTGATTTTCGATGATCAATATTTGTTTTTGTTCTCTAATCCCGAAATATAAAAGGCAACCCTCGTATAATAATGACCTCGATATAATTTTCATAGACAGAGTACATATGTAGTGATTTAGGATAACGCAAGACGGGAAACGAGAACATTGTCAGAAAAAGAACAATTGACGAAGAAGTTTCGATTGAATTTGTCAATAAGAAACTCTACCGGTTTAACGTTAGCGTTTTCATGTAGTTCATGTGTCGAATAATGCCATGGCAAATTCAGCAACATTTTCCATATTTTATTTTAACACCTTTGCAATTTTATTTTGTGTGTGCGAGCACAATTACACCACACAGGGCGCCATACAGAAGCATAGCTTGAAAAATGGTTTTAAAAATTATGACTTTATTTTCGATGCTAAGAGTTATAGTTTTGCTGCCAACGATCTTTCGTTAGCAACGAACTTTGTGTAAAAAAAAGGAAACGAGCGCGAACTTTCGGTTATTTCTCTTTATTTATAGAGGATCTTCCCACTTTCTAATCTATCTTAAGACTGTTTTACATTTATTTTGCAACTTACGAGCGAACTTATGAAATAGGTAATAAAATAAACATTTGCAAAATGAAAAAAAAAGGTAATTAGAATGTAATAACGTCGGCGACGTGTAGCATGCGCAACAAGTAACACCCTCTCCGTTAGATTGAGGCTCCGACGAAATGTTCAATATGACAACAACAAAAAATATAATACTGTAGCGAGCTTAGGGTTCGCTGGATTAATTATTTTTAATTTAATTTAATTATTATTTATTGGCCTGTAGGAACCCGGAAGTTCATGACCTCACCGACTCGGCTTCGGCATCGCTCCCTGTCCTGGGCACTCTCCCTCCACACTTGACCATTCGATCCGATCTCCTCAAGGTCCAACCTAACATTGTCCTCCCATCTCCGTCGCGGCCGTCCTACCAATCTCTTTCCCGTTGGTTTACCGTCAAGAATTCTATGCACGGTCCTATCATTCCCCATTCGCGCCACGTGTCCGGCCCATCTTAATCTTCGCGACTTGATTACTCGCACTATTGTAGGTTTGCGGTATAGCTCTTCCAATTCGTGGTTATGGAGTCTCCTCCATTGTCCTGCCTCCTCGTCATTTTTACCTCCAAAGTTGCCTCTCAAAACTTTATTCTCGAATACACGGAATTTGTTTTCTTCCTGTTTTGTGAGAGCCCATGTTTCGCATCCATATAGAACAATCGGCATGATTATGGTTCTATAGACACGGAGCTTTATGTTACGTGATAGCAGTCTGGATTTCAGCAGTTGCCGGAATGCAGTCTCTTGTTAATTTCCTTGATTTTGAATTAATGTAACGCTTTATTAGTCTGTTAATAACAACCGTTACTTTTACCGTACATTTTACGATTTCTTGACTTATCGCTTCCGTACTTATCGCGTCTTTTACTGCTTACTTCTTACTTCTTACTTTTTACTTGTCTCCAAGATCTGTGTGCGACGTATTTATACCGTTTCCTCACATTCTGATTCTGTGCTTCGTTTCCGTCCGTTCCATAGCCTTGAATTTCTATTGTTCGTAGTCTCCAGTTTTCCAGTACTTTATGGAATATTCTAGTACTTTGTTTTGGACTTTCTCGAATATTCTAATACTGCTTGTCATATGCGTCACACTACCCTCCGCCTAGATTAGTTCGTCCCGAACTAAGTTCACTGGTCTCCTGGGTTAACAAAAGTCGCCAGTCGGTCACGATGTACCACTTTCATCTTGGCGTTCGGTCTTCGCTAAATCTTATAGACAACGTCGTTAATTCTTGTGAGAATCTTATACGGTCCTTCCCAATGTTGCTGCAACTTCGGAGAACTTCCTTTTTGCCGATGAGGGTTATAAAGCCACGCGTTATTGCCTGCATTAAATCCGGATGCGTTGGTTCGAACGTCGTACCTTGTTTTCATCCTGTCACTTGATACCTTGATTTGCTTTCGAACCAAATGATGAATCTCATCGAGGCGATTTCTCCATTCGGCTACGTATTCTTCGGTCTTATCTATGGCGTCTGGAGGTATTCCGAATCGCAGATCGGCTGGTAATCATATCTCTCGTCCAAATATAATTCTTGCTGGAGAATGGTCCGTCGTATCGTGATTAGCCGATCTATAGCTCATGAGAAAGGTTTGTACATATTTGTCCCAATCTCGTTGGTGATCACTAACGACCCTCGATAAATACTCTTTCATTGTGCGGTTGAACCTTTCGACCATTCCGTCTGACTGCGGATCTAAGGGTGTGGTCCTGGTTTTCCTTACGCCCAGTGCCGCACAGATTCCTTGAAATATCTGTGATTCGAAGTTTCGGCCTTGATCGGAATGAAGCTCACAGGGAACTCCATATCTGCTGATCCAATTATTGATAAGCTGCTCAATGATGGTTGTTGCTTCTTGGTTTGGAATTGGAAGGACTTCCACCCACTTGCTGAAGTAATCCATAATGACCAACATGTATTTGTTGGTTTTTGGGAATGGTCCTGAGATATCAACCGCAATTCGCTCGAAAGGGGCACCCACGTTGTACTGCTTCATAGCGCTCCTTGGTTTTGCTGTTGGTCCTTTGGTCGCAGTGCAAGTTGTGCACTTCCTACACCAAGACTCGACGTCATCTCTCATGTGAAGCCAGTAGAATCGAGATCGTAATTTTGAAAGTGTCTTATTAACTCCCAGATGTCCACCGGAGGCCCCGTCGTGCATTTCTGTTAGTATATCCTTCACTTTTGATGGTGGGACTAGAATCTGCATTCGATGGGATTTTCCGTCCGCGGCTTCCCATTTACGCTTAAGAATTCCATCTTCCACCAGCAAGGAATTCCGTTGTTCCCAATATGCTTTAAATGTTCCACTCTTGTCGGAAATATTGTTCCAAGTTGGCCGCTCGTTCTTCTCTTTGTGTTCCAGGATTAGCGACACATCTCCATCCTGAAGTTGAGCTGCGCGTATGGCATCACTCGTCCCCCCATCTAGTACTTCTACTTGTACATTTCGCAGGTCGTACGTCTCTTCCTTCTCTTCCGCCCTATGACAATGTTTACAATCTGGTTTACATGGTCTTCTTGATAGAGTATCAGCGTTATTATGCACCTTCCCTTGACGGTGGAAAATTTGGATATCGTACGTTTGAAGTCGTTCGATCCATTGAGCTATTTGTCCTTCCGGATTCTTAAAATGTAACAACCATTTCAGGGCGGCATGATCCGTCCGAAGGTGGAATCGACGTCCGTAGAGGTACTTATGTAAATTCTTAACTGCTTCTACGACAGCCAGCAGTTCCTTCCTTGTTGCGCAGTCATTTCTCTCTGGCTTAGATAGAACTCGAATATAATATGCGACAACTCTCTCTTTACCATCGACTTCCTGTGACAACACTGCTCCGATTCCTGTGTTACTTCCATCAATATCCAATATAAATGGGCGATCTGATCTTGGGAATGCCAATGTTGGAGTCTTACATAACTCGGCCTTCAATGTGTTGAATGCTGCCTCACACTTTTCGGTCCAATTGAATTTCTTGTCTTTACCCCTTAGTTACTTTAACAAACCGTCGGTAATATGTGGCTAATCCCATAAAGCTTCTTAACTGTTGCTTATCTTCTGGAGTAGGCCACTCTCGGACAGCTGCTATCTTATCGGTATCCGTTTGAGCTCCTGCAGATGAAACGATGTGTCCCAGGAATTTTACTCTCCTTTGGAAGAGTTCACATTTCTTCGAATTGAGCTTTAAGTTAGTCGTTCGAAGACGGAGCGCAGATTATTGATGTATTCTAGTATATTCCTTCCAACAACGATGATATCGACCAAGTACACAAGACACGTCTTCCATGTAAGTCCCCGTAGAACACTTTCCATTAATCGTTCAAACGTTGCTGGAGCATAACACAATCCAAAAGGCATCACGTTGAATTGATAAAGTCCGTTTCCGGTAGTAAACGCTGTCTTCTCCTTGTCCTCCTCCGTCACTTCCACTTGCCAGTAACCGCTTTTTAGGTCCAATGTTGAAAACCACTGAGCTCCAGAAAGGGTATCTAGTGTATAGTCGATTCGAGGAAGTGGGTAACTGTCTTTCTTTGTAACGTTGTTTAACCGGGGGTAGTCGACACAAAATCTAGTTGTCCCATCCTTCTTCTTGACGAGCACTACCGGCGAAGCCCATGGGCTCGGTGATTTCTCGATGAATCCTTGCTCTTCCATCTCTCGAATCATGTTGCCTACTTCTGATTGTTTGGTCAACGGTAGTCGACGAGGTGGCTGTCTTATAGGTATTGACTCTCCCGTGTCAATGCGATGTTTAACTATACCGGTGCGTCCAAATTTATCATTTCTTGTCACAAAAATATCAGAAAAATCGTTCAGGAGTGATTTAGCGCTTGCCTTTTCTCTGTCTGTTAATCCGATTTTTCTAGGACATCAACTTATTAACCATAAAGGATGCACCCGCGGGCTGTTGAATTGAATGGTCCTCTCCCGTTGTCTGAATTGAGCTTGTCACTGACTTGGATGCACATTCTGCGATTACCTCTCCTTTTCTTATGGCGACAGGCTCCTCGGAAGCATTTAGTACTCTGACGGGTACGATGTGCTTCTTCGCATCGATAAGGGCTTTCCCAAGAAGGATACTCCCATTATACTGATTTTGTACAGCTTCGGTGATGTAAAATCGATTGTCACCGGAATCACTCTCGAGACAGGTCCAGATTACCGAGTCTGAACGAGCTGGGATCTCATCCTCCTCACGCACATAACATTTCAGTCTTCGCAATTGTTCGTCCTGCAGTGTAATAGCAACCTCTAAGTTACCAATTCGCAGTGTTCTTTGCCCGATATCTAGAACAACTTGGTGCTCCTGCATGAAATCCATTCCAAGAATGCATTCGTCCGTAATATCGGCAACCAAAAATTGGTGGGAGATGGAAATATTGCCCAGCACTATTATGCAATCCACTTCTCCGTAGACTGTAGACCATTCTCTTGTGGCAGTCTTCAAAGCGTATCTTCTATTTTTATTAAGGGTTATTTTGCCCACGACATCCGGCCGAATTATGGATCTCGTTTCTCCAGTGTCGATTGTCACTGTTGTTGTCCTTGTATTAACAATCGTAGTTATAACCAAACTTTGGTTATCCCGTTGGAGTTGTGATACAGTTACGATGCTAGAGCTGCACATTCCTCCAGGCGACTTTCGCCCCGTAAAGTCTGCCCTTACAAGTTTCCCGAGCTATTGGCCTCAGGTTGGTCCGTTGATAGTCTCCTCTTATGATTAGCGCATGAACAACAATTCTCACTTGATGTTTCATTCATTCGTCGACGTTTCCTATAGTCAACAGAGATGTGGCCGACTTCGCCGCTTGTCCAACACTTCATATCAGGTCTCGGGATTCTCCGTTGTACATGCCCGATTCTTTGGCAGGAACATTCCTGGACAGACATTTCTCGGACTCTATATGTACTCCTGGTAGCCAGTTTAGCAGATTCATATGCCAATGCGAACGCCAGTGTTTCATTAGTCGTCTTCTTTCCTGCCAAACGAACGGCTTGTTGAAAGTCCCGATCTTGGAGTGCATTTATAAATGCATCCATTGCTACCTCGTTCAGAAATTCTTTAGTCATATCTGAATATGACAAGTTTGCCAATCACTCAATGTTTGCCTGCAACTGTTGAAGATTTTCTCCAGTTTTCTACGTTCTGCTCCGCAGTTGCATGCGGTAGACCTGCTGCATGTGGTTGTCTCCATACCTAGCTACAAGGCCGTCTCTTACCGCTTGCAAATCTGTTTGCTTCTCTGGTGGTATGGTTTGTAGCAATTCTGCAGCCGCCCCGCGGAGTGACAAGATTAGTGATGTTGACTTTTGCTCATCCGACCACTTATTATAATTGGCCGCGGTGTCAAACTGACGTATAAATACGGAGACGGGTTGTGGCGTTTCTCTCGAACGCCACTGCTTACATTTTCATTTACCACCAGGTAACCGTCCTCGCGGGCCCTACAACATGAAAAGCGTGTACTTACCCCATTAGAAAAACCTGTAAAACAGTAATGATTGCTGACATAAAATGCCACCAGCAACAATGCTAAAAATCTAAAAAGCAGTTTAGTCGCACCATCACGCGACCAACATGAACCCAACCAAATACATAGTACATGTCTCGGGTCGCATTCCTCTACACATAAGCGCAACTTGGTGTGCCTCCTGGCAACCAATATTGCCCGTGCAATATCCGCACGATATTCTTTTGTACGCCAGCCGTACACCTGCAGGAATGTGTATCTGTCCTCAGCATAGTATGCCCACATAGATCGGTCACACGACCAACCGATGCATGAGGGAGAGATGATCCTATGTCTGCATACTATGGGATACACACGTTGAGCTGCAGAAGCAATCATTGTGTGTGTTTAACCCCTTTTTCTTGTTTGTTCTACCAAAAAACTAAATCGCACCATATATGGTCATCGAAGCGATGGTTGGAATTTTTGGTATTCTATCGCTTCGATGAACTTAGTTTAATCGCGATTCGGATTCCGTGAGGGCAGGTTGCGCCCTCACATTAATGACACATCCCTCGTGGGGCGTCCCAAGGGATTTATTTATTTAGTCAGTCCTCAATTGAAATCACGAGAGTTGAGTAAAAAACCATTCGGGCTAAGACCAATGTGGTGCGCCATATAGTGGATGTGATTTGTATCTACACTGTGTTTTTCCGAAGTACATTGTTTTCCTTAATTTACATGTACATACGAATTACGAACTTATAATTTATATCTGCACAGTGTTTTTCCGAAGTTACATTGTTTTCCTTAATTTACATGTACATACGAATTACGAACTTATAATTTATATCTGCACAGTGTTATTCCGAAGTTACATTGTTTTCCTGAAGTTACATGTAAACACGAATTACGAACATATAATTTATATTTTTTTCGAAGTTACATTGTTTTCCTGAAGTTACATGTAAACACGAATTACGAACATATAATTTATATTTTTTTCGAAGTTACATTGTTTTCCTGAAGTTACATGAATAAATAAATTTTGAATAAAGACTGCGTTTCAATTAGTGGAGTCGGATACCGAAGTGAATCAGTTGGGCAAACGTGGTGAACGTGTGCCCCTGTGGCACCTGATATTTCCATACCACGACGAAGATCCCATAGGGTCCCGTTCCATCGAATGTTGGCGGTTGCATCCTTGTATCTTTGTAGTCATGTTGATTGCTAGGCCATGTCTTATTTCTCTCAACACACTCAAGTCACTTTTCGATTCGCGTTATTTCATCGGTGACTTTCTTAAATTCAGCTTCGTTTTTTAGATCCAGATTTTCTACTTCGTTTCGAATTTTTGACTGAATTCCTTCCTCAAAGTGTTGAAAATTACATTTCATCCACTTTGTTTGGGCATCCAGTTTCTCATTCAGATATGCAGCTTGTGCGTCAAATTTTCAATTTTGGGCATCCAACTTTGCATTAGCATCTGCAGCTTGCGCGTCCATTTTTGTCATCATCATCCTGAACATCTCCGAAATGTCCAACTGTGGCGAACTCTCCTCCGTTACACCACCTTGCCTCGCTATTTCTTCTTCATCCGGACAGTCTGGCACAATCGTAAAAACATATGTGTCGACGTCAATACCCTCTTCCTACATTGCTGCTTTGCAGACGCTGTCGAAGAATTTTCTTCTGTCCTCTGCTATCCAGATTCCCGTCCTCAAGTTCTTTCTTCAACTCAGGAACGCGAAGATCCTCCAAATGTCGATCTGACATCGTCACAGCACACTTTCACAGACTTATTTCCTTCACCAGTAATTAATCCCACTTCTGACACCAATTGTAGCGAGCTTATGGTTCGCTGGATTAATTATTTTTAATAAATAAGAGCCGTTAAATCGATTTTAAATTAATGCAACACTTCATTAGTCCGTTAATAACAACAGTTACTTTTACCGTACACTTAACAATTTCTTGACTTATCGCTTCCGTACTTGTCGCGTCTTTTACTGCTTACTTCTTACTTTTCACTTCTTCGACTGGGTGCGACGTATTTATACCGTTTTCTCATTCTGATTCGGCGTTTCGTTCCCGTCCGTTCCATAACCTCGAATTTTCTACTGTTCATAGTCTCCAGTTTTCCAGTACTTTCTAGAATATTCTAGTACTGATTGTCATATGCGTCACAATATTATACATATAAGATATTTCTTATATGCAATCAATACCAAAAGTGTTTCTCTGTAATAACAAAGTATTTCATTATTTTATACAAAAAATACAATATAATAGCTTAAATTAATTATTAATCCTACCTGTGATAACAAAGAAACAACAGTCAATGTTATTATTCACACTGTTGTTTCTTGATTAGTTCTACAAATTATTATTTTATTCTGGGTTTATATGACATGTGCACTTCGTGGTTTACATCGTCAACATGTGCACTTCGTGATTTACATCGCTAAATTAAATTATACAGGGTATACTTTCCTTACATACATTTTATTAGAAGTCACATTACCACTTTTGACCACGAACCTCCTATCCTTTAACATATCGTAAAGTACATATAGTAAAGGCTTATATATGCCGTGTCTGACCAGTTTGTAATATAACCCTTCGATCCAGACGGTATCACAGGCTTTTTCCAAATCGATCAGATAGGCACATGTGCACTGGTTCTTACATTTATTCCATTGTATGTCACAGACCGGTTTAGCTGCGGCATGTGTCGTTTCATGACTCGGCATATCGGCAAACTGGTTATTCGGAATGATGTTGTAGCGGTTCCGCCAAACCCTACGGTCTACTCACCTGAAAACCCCTGATAACTACTACCCAACTCCTTTAAGTTTGCTAATGCAATGGTATTAGTACCTGTAAAGGCTTCACGCATTATACAGATCACCATCTGTAATCATAAAATCCCTATAAAGAAAACTTACCTTCATGCATCCCTTCGCATACAATTTTCCGTAAGATTTCTTTGTTTGCTTATTTGGTATTCTGAACCAATTCGGTACCAGACAAATACCATAAATATCGCGCCGTCTATTTTCCCAGCCGCGTCATATACCTTTTCATACACATTGCCTGGCAACCTTTTTTGTTTGTCTTACCAACAAACAACCCAAGCAGCTGCATATAATTAGCGCAATAGACGCTGAAACTAAATTCTCCAGCATTTCCTAATGCAAATATGAACCCGGTTTCTATTGCAGCCAGAGATGCCATAAACATCCAATTTGCTTTTAGCACTTTTTTCTCCTAACGTCGAAAATAGCGACGAGGCATCGTGTAAACAATGACCCGCATTACCAGCGGCGCATGTGGTCATTTTTCCCTATTGTCCTTGCCGCCTGCCTGTTTTTGAACACATGCAACAACATTGAATCTGTTCGATCGCGCACATATACCACTGCGCCACTAGTTACACCCTTAAGAGAAAAGTTTTTCTCTCTCTTCCTTTTTCTTCCTTAGCGAAATCATCTCTGCATGAGATGACGATCGCTGAGTCAAATTCCATCCTTCGACCGGACCAGGTCGTGTCTCCATCGCTACCCTGGTGCGCACAGGGTAGCGATAATCGCGAGAATCGCCAGTCGCGTTGGTCGTTCACTAAGTATAGAAATAATGGACGGTTAAAAGTGATTATATTAATTCATTTATAAGGAATAAGGCTTATTACGTGTGTATTAAAATACCCTGTCAAGTTCTCCGATCTATTAATAACTAAATTGAATAAACAGTGCTCCTGTACATCAAAAATAACAAACCAGTGTGTCGGTGTTTTATTTTTCTCGACCGGCATCTGTGTGCTTGCTGATTTTCTTGGATGTCCATGATGAACTTCCAGTGAGGATGGGGACAGAAGTGAATCCGGTGCAGTACGCCTGCACACCAAACTTCCTCCCTACAATGTTGTCGTCTACCCATTTTAGCACAACTTTGTTAATGATTTTTTCGAATACATATTAGCCTCATTATGATGAAAATTATGGAATCCTGCATTTCAAATATACATATTGCGTTTATAATATGCAATGGACACCGACAATTTGTTCGGCGCAAGGCTAATAACCTTGCCGGAAAAACAAATTATTATGGACAATTTAACAAGTCTCGGATAAGGATCGCATATCGATGGAGAGACTTGCTAAATAAGGCCAAGACCAAATCCCGGTTTTAGTGCCGATGATGATGATGTATAAGTTGTATTTTAAAATAAAAAAAAAAAAACGTATATCAAATACCTTGTATTTTGTTTAATTTTAAAAATATATCACTTTTATTGGGAAACCCTTTAGTTCAGAAAAAAAAACTACCAAGAGAAGAATTGGAGTCTCGAGGATTGCTTGTGACAGGGAATAAGGCGGAACTACAAGCACGATTGCGTAAAGCAATGGAGAGCGAGGGCATCGAGGTTGATGGACAAGAGTTTTCTCACGATGCTTCCGCGGCTTCACTTAAAATCGAAGAGCAGAGGCTAGAGCTGCAGCCAGCCCCAGCATTTGACATGGATGTGCTTCTATCAGCAATGGCGCAGCAGTCCTCACGTATGGAGAACCAGCTGGCACAACACACTTCACAACTGCAGGAAAAACGATCACGCATCGAAGGAAATTCTGCCAGACTGCAGGGGAGGTAGGACGAAATGGAGGACGAATTGCACCAAATTACCCAAAACTACACAAAATTAGAAGCAGAAATATTGAGGTTGGATGGTCATATCCGAGAGATACAGTTCAGTGGGACAGTTGCAGCTGTTAGTACAACGAAATTGAAGGCGCCAACGTTTGACGGAACTGTACCGTTCTACATTTTTAAACTACAGCTCGAGACCACAGCGCGAACCAATCACTGGTCTACGGCAGAAAAAGTGGCAGCTTTGGTCTTGCAAACGATTGCGAAAATTGAACGTGAAAATTACGACGCGCTAATGGCAGCGACTGAACGGCGATATGGTAGCGACCATAGGAAACAAATATTCCAAATGGAGCTCATGAATTGGTACCAAAAAGCTAACGAACCGTTACAGGAATAGAGCGGCTAGCGCATTTGGCCAATGCAGACGCACCAGCAGAGGTAATTGAATTACTCAAAATTCAAGTGTTTATGAATGGAATACGAGATGCGGATACCAAACGCGCAGTTTATTCCACGCCAAAGAAGACGTTTGCCGAAACAGTGTCATTTGCTCTTACGCAGGAAACAGCAAGCCTTCTGAACAAACAGACGCACAAAATTCATGGGCTGGAAGTCGAGCCAAGAGAATCCCTGGAGGAAACGATGAGGGAATTCATCCAGGTTATTCCTCAAATGATGCCAGCGACAGTGTTCACTTGACGTTCGAACGGCAAAGACGTTTTAAATCGCGCTCCTCGCCACACATTGAATACACACACAAAAAAGACAAAACAAAACAAAACTGAAAGTAAATAAACGCGTACGCGGGTTCTCTACCAATAGTGCTAAGTGAATAGTGTAAATCACAAAAAAAGTGCAAAAAACAGCGACAAAAAACGTGTAAAAAACAAAACAAAAAACGTGCAAAATAATACATAACATTAATAATGGACACTACATCATTCAACCAACAAAATATCCAGCTAAGTAATACGAATAACGGCAACATTATGACGTAGAACAGCTAGCAGCAGCATACCAACAACAAGCAGCTATGTGCCAACAACAACAAGCGATGATAAATCAAATGCTCCAAAAAATCAACACAATGGGAAACCAAATGCAATCGCAGGTATGTGCCACTATCCCTTTGCCAACAGAATACTATACAGATGAAGAAGAGCTGGAAAGGGAAACCTCTACAGTTTATAAGAAAAGAAAAACTGACAACAGTCATACACAAATTACAATACCAGCTGTAAACAATATGACGTCAGTTCGTGAATCAACAAATGCGGTTACAAAAGAAAGGAAAATTCTCCTGCCACCACCAATCTATGTGCGGAATATAAGGGATTTTAATGCATTTAGAAATGCCATTTTGTCTGTAGTGAAAGACAAAATTCAATTTAAAGCATTATCTAATAATGATATAAAAATAACATGCGAAACAGAAAATGCATACAGAACAGTTAAAGAGAAATTACAATCCCTTAACACGGATGTAAGAACCCAAGATTTAGAGTATCATACCTACCAACTAAAAAGTGAGAGACTATTTAGATTCGTAGTCAGAGGACTTCCAGCTTCAATGTTCATAGATATGATTGCAAACGAATTATGCTCACTAAATCATAAAGTGGTAAAGGTAACAAACATCGGAAAAAGCACCACGTCAAATAATGGAGAAAAAATCTTTAAAGCTTTTCCTTTGTTTTATGTCGATATAGTTCAAAAAGAGAATAATAAATCAGTTTATGAAATCCAAGAATTATTATGGTGCAAAGTATCGATTGAACCACCCAAAAAGGTCAGATCGATACCTCAATGTAACAATTGCCAACAGCTTGGTCATACCAAAAACTTCTGCAACTATAATTCAAGATGTGTTAAGTGTGCTGGGCCTCACCACACAACCCAGTGCTCGAAACAACGCAACAGCATAGCAACATGTGCGCTTTGCCACGAGAATGGCCATCCAGCTAGTTACAAGGGATGCTCAGTGTATCAAAAAAAACTAA
This sequence comes from Microdon myrmicae, assembly GCA_963931805.1. NCBI lineage: Eukaryota > Metazoa > Arthropoda > Insecta > Diptera > Syrphidae > Microdon > Microdon myrmicae. The sequence continues at coordinate 88,376,431 of OZ007497.1, forward strand.
AAGTACAGCATCCAAAGAAAACTACAGTCACTCAAAGACTGCAATCCAAAAATACAGAGCGAGCGGGGCCAACCACAACCGGTACTAACAACACCCAAATGAACAACAAACCAAACGAGAAAGCAGATAATAAAAGCAGACAACAACCTGTCAATAATGAGCCTACCATCATGGATATGATGAAGATGCTCAGTGCATTCCAGGACGACATCAAAAAAAGCATCAACCAGCTAGCAGAAAGGGTAGGTAAACTTGAAAATTTTCAAAAACTACCGACCAAGAAATCCAAGAAATAAAGACAATGAGTAATCGGCTCCTAAGAATAATCACTTGGAACGCAAATGGGCCCAACCAAAGGGCTCAAGAATTAGAAATATTTATAAGAGAGCACAATGTAGATATTGCGTTGATATCAGAAACACACTTTTCTCATATGAGCTTCATAAAAATCAGGGGTTATATGGCCTATTGGACTACGCACCCCAGCGACCGTGCCCGTGGAGGTACAGCTCTGATAATAAAACAAAATATACATCACTTCCAACAAGAAGAAAAAAAAGAAACTTTTATTCAAGCCTCCATTGTCACTATCAACCTTAATGGAGCTGATTTAAATGTAGGTGCCGTATATTGCCCACCTAGACACACAATCTCAAAACAACAATTCACGGATATCTTCAAGAAGCTCGGACCAAGGTTTATAATAGGTGGTGATTTCAATGTCAAGCACACTGCTTGGGGGTCGAGGTTGATTACTCCAGGCAAGGGAAAAGAATTGCTTCCAGCCATCAAAGAAGCTAAGTGCGAATTTCATTCGTCTTGTTTACCAACATACTGGCCTACGGATAGCAACAAAACTCCTGACCTGATCGATTTCTTTATTTCGAAAGGAGTGTCATCGAATTATATTAAAACGGATAGTTTAGTTGATTTAACGTCTGACCACACTCCAGTACTACTAAAACTGAATGCAGCTGTTCCCAGAAAAATCAGAAAACTAAATCTTACAAACAAATATACAGATTGGGAAAAATTCCGAAAAGAGCTTGACAATCAGATTGAATTAAACGCTAAACTTCAAGATTGTGAAGAATTGGAACAACACGTACAACAATTTATCGAAACATTGAAAAGCGCAGCCGCAACAGCAACTCCAGTACCAAGTGATAAACCAGAACCAGCAACCACATACCCTATTGAGATTAGAGATCTAATCAAAGACAGGCGCAAAGCTAGACGAACCTGGCACAGATCCAGACACCCCAACGATAAAAAAGTATTCAACAAGGTGAGCAATCTAGTTAACAAATTAATTAAAGACCATAAACAGAGTTGTATAGATGAGTATCTAAGTGAACTAAGTCCGTCAGCGGATACGGATTACTCTCTCTGGAAGGCAACACGTCAATTTAAACATCCCCTTATCCAAGTGCCACCTATAAAAGATACGCAGGGACAGTGGGTAAGCAGAACTGAAGATAAAGTTGAAGTATTTGCACAACACCTGGCTTCAGTGTTCAAACCACACCACATCCACAGTAGTATTGATCCTTCACCCAGGTATCTAACTGAACAAACAATCAAACCAGTGACCCCAATGGAGATTGCCCAAGAAATCGACAAAACTTTGAACCACAAAAAAGCACCGGGCATCGATGCAATATCACCTGGCGTGTACAAGGAATTACCTCGAAAAGCTGTCATTATGCTAACATATCTGTTTAATGCTTGCTTTCGACTAAAATACATTCCAAATTCTTTCAAAACAGCCCAGATAATAATGCTCAAGAAACCAGAGAAACCAGCAGAAGAAGTAACGTCTTATAGACTCATATCGCTATTGCCATCCATTTCAAAACTATTTGAGAAAATACTCCTCAAGCGACTCAAGCCTCTCATCAATATTCCAGACTTTCAATTTGGCTTTAGGAATAAGCACTCAACTATTGAACAGGTTCACCGCGTGACCACAGCAATAGAAAAGGCTTTCGAAGAAAAGAAATATTGCCCAGCTGTCTTTCTTGATGTCTCCCAAGCGTTCGACAGAGTATGGCATGAAGGTCTTATATATAAAATGAGTAAACTGTTTCCAGCAAACTATTGCCATCTACTCGAATCATACTTGTCTGATAGAACCTTCAAAGTAACACACGAAGGATCTCACTCTACTTTCTATCCAATAGAAGCAGGCGTACCACAAGGAAGTGTCCTGGGACCTTTCCTCTACTTACTATACACAGCGGACATCCCAACAACCAAGAACACATTCATAGGCACCTTTGCAGATGATACAGTTATAATATCAGCTGACGAAAATCAAAAAAAAGCTATACAACAATTGCAATAGGCACTCAACGGAATTAGCCAGTGGACCACTGATTGGAAAATTAAACTCAACGAGATGAAATCTATTCACGTAACATTTACATTGCGACGACCAGATAACAATATTTCTACCTATCTCAACGGAATTCCAGTTCCCAAAGCAGATTCAGCGAAATATCTCGGTATACATCTAGATAGCAGACTAAACTGGAGACATCATGTGAAACAAAAAGCTGAGCAAATAAAGCTGAAACGTAAACAGATGCATTGGTTAATCGGGAATCATCTATTGCAAAAGATTGATCTATCAATCTATCATCAAGCCGATCTGGATATATGGAATCCAATTATGGGGCTGTACAAAGCAATCCAATAGAGATATAATGCAACGAAACCAGAATAAATTCCTTCGCATTATCACGAATGCCCACCGTTTTGTGACAAATCAGGAAATTCATGATGACCTAGAGATGAAATGGATTTACGAAGTTATCCAAGAATATGCTGTCAAATACGAAAGACGCCTACATAATCATACCAACGTAGAAGCCATTCAGCTCTTGGATATTACCCACGAATTGAGACGGCTAAAACGGACGAAACCTCATGAATTAATATATTAAAATCTAACATACTAAAACCGAGTTGGGAGCTGAACACTGGTCCAGTAAACCCTTACACGTTCTACTTAATTAAACTAAATTAAGTACAATTTAAACCTAGTATTAAATTAAATTGTTAAGATTGTACTATTCATATCCAATAAAGGATGTTATTAAAAAAAAAAAAAATGATGCCAGCCTCACACAAAGGCTCTGAAGCAAAGTGTTTCAGTAGCGAAAAAACAGGACACTTCGCACGGAATTGTAATGCGTCTCGTAAGAAAAACGAAACTACGCCGAAAAGCAGCGCCGAGAGTGGAAATGCCACTGGAGAAAGGCAATCGTTAAACGAAAACGGACCAGCTCAAAGAGGTCTGAGCTGGTTCCCACAACTGGCTGCCCCACTGTTGCCGTTTCACAAGTACATCGTAAAACAATAACTTAACCGTAAATGGGACTGTAAATGGACGATCGCTGGTCTTGACTCTGGACACGGGCGCAACACATTCCATCATTAGATCAGACCTGTGTTGTATTCCAGAATACTATCCTTATTCGCTTTAACACTAATCTCATGTCCTTTCTAACACAACCTTTAAAACTACATCCTCACATATCTTACATTCTCATTTAATACAATTCATAAATAAACAGACACAATATTATATATCCAGTCACTTACAGCACATTTAAAAACGTGCCCCTTTTCATAACAAGCACATTTTTCATTTCAAAACATAGCCACTTTGATTTTCGTTCAAAGTTTATTCAATATTTATAGTCACAGAGACTTCTAGATTGTTTTGTTCATTTTATACGACACAGTTAGTTGGAACAAAATGTTCTATAAAAACAGGTAAATTTATATTGAAAAGTTAGTTCAGTATAGAGCTCAGCTTGAGACAGCTGAGTTCAATAAAATAAAAATAAAACAAATAATAATTATTAATAAAGAAAACTTTAATTATTTTAATAACCCCTTAATTTAATAAATATATAAACCCCACGCTCTTCCCTCGAAAGAGGAAGCACGGCGCTGGAGACGTAACACCTGGCAGGAGATAACGTTGAGCCGCTGAGTGTTGCAAACTACGAACAGCTACAGGGGAAGAAGCTGGGATTTCGGGAAAATTGGAGTGTAAGGTTCAGATTGGAAAGCTAGAAGTAATTCACACCTTCTTAGTGGCTGGAATAATGGACGAGGTAATAATCGGCGTGGATTTTATGCTGGCCCATGGTCTCACCCTAGATCTGAAAAAAAAAAATTGCTGACGTGCCAGAACATGGAGATACCACTAAGCACTGGGTATGAACGGCCTCAGATCATGAATGTAAGTGTAAGTCACCATCAGCAGATTCCACCAAAGTCCGAAGCAGTTCTGTGGGCATGTGTAGAGCGAGACTGCGGAGCAGGCAAGTTGTGGGTAGTAAAGCCATCAGAAAGCACTGCGAATATACTGGTTGGACGAACCTTGGTACAAATGGAAAATAAAGTAAATCTGTTCAGAAAAAGAGAACAAACTTTGAGTTTCGTTGGATTATTCACAATCCAGAGATCGAACCGAGGAAGCCGATAAACGTAAAATCAAAATTACGTAACATAATATACATTTTATTAGAGGTCATCATCATTATCACCATCGGCACTACAACCGGGATCCGGTTTTGGTCTTATTTAACAAATCTCTACACCGGTCCCGATATCGAGCCGATGTCATCCAGTTTGGCACTCCCAGGCTCTGGGCGTCCTGGTCTACGCCATCCCTCCATCGCAGACAAGGTCTGCCGCGCTGTCTCCTTCCATACATCCTGCCACAAAGGACTTTCCGGGCAGGTTCCTCTTCGCTCATTCGAGCTAGGTGTACCGCCCACCGGAGTCTACCGAGCTTGATTTTTCTTAAAATATTAGCTTCAAGGTAGATTGCGTACAACTCATGGTTGTAGCGTCTCCGGAATTGTCCTCCCTCACATACGGGGCCAACAATTTTCCTTAAGACCTTCCTCTCGAACGCGGCTAACAGCTCAGAGTGCCTTTTATTGAGCACCCAGGTCTCGGATCCATACATGAGTACTGGTAAGACCATGGTCTTGTACAGTAGTAGCTTGGATGTTCTGGATAAATTTCGGGATTTAAAGAGCCTGGATAGACCATAGTAGGCTTTATTGGATTTAATCAGCCCTTCGCATATTTCTTCTTCCATATTGTTATCGGCTGATACTATTGACCCAAGGTAGTTAAAGGATTGCACTACTTCAAATTCGTGGTCCACTACCCCGATAGTTTAAGCAACGTTAGGTCTTCTCTTCGCAGAAGTTGCCTCCATATACTTAGTTTTTCCCTGGTTAATATGCAGTCCCAGTTTTTGTGCCGCCTGCTGGATCTGGGTGAAGGATTCCTGTACAGCCGATTCGGTTCTACCGATGGTGTCGATGTCATCTGCGTAGGCAAGTATCTGGCAGAACTTGGTGACAATAGCCCCTCTTGTTGTAACGCCAGAGTCACGGATTGCTGTCTCCAACGCCAGGTCGAAGAGGAGGCAGGCCAGACCGTCCCCTTGTCGGAGTCCATTATAGATGTTTATTGGTTTGGACAGCAATCCCGTTATTTTTACTTGACTAGTTACGTTGGTCATGGTCAACCTACAAAGTCGTATCAATTTGTTTGGAATGCCGAATTCTCTCATGGCATTATATAGTTCTACCCTGGCTATGCTGTCGTAGGCGGCCTTGAAGTCTATAAACGGATGATATAATGGTATCTTAAATTTCAGACATTTTTCCATCGCCTGCCTATGGGTGAATATCTGATCAATTGCTGATTTGCCTGGGATGAAGCTACACTGATATTGACCAATGATGGCTTTAGCGTATGGGGTTATCCGGTCTTGTAGGATAGAGGAGAGTATCTTATAGACGGTACTCAGCAATGTTATACCCCTATGGTTGCTGCACATTGTGATATCTCCCGTCTTATGTATGGGGCAAATTATACCACGACGCCAATCTTCCGGCGTCTCCTCTTGCTCGCATACGTGCACCACGATCTCATGAATTGCGTGATGTAACGCTGTCCCTCCTTGTTTGATCAGCTCAGCTGGTATGCCATCAGCTCCAGAGACTTTATTTGATTTGAGCTGCCTTATGGCTTTTAATGTTTCCTCAATGCTTGGTGGCGGCAGCATTTGGTCTTGATCTTGCATTGGTGGAGCCTTATTCTTCTGTGAGCTGACCATTTAGCAATTCATTGAAGTGCATTTCCCATCGCTCCAGAATGGCTTCAGGATCGGTGATCAGATTACCTTCTTTATCCTTGCAGTAAGTGCAGCGTGGTGTGTACCGCGTCATTACTGCGACGCCTATCCTAACTCCCTCTCTTATGGCGCGACTACGTCAAACGACAACCTAACTATTGCCAACCTGTTCGCGTCGTTTTTCAATAAATCCTTCACGGACATCTCCTTCGAACCCAATCCGTCGTATTTCAATGACTTGCCCGAATTCTTCCTCGGTCCTTTCTCTCCTCAACTTATTCAGCGTCACGTAGTTGAGGAGAAACTAAACTTACTCAAAGACGAGTTCAGCCCCGGACCTGATGGACTTCCGTCTGTATTCTTAAAGAATTGTTCCACTTCTCTTTCTCTCCCGATATCCAAGATTTTCAACCTATCTCTATCTCAAGGGACCTTCCCTAGTATATGGAAATCCTCCTATGTCACCCACATACATAAAAAGGGACCTAAAAATGATATCAGCAACTACCGACCCATCGCCAAACTATCTCATATCGCCAAACTGTTCGAAGGGCTTCTTTACAATGCGTTATCTTTTAGTTGTAAATCCATCATCTCACCCAACCAGCATGGTTTCCTTTCGGGTAGGTCGACCATGTAGTGCTCTAAAAAGCCCTACCACCTTTTCCCCCCATTCCTAATCCAAAATCCTAGCTATAATACGCTAAAACACATAAACCTATAAAAACCCGAAAAAACCCAAACATGATTCAAAATTTGCAATAAACGAATCAAACATTCGTTTATTGCCTAACATTTGCCCCCACGGCATTATTAAATCCAAAATCTCGAATTAAAATCAAATTCGCAATAAACGAATCTAATATTCGTTTATTGTTCTACATTTGCTCCACAGCATCACCCAAATCTAAAATTCAGAGATCGTTATCTCTATCCCAAATTTTCCATTTAGGAAAACAAACGAAAAACTCAAAAGCAGATACATTCACACATCTGCGCGATAGTTTCGTAAGAATTCAAGAAATTGAATTCTTATCTAAAGTCAATACAACCTCTCGCTCGAGATATCCAACAAATCGAGATTGTTGTACGAAAATGTGTATCTTTGGGATACAATTTTCGATTCCTTTTCCTTTATAAAGGAATAGTTTAGTGATCTCCGGGCCGCAGTCTTAAATCAATCTTAGTCTCTGGAGGAAATACCCCAGTGGAAAAACTAACGAGAATAATTGGAAAAATAAAACTCTTTAATTTGTAAACGAAAACAACACGGATTTTCATTTTGCGGCCAATTGATAGCTAAGTATCACCTGGCTGGAAGACCAAGAGAAGACCAAGGAAAAGGACCAATTTAGGGCGTTACTCTTCCCTCAGGGTATATGAGGAAGCACGGTAACGACCCCTTTTGTAGGACGAGTTTCAGGAGCGGTCAAATTTTAAGAGATCGCCTTGTCCTTTTAAGGACCAGGAGACACGCTTCCTGGAACAACCACAAAAAATCTGATCGAGTTCTCATCCCATACTCTCCGTGCCTTAGAGAATGGCAACGAAGTTGATGTTATCACCACTGATTTCAGCAAGGCATTTGACAAAATCTCCCATAATCTCATCCTTTTCAAGCTGTCCTCCCTAGGCCTCGAACCCCAATTGATCAAATGGTCATCTTCTTATCTGAAAGACCGATCCTACCGTGTCAAGTTCAGATCCTCCCTTTCCGATCCTTTTTTTCCCACCTCTGGGGTTCCGCAAGGAAGTCATCTAGGCCCCCTCCTTTTTATCGTAACCATCAATGATGTCGACTCTGTTATTAAACACTCATCCATATCCCTCTATGCGCACGACGCCAAACTCTACAAAACAATCATCTCTCCCCTCGACTCCTCACTCGTCCAACAGGACCTCGACAGCTTCTCAACCTGGTGCCGTAATAACTGCCTTGATCTCAATGTTGCCAAATGTCACTCCATTACATTCTCCCACAAACGTCCACCCCCACTTCCTCGCCCCTACTTCCTGCTTAACCAGCAGATCTCATACGTATCCTCAATACATGACCTCGGAATCTTATTTGACAGGGAGCTCAGCTTCATCCCACATATCGACGATATCATTCTTAAGGCCAACTCCGCCCTAGGGTTTGTGAAACGCTGGTCGAAGGAATTCTCTAATCCTTACGTTTCCCATTCCCTCTACATAGCCTTTGTCCGCCCCCTTCTTGAATACGCCAGCCAGGTCTGGTCTCCACATTGCTCGTCCCATATCCGCAGAATCGAGAGCGTGCAACGTCGGTTTTTGCGTTTTGCCCCCCGTGGACTGAACTGGGAGAATCCTCGGATTCTTCCCCCATACACAACCCGGCTCCATTTGATCAACCTCAGTACACTTGAGGAACGCAGAACTCTTGCCGATATCCTCTTCATCCACCGTCTCCTCTCCGGCACAATCAACTGCCCTAGCTTGCTTTCCGCCATCGCACTCAACACCAACCCCCGCAACCTACGAAACCCTCGTCTCTTCTATCTGCCCTCCCACCACACTTCCTACGGCTGTAATGAACCAATTTCACGTATGCTAAAGCAGGCAAACTCTTACCCGACCTCCTTCGATTTCTACCCCACTTCTATTGCACTCAAACGTCGTCTTCTGTCCTTCCCCTCGTGACTTTACCCCACCCACTATCTACACTCTTACTACCCGTATACATTCCTATCACCCCGCCCCTTTATCCTACTACCCGGTCTTCGCCACCCCATCACGTGCACAGCTACCTTCCCACCTTTTTATCTGCTTACTTATTCGAAGGTGATTTTCTTAATCCTAGTTCTTAAGTTAGTTCGTAAGTTTTTTACTTTTAATTTCTTTTATTTTTTTTCTCAAACGCTTGTACTAAGTGTAATAAACGAGGGTTCTGCTCTCACTAAACTAATACTAGTATGGTTGCCCAGTATGGTTTAACATAGGTCCAAATTTGATGGAAAAGATTCGGGTGTTCGAAAGGAAGTGTCTCAGAAGTTGTCTCAGATTATATTGGACACCGGAATCGGACTTTAAAAAGTATTATTCAAATGAGACTTTATATAATGAAGCCTGCATAAATAGGGTGGATAATTTTATGATTAAATTAATCAGAGGACATATTGCGAGAGCAATAAGCTCGTCCAATGACCTAATTTTCGGGGCCTATTATCCAAACACTCTGTACTATGAGAGCGTCCGTCGCAACGGCTTTGTTCCACCAGAGGCGTTCCTTGACTTGGACATGAAAGGGCTTATACAGGATAGATCCGGAATTCCACTGATCTATCATGTAAGTAGATCATCCGTAGACGGGCGATTGTGCTACGACCGGGAAGTAACGCGCACCGAAGAAGAGCTCCTGCGCTTCAGTAGGGCTATCTCCCACAGAGACCGGGACGATAGTATTAGACAGCGTCAACAGTTCTGGCGGTTGAATGGCATATAAAGACCTGGATACCAATGTCAGTATATAATCACAGTATCATCAGCCAGCTTACATAGACTTAGCTTTTCTAGAATTAGGGTAGTATAAGATTTAAGCTTAAGCTTTTAAATACAATTAAAAAAAAAAATAGGTAAGTTAAGTAAGTTAAATTTTAAGAAAAAAAAAAACAAAAAAAATTGACAAAGTTTTTCAAATTTTTCGTTGTCTTTCAAATAATTGTAAGTACTGCCACAAAGTTCTGTCGCCGAAAGGCAAATTATACAAATGTTAAGTAATGTTTAGCTTAGAGTGTCTGCGAAGGACCAGTAAGTTATTATATAAGATAATTAAGCTAGAATTTAAGCATTTTTTGTCTAGCCTTTAATTTAGAAACTAAGAATATAAAAAGAAAATAAAAAATGTTTTAAAAATGAAAATGAAATGAAATGATTTTTATTTAGTCCTTTACGAGGCCTTGGATTTTCGGACAAATATATTAAAAGTGGATTTAGCTTAAAATCACCCGAGGCATTTTCACTAAGTAGCAAATTTAATCGTTCTTTAGACACGCAGATTTTTCGGTTTTTGAAATGTACGTGCGATCAGGCATTCGCTTCCAATAAAGCCCTGTTTCGTCTACGTTAAACACTTGTTCAGGTTTATAACCACCTCTGTCGATAATTCCCTTTAAAATGTTGGGATATTCCTTAGATGCAGCCTCATCGGCGCTAGCTGCTTCCCCTTTCATTTTCAAATTATGCAAATTAAATCTATTTTTAAATTTTTCAAACCATCCTCGGCTTGCTCGGAATGTGACATCTTCAGCAGATTCATCCGTATCTCCATTCTTCAAATTTTCGAAAATACTTAAAGCTTTTTCCTGGATAGTCATTTGACTCATTGGCATTCTCTGTTTGTTATTGTCCTCAATCCATAAATCAATAGTTTTTCCATTTATTTTCATAATCCAGTTTCTTTGGCGTGTTAATCTCGAGAGTTTTAATGTCTTCTTTTTTATCGCGAATAGTTTGAATGGTAGATTTCGCAAGTCCCCTTGGCCTTGCAAATTTGCTGACATTTGCTATAGATTCGTTTTGGGCTGCATTCAGTTGCGAATCCGAAATTTTTAATTTGTACATACATACATATTGTGACGCATATGACAATCAGTACTGGAGTCTTCGAGAAAGTCCGAAACAAAGTACTAGATTATTTTAGGAAGTACTGGAAAACTGGAATAGAACGTTCAAGATTATGGAACGGACGGAAACGATACACCAAATCAGAATGAGGAAAAACGGTATAAATACGTCGCACGCAGAGCGGAAGAATGAGTTAATAAACATACACACCGACCAAAGAGCAGATTATCAGACGCCAAAGACGTGATCTGCGTTTACTACCGCACCCAAGACCCACCGGTCTTGTATGATTTCTTTCCCACCATCCCTCTATAAAAGTCGTTAGAGAACACTTGGACTAACACTGTCCACACTATCCTTGGATACCCCCCTTTTTTTCTGCTCTTTTCAGATGCCGCGAGACCGAGCCCAACATCCTCACGGATGTGGGTGATTCTGGTTATCGCAAGATGACCAGAAGTCAGAGACAAGATGAAGGACACATATGTCCTGTCTCGCTAAATTCGGCCTTCTCGCCACAATTTTTTTTTTTTTTTTTTTTCGGAAGAATGAGTTATAAGTAAGGCAGTGAAGCAAGCGATACGTGCGGAAGCAATAAGTAGAAAGTGTTTACAAAGGAATTATTACGTGTGTGGTAAAAAGCAACGGTTGTATTACGGACTAATAAAGTGTTGTATCGATTTAACGGCTCTTATTTATTTTAACATAATTAATCCAGCGAACCCTAAGCTCGCTACAATTGGTGTCAGAAGTGGGATTAATTATTGTTTAAGTGAATAAGTGTGTGAAAGCGTGTTGTGACGATGTCAGATCGACATTTGGAGGATCTTCGCGTTCCTGAGTTGAAGAAGGAACTTGAGGACCGTAATCTGGATAGCAGAGGACAGAAGCAAATTCTTCGACAGCGTCTGCAAGCAGCAATGGAGGAAGAAGGTATTGATATCGACACATATGTTTTTGCGATTGCGCCAGACTGCCCGGATGGAGAAGAAACAGCGAGTCAAGATGGTGCCAATGTAACGGAGAAGAGTTCGCCACAGTTGGACATTTCGGAGATGTTCAGGATGATGATGATAAAATTCGACGCGCAAGCAACAGATATTAACTCAAAATTGGATACGCAAGCTGCAGATGTTAAAGCAAAGTTGGATGCCCAAACGCAGTGGATGAAATGTAATTTTCAACACTTTAAGGAAGAAATTCGAAACGAAGTAGAAAATCTAGATCTAAAAAACGAAGCTGAATTCAAGAAAGTCACCGATGAAATAACACGAATCGAAAAGAGACCTGAGTGTGTTGAGAGAAATAAGACATCGCCAGGCAATCAACATGACTACAAAGATACAAGGATGCAACCGCCAACCTTCGATGGAACGGGACCCTTCTCCGTATTTATACGTCAGTTTGATGCCGCGGTCAATTATAATAAGTGGTCGGATGAGCAAAAGTCAACATCACTAATCTTGTCACTCCGCGGGGCGGCTGCAGAATTGCTACAAACCATACCAGCAGAGAAACAAACAGATTTCCAAGCGATTAGAGACGGCCTTGAAGCTAGGTATGGCGACAACCACATGCAGCTGGTCTACCGCATGCAACTGCGGAGCAGGACGCAGAAACCGGGAGAAAATCTGCAACAGTTGCAGGCAGACATTGAGTGATTGGCAAACTTGTCATATTCAGATATGACTAAGGAATTTCTGAACCAGGTAGCAATGGATGCATTTATAAATGCACTCCAAGATCGGGACTTGCAACAGGCCGTTCGGTTGACGGGAAAGAAGACGACTAATGAAATACTGGCGTTCGCATTGGCATATGAATCTGCTAAACTGGCTACCAGGAGTACATATAGGGTCCGGGAAATGTCCGTCCAGGAACGTCCCTGCCAAAGAATCGGGCATGTACAACGGAGAACCCCGAGACCTGTTATGAAGTGCTGGACATGCGGCGGAGTCGGCCACATCTCTGTTGACTATAGGAAACGTCGACGAATGAATGAAACATCGAGTGAGAATTGTTGTTCATGCGCTTGTCATAAAAGGAGACTATCAACGGAACAACCTGAGGTGAAGAAACACATTGTACCTGTCAGAGTACTAAATGTGTCCGAAGAGCCGGTCGCAATAAGAAAAGGAGAGTTAACCGCAGAATGTGCACCCGTATCAATGATAAGCTCAATTCAGCAAGGGAAGGTGCATAATAACGCTGATACTCTATCAAGAAGACGATTTAAGCCAGATTTTAAACATTGTCATAAAGCGGAAGAGAAAGAAGAGGCGTACGACCTGCGAAATGTACAAGTAGAAGTACTAGATGGGTGGACGAATGATGCCATACGGGCAGCTCAACTTCAGGATGAAGATATGTCGCTAATTCTGGAATACAAAGAGAAGAACGAGCGGCCAACTTGGAACAATATTTCCGACAAGAGTGGAACATTTAAGGCATATTGGGCACAATGGAATTCCTTGCTGGTGAAAGATGGTATTCTTAAGCGTAAATGGGAAGCCGCGGACGGAAAATCCCATCGAATGCAGTTTCTAGTCCCACCATCAAAAGTGAAAGATGTTCTAACAGAAATGCACGACGGGGTCTCCGGTGGACATTTGGGAGTTAATAAGACACTTTCAAAATTACGATCTCGTTTTTACTGGCTTCACATGAGAGATGACGTCGAGTCTTGGTGTAGGAAGTGCACAACTTGCACTGCGACCAAAGGACCAACAGCAAAACCAAGGAGCGCTATGAAGCAGTACAACGTGGGAGCCCCTTTCGAGCGAATTGCGATTGATATCTCAGGACCATTCCCAAAAACAAACGACAACAACAAATACATGTTAGTTATCATGGATTACTTCAGCAAGTGGGTAGAAGTCCTTCCAATTCCAAACCAAGAAGCAACAACCGTCATTGAGCAGCTAATCAATAATTGGATCAGCAGATATGGAGTTCCCTGTGAGCTTCATTCCGATCAAGGCCGAAATTTCGAATCACAGATATTTCAAGGCATCTGTGCGGCACTGGGCGTAAGGAAAACCAGGACCACACCCTTACATCCACAGTCAGACGGAATGGTCGAAAGGTTCAACCGAACAATGAAAGAGTACTTGTCGAAGGTCGTTAGTGATCACCAACGAGATTGGGACAAATATGTACAAACCTTTCTCATGAGCTATAGATCGGCTAATCACGATACGACGGGCCATTCTCCAGCAAAAATTATATTTGGACGGGAGATACGATTACCAGCCGATCTGCAATTCGGAATACCTCCAGACGCCATAGATAAGACCGAAGACTACGTAGCCGAATGGAGAAATCGCCTCGATGAGATTCATCATTTGGTTCGAAAGCAAATCAAGGTATACCCGTGACAGGATGAAAACAAGGTACGACGTTCGAGCCAACGCATCCGGATTTAATGCAGGCGATAACGTGTGGCTTTATAACCCTCATCGGCAAAAAGGAAGGTCTCCGAAGTTGCAGCAACATTGGGAAGGACCGTATAAGATTCTCACAAGAACTAACGACGTTGTCTATAAGATTCAGCGAAGACCGAACGCCAAGATGAAAGTGGTACATCGTGACCGACTGGCGACTTTTGTTAACCCAGGAGATCAGTGAACTTAGTTCGGGACGAACTAATCTAGGCGGAGGGTAGTGTGACGCATATGACAATCAGTACTAGAACCTTCGAGAAAGTCCGAAACAAAGTACTAGATTATTTTAGGAGAACTGGAAAACTGGAATAGAACGTTCAAGACTATGGAACGGACGGAAACGATACACCAAATCAGAATGAGGAAAAACGGTATAAATACGTCGCACGCAGAGCGGAAGAATGAGTTATAAGTAAGGCAGTGAAGCAAGCGATACGTGCGGAAGTAATAAGTAGAAAGTGTTTACAAAGAAATCATTATGTGTACGGTAAAAAGCAACGGTTGTATTACGGACTAATAAAGTGTTGTATCGATTTAACGGCTCTTATTTATTTTAACATAATTAATCCAGCGAACCCTAAGCTCGCTACAATATGTACTTGCGTACCAAAAATGTCCCTAATTGTTTCCAATTTTTCCAGTTAATGTGTAACAATCAGTAATAAATATGTACATAAGACACTCACAAACAAGTCTAAACGAGCCGCTTTATGAGCACACTCTGAATAACGCTCGTAAGCAAGAGGAAATAGAAAAGAGTGTGTATCGAAATTGCGCTTGCGCAAGATTGGCAACATGTAAATATATCGAAATCGAAAAAAAATTTTTTTCATTCCCCCAATCCTCTTGAAGAGATGTTCTTGGAACTATCACCAGCATCGGTCATAGCCACCAATTTTAGTTTACACAAAGTAAACATTCAAGCGGATACTTTCGCCTGACAGTGCCTTTCAACGGGATTAACACATCCCTAACATAACATGCATCGAATCATACGACCGAAATTTGTTTATGCTAGATGATCTAACAACGGCCATGCCCAATGTTCGATACATTTTTCCAAGATAGATTTCTGCCTTCGGCAAGGGTTTTATTGACTCACGTCAATCAAGAATCTATCCCTTGCGTATGGCGGCAGTTTATCTTGCCCAAACATGTAGCAGTGTTTTTCTCTTTTTCTTTTGTTTGGACCTTCACCATTGGCGGCGGATCCTTTAGTTTTTTTTTTTGGTTCTCGTCGGATGTCTGAATAAGGTCGTCCAATTGGAGTCAGATATTAACCATCGAATAACATACACGTGTCGGGGACGTTAGGTGTCGGAGTTTCTTTTTCCATCAACGAGTCAAGTCGAGTAATCGTCGTAAGCGCGTTAAAGTCATAAAATTAATACAAGGAATTCGTATGGAGTGGCTAATATTAACGAAATAGATAGATACAGTGAAATATTCAGAAATAACCTTAAGGAGTACGCCTCCGAGGAAAAGTGTGTAGTTTATATCGGCTTAATAGAATAACACCATTATTTTATAAACGATGTTATGTGAGAAAGTAAGCTTGTAAAATAATCTACTTTAAAAGCCACCAATTAAGTGAAAAATAAACAATTATTGAATCAGCAAAACATCTCTGGCGCTTTTATTTATTCATTCTGCGTGGGTGAGCAGTTTCTCTTTGAACAATCATTGGGGATTAAGTGAATCTGTGTCGTGCCATACACACTACTTAAGAAATTCTACCCACAGTTCCTCTTCACTCGCTAAACCACTGCGGAAGATCTTGCATTTGTCTTATTGTACTGGCCGTTTCCCAAATAGATGGAAGTCAACGAACTTTCAGCCAATTCCCAAAAAGGGTGGCAAATCATCCCTTTCTTCTTATCGACCCATAGCATTGACTTCTATTCTCTCCAAGGTAATGGAATCACTTATCAACCGTCAACTTTCGAAATATCAGGAATTAAATGACCTCCTCAATGACCGCCAATATAGCTTTCGTAGCAGCAAGTCCACAGGAGATCTGGTGGCGTACCTTATAGCAAAATGGAGGCATTTCATCCACTACATCGGTGAAAGCAAAGTAGTCGCATTGGACATTTCAAAAGCCTTTGACAGAGTTTGGCATTCAGCCCTTTTGTCAAAATTGCATTCCTATGGAGTGGAGAATTCCCTGATCCAATGGATAAGTGTGACTATCTTTCTGGCCGTTCAATCCAAGTGGTTCTTGATGGTGTAAAATCTGTCTTACATCAAATTAATGCAGGAGTTCCCCAGGGTTCGGTACTCTCACCCACTCTTTTCCTCATCTTTATAAATGATCTCCTGTCAATTACTCACAACCCAATTCACTCGTTTGCTGATGATAGCACCTTGAGATTCTCATACTCATGCGAACACTCTCATCCAAACTCTTCGAACGTCACTACCAATCAACAACTTATGCTTGATACATTGAATTCAGACCTCAATAAGATATATCAGTGGGGATTATCTAACCAAGTAGAATTCAATGCATTAAAAACTCAGTGCTGTTTCTTGTCTTCAAAGGCGAGCCCCAAAGTAAATATACTGTCAATGAACGGCACCTGCATCGATGAAACCAAGGAATTATCAATCTTCGGCACTCGAATTAATTCGACTCTTAACTGGAATGACCACATATTTGAAGCTGCGAAATGTGCAGCCAAATGTATGGGGTTCCTTAAGAGAAGGAACCTCCCCACTATTACTAGGCGTACATTCGTCCAAAAATGAAGTTCAACTCCCATATTTGGTCAGGCACTACACATGCTCGACAGGATGCAGAAACGAGCAGTGAAACTTATTGGGGTCTCAGCCGTAAGTAGATCAATTCCGTCGTTAGAACACAGCCGCAACGTATCATGCCTATCTCTTTCCTATAGGTATTACCACGGTCGTTGCTCAACTGAACTTGCTGAATGTAAATATATCGAAATCGAAAAAAAATTTTTTTTGCCGTTACAGCGAAACATTTTAGGCCGTAAATCGAAAACGTCCCTTAATTGAAGAGGGCCGTTATAGCGAAATGCCGTATAAAGAGCGGCCGTATAGCGAGGTATGCATGTATCTCAAATGGTTTGCGTTTTATTTAAAAAAAAAAAAGTCGTCAAGTTCCTGTTGGAAAACCCGATATTTGTAACTTCATTAACTACGAAAATTTGTAATGATAAAATCAATGAAAATTTTAACAGATTTTTTCGGAACAGTTTATAAATAAAAAGTGCATAGTAAATTGTATTCTTTTTTATCATTAACTAATTTTTTGTCAAAATGGACGTACACCACTTTCATAGAAAACGGCTTTATTTCATTTTACATAAAACATGATATTGTCAGCATAACCTTATATTCTTGCAATTCTTTCACGCACTTGAACTGATATTTGCATTTAGCCTTTAGAGCGTTGCGGAACACATCACTACACTGGAATAACCAAACGAGTGCTATGGAATTACACAAACAGTACGATTTTTACTAATATTAAATACGTTTATTTTGTGGTTATACGTAAAACTGACATATCACGGGAACGGTTGAATTGAAACGCATGCGAATTGGGACATCAAATTCTCGTATGCGTATCTTAATAAAATAGCGCCTGTAAAACGAAACAATGTGGAAAATTGCAATTTATATCGTATGAGTTAAAACATAAATTTCACCTTGTAAGGATTTTATATAATTACAAGCATATTGAATCACAATGGAATTCAGTCGAATTTCAATTTATACACTTCATCAATAAAGAAAATATGGGTGGGACGGGTTGGTAAAAGATCCACCAGGGGGAAAAAAAATTAATAAAACGAGAAAGAAGTATGATAATAAAAGGAAGAACTTATAGAAGAAATTAGAATCTTGGAGTTCTTACAGTCAAGTAATATTGTAGATGAAATCGGAAAACTTGGTTGGAGACCTATAGTTATAGTATTTATAAAATGTTCTATTACATTGGCGCTAAAAACCGCATGAATTACTATTCAACTTCCCTTATTAGCCGTTTGCGAAGGCGGGCATTCCTGTAAATAAACCCTTATCTGAAATCCACGTTAATGGAATTGAGTTGCATTGACACAAAAAGTCCTAAATTTCAAATGTTTTGAAAACGAACATTTCCCGTTGTTTACCGCTCCATCGCCATGTGTTCCCGGTCCTAAATGCTATTGTTCTGCTATTCACAGCATTCACGTGTGTGCACAGCCGGAGGAAGTAGACCTCTTTTAGAAAGCTCATATAGAATTTCTGTAAAAGTTGTGATTGACGTTTATTAATTATTTGTCCTCCTCAAATAACTAGATACTTGGTAAGTAATTATTTTGTTATGCAATTGAGCTATTTTCGCGATGGAAAAGTGTGCGCCTTTTGGTGTATTTTCTTTTAGTTCCTGTGGTTTTATTTTTCGCATACTAAAAGCGGATTGTGCGATCTTGTCGCTTGGACATGGGACTTTTGGGTTCCATGTGTTTGGAAGTTGTTAGGACATCAAATTTTGAACACATTTTCTGGAACTTATTTAATTCACTTTAATACTCAACCCTTTGGTATTCTTTCAGGTGGCTTTTCAATTAAATTATTAGATATTTAAGATAACTGTTCCGTTTTTATGTCAATTCAATTGACAGTCTTGCTTGGGGTGGAAGGTTTTCGATATTTTATGTTTTGCAGTTAATAACAGTGATGTTGTGGAATGAACTAAACATTTCTTTTTTTATCTTGTACAAATGAAAACACAACCAAAAATTAAACAATTAGTTTTGATTTATTTTTCGATAATATGTCACAAAAATTGAATACGTGACAATGTTGTGGAATGAATTAAACATTTCTTTTTTTATCTTGTACAAATGATAACACAACAAAAATGAAATAAATTTTGATTTATTTTTCGATAATATGTCACAAAAATTGAATACGTGACAATGTGCAGTATAATAAATTTCTATTGTACTTTTTATAGATAAAGCAATTTAATTGTATGTGAGTATTAATTCCGCACGTTCGTCAGGATGCATTCGTTTTTTCTACATTTATTCTTTCTTTTTTTTTTTTGCAGCAACCATCCCCCCATTTTTTAATTGTTTCTACAACAAGAACTCCCCCTATAAAGTAAAATGAGGTCTTGGAAATAGTCGGAAATAATGGTTTCGAAAATAGGGTCGCTCAGAAATGTTTTGCATGCTACTTTTTTTTGTAAAAATATTATATTCGCCGTTCTACTTACATTGCATATTTTGCCCTTAACGCATAAACGATGCAGTCTCTAAAGTATCAAAATATGTGAAGGCTGGTTTTCTGAACTTACTTATTGTCATTTTTTGTGCCGCATTTCGAAAATTCTTTTGTGCAAGTTATGTTTTCTGTTTTTATGAGGGACTGTGATAATCCATTGCCTTCGTCAAAGTATATGCCTAGAAAAAAAAGGACGAATAGCTCTGACAAATGCTGTGGGGTCAAAGTCTTCAGGCTACGTAACTTGGTAGTTTTTTTTCTGAACTCAAGGGTTTCCCAATAAGGGTGATATATTTTTAAAATTATATAAAATACAAGATAATTGATGGGCCCCTCGATAGTATAGTGGTTAGTATACCCGCCTGTCACGCGGGAGACCGGGGTTCGATTCCCCGTTGGGGAGCCTCTGGCGCAAGACTAATGACCTTCCCCGGAAAAAACAAATCATTATGGAAAATTTAACAAGCCTCAGGACTTGCTAAATAAGGCCAAGACCGGTTCCCGGTTGTAGTGCCGATGATGATGATGATGACAAGATAATTGAGATAAGGTTTTTTTTTTAATTTTAAAGTGCATCATCATCGGCACTACAACCGGGGTCCGGTCTTGGCCTTATTTAGCAAATCTCTCCTTCGGCATCCGATCCTTATCCGAGACTCGTTAAATTGACCATAATAATTTGTTTTTCTGGGCAAGGTTATTAGACGTGCGCCAACCTTTCTCAGGATGTCGCTGCATGGATTGGTTCACTACTTGGCGGGTGCCAAAGTAGCTATCCGGGGGTGTGTGGCGTTTCTTTAAAGCATTCCCAAAGAACCATCTATTTCTTTAAATCAACCTGCTTTTCCCCCACTCCACAAGACACTGTACCTACCTGCAATTTTGGGCAGCGTAAGCTCTCAGCAGCATTTTTCATACCTGAAAGTAAAACCCCAGCAAGCACGCACATCAAACAAATTACCTCATTCATATTACATGAACCGTGCCAGACAATCGGCTCGGCTTGTGAGCAATTATAAACGATAAACACTTGCTAGCCAGCGTAATTGTTGACACAGCTGTAGACGATATTCTTGCTACTGTAGCGATCCTAAATCACTACTCCCATCCAAATCCCCAATATCATCATTAACCTACATCCAAATCCCATATTGAATCACATGAGCGATAAATTAAACCAAAAGTTAATTTATCGCACATTGATTCAATTTCCCATTAACCTACACCCAAATTCCAAATTGAATCACATGAGCAACGAATTAAACCAAAAGTTAATTCGTCGCACATTGATTCATTTCCTAAAATCCTGACATCATGAAATGCTTAATTCAAAACGCATTTCATGATTCCCCTTCCAAGAACTCATTCAAATAAATCCTTAAACAATTCCCAGAACACAATTCCAATTGAAGCACACAAAATCTTGTGTATGCTTCTTGGAATTTTTACACCAAAATAGTTGACAATTCTCAACTCAAAATCGGATAAAAGGGCGACCAATTTCGATTTCGTGATTAGTAGAGTTCCAGAGACCGAATCGCTGGCCGTGTATCCAATCAGTTCCAAGGGGCGAACCGCCGACCAAATAATATAATAAGAGATACCATAAAAAGTATATACATAAAGCCTTTTAAATCTAATTGGGCCCGTCAGAATGCATTTTGTATTGCAATGAACAAAATCATACACCAGAAATAGCAACGAAAACTTTACGGAAAGTATTTTGCAATGCTTCCGATAAACGTAACAGAAAAAATTCTCCTATTGATTCACCAACTAAAAGATGCCGAATCGTACTACCAAAGTTAAATATTTATAATAGCAAAGAATGCAGTGAGACATCCTCCCCAGCAGGTAAGTCAAATATCCCTCCTGGTGATATCCAACACTACGATTCATGATTGAATATTGCTCCAATCCCAAGGTTCGCTACAGTTACGATCAATTTCCTTTATCTACCGATCATGGGATTTGAGCACGAATATGATTGACGTTAGACAATCATACCCATGATCATGTCTAATGATTCGTTGTCTAAACAACGACCAGCCACCATTCTCACGCTGGCTATTCTAAACGAAATGCTTCTGTGAGCTCTACGTAAAAAGAAGAAATTATTTTTGCCTGCATGCCAGTATTCCTGTGCATTATCCAATTCCTGTAAAACAAACAAACACACATGTAGCATCGCCTAAATCACAAATAATGTGTGGCGTTTGAACCTCGAAATAGCGCAGCGTTTAAACCTCGAAATATCGTTTCTGTTTATTTAGGACACAGAAACTTATTTCTTCCTTCGGCGATCTTCGCTATCGGGTATCTCAATAATGCCTGCAATTCATTACACCAGTCCATGTTTATTCAGGTGCATTTTCCTCGTTGCCGATATGCAGGCTGAAGGGCATCGTACTTGCCCTATACGGATACATATAGAATCCTCCCACACCGATGTAATCCACCATCGTTAAATCTGACGGATATGGATTGCATCGGGGAGTCAGATTTCAACCCCCGAGGTGCGCGCATATTCAGTTCGAAAGTCGAACACCGTCTCTACGCGACTCGGTCAATAATGCATCCAATTTATTAAGTCGAGTCCGTCAGTCTGTTTTACGCGAATATCTATTCACCAGCGCACATACGTTTTATTGCCAAGTCGGAAGTTCAGTCGTGTCTGCCGGGTTGATATCCATTGCTAAAAGGATCCGAGTGCGCGAATAGGTTTTAACGATTCTATACGCAGCCAATAGTGCCAGAAGAACAATAGGAACATTAATGTTTTGTTGACGTGATGTGTTCTACTCGAAGTTCATGTCTGTAAATCCTAGAAAAACAAAAGTAAATTTGTCTGATCCGTTAAGTACGAAACCAATATACAATTAAAAACAAAAGGAAACATTGTTGGCGAACTAATTGTTAAAGGAAACATTGTTGTGAACTATTAATAAAGAAAACTGTTAAACAAAAATCCTCCAGTGCCGTTTTATTTATCTTTGCATTGGTGACTTTTCTTTTGTGGGCGATTGTTTCATCGAACTATCCGTGGTGTTACTACTGAATCCGCGTACGTGTTGACGCACGAGTAGTAAAATACCCGCAGGTGTCACGTGGAGACTGCATGTCAACTTGGATTGAAAAGGGACAAGGATCGTCCTTGTTGAAAGCACAGACTTTACGCTCTATGTTTGCTCCCATCCCCCTACAACTTATGCATCATCATCATCATCATCGGCACTACAACCGGGATCCGGTGTTGGCTTTATTTAGCAAGTCTCGAGGCTTGTTAAATTTTCCATAATAATTTATTTTTACGGGCAAGGTTATTAGCCTTGCGCCATACAACTTATGCATACTCGTATAAAACTTTGCCAATAACAAAAACCTGTTTTTAAAATTAAATTTTACTACTACTATTTATTGGCCTGTAGGAACCCGAAAGTTCATGACCTCACCGACTCGACTCCGCCATTGTTCCTTGTCCCGTGCGCTCTCCTTCCACGTTCGACCATCCGATCCGATATCCTCGAGGTCCAACCTAACATTGTCCTCCCATCCCTGTCGCGGCCGCCCTGTCGGTCTCTTTCCCGTTGGCTTACCGTCAAGAATTCTATGCACGGTCCTATCGTTGCCCATTCGCGCCACGTGTCCGGCCCATTTTAATCTTCGCGACTTGATTACTCTCACTATTGTAGGTTTGCGGTATAGCTCTTCCAATTAGTGGTTGTGGAGTTTCCTCCATTGTCCTGCCTCCTCGTCATTTTTGCCGCCAAAGATACCCCTTAAAACTTTATTCTCGAATATGCGGAATTTGTTTTCTTCCCGTTTTGTGAGAGCCCATGTTTCGCATCCGTATAGAACAATCGGCATGATTATGGTTCTATAGACCCGGAGCTTTATATTCCGTGATAGCAGTTTGGATTTCAGCAGATATATATTGAAGAACACCTTACCACGGCTTCGTTTGTAAGACCGAATTTAATGAACTCAATTTCGGTGACTTTTAGCAATAAATCAGGTGCAATTTCATTAATGCAGCGTTTGATTTTCAATTTCAACGCGTCTCTAAATAAGATTTGTTAGCATATACTTCGACTTCAAATATATCAAAATGTGTTAAATCACAAATTCTTGTAAGCCGATGAATTCATTATGAAGATTATTGACTCATCAAACTTCTCCCAAAAACTCCATAGTGGTGAAATGTAGTGTCGCACAATCTTATTGGAAAGGCATATCTTGCAAACCAACTTAGGCCCCAAAAAACCGCTAACATTAATCGATACCGCTCACGTCACTGCTCCAGTTGTAAAGGTTATATTATTATATAACGAGCTGTCTGTGAGTCTTCTAAAGGTACTGGCAATCGGGCGAAACCGGGGGGACGATACGCGATATTTAAGGACACGCGTATTGTCCTCACAACCGATGTAATTCGGATAAAATAATAAAATTCCTTTTGTCGGTTAAAGTGATTATTTGATTATTTTAAAACAGAGGTTCTTCCTTTTGTTAAATGACTGACATATCAAGACGCTTGTTGGCCAGAGGTTTGGCTTCTATGAGTGGATTTGTAAATTTGTTAAAAAATGTATAAAAATTCCAAGAAGCACAAACAAGATTTTGTGTGTGCTTCAATTGAAATGGGGGGATATGGAAATTTGTTTGAACAAATTACCGGATAGTAAAATCATGAAATGCATTTGAAAATAAGCCTTTTATGATGTTAGTATTATTGGGTATTGAATCATTGTGCGCCAAATGAACATTTGGGTTTAATTTGTCGCGCACATGATTCAAATGGGGCTAATGATTGGGATTATGGATAGGGGTAGAATAATTGGGCATGGATGATTGGTTTTGATGTAATATTCTCCATATTCTTTTTCAAAGAAGTAAGGTCCGATGATGCTACCACGCCATAAGCAACAACAAACATCTTCCTGGATGCAAAGTACTCTTATGAATCTATTATGGATTCTTTTCACACCAAAAAACGACGATTGTTGGTTTTCAAAACCGTATGACCGCCTCACCTTGTTAAATTTAATATAGTAACAATTAATAATAATACTGTTAGAGTAATAATTAATTATATTGTTAGAGTAACAATTAATAATATTGCTAGACACTGACATGTATTTTGTCGAACCGCTTCTCGGTCGACGTTTTTCTGCTTCTGCTATGCTGGTTGCAGGGGGTTGTTAGACTCTTGAGCCCCCTGTTTATTTCTTCTCTCTTGTCTTTGTTCCTTTTCCGCCGTGCGCGGCGAATATTAATTGTTTATACACATGTGCTTACAGCACGACCCACGCGACGCAGATTAATGTTCCTTTTCGCTTATTTCACACGCGGCGATCTTAATTTAATTACTTTTCTTTTATACTCGCGGCGAGTATTAATATTTTAAAAGGGTTGGTCGTTTTTTTGTTAGCGACTGGCGATCTTCTGAAAATTTTCGTCAACGTTTTTTGACGTATTTTGTTTTTGTCTCGTCGCAAACGTTTTATTTAAATTATTACCAATGTTTAGATTAGTTTATTTAGATTTCCTACTTGGCGTGATTATTGTGAGAGAGAGAGGGTGGTTGTGGGTGGGAGTGTGGGGGGAATGTGGGCGTGGGACCCTTAACAATACTCCCCCCACCCAAAACTTGCGAGTTTCATTCTTGGAAGAAGAATAAAGCTCAAACATCCAAAGCACAGGTGGTCTTAGCACTATCATTAGTGCGCTGAAATTCGTTGTTTGTTTTGGTTTCCCTATTCTTCATCATCATCATCATCGGCACTACAACCGGGATTCGGTCTTGGCTTTATTTAACAAATCTCTCAACCAGTCCCGATTTCGAGCCGATGTCATCCAGTTTGGCACTCCCAGATTCTGGGCGTCCTGGTCTACGCCATCCCTCCATCGCAGACAAAGTCTGCCGCGCTGTCTCCTTCCATACATCCTACCACAAAGGACTTTCCGGGCAGGTTCCTCTTCGCTCATTCGAGCTAGGTGTACCGCCCACCACAGTCTACCGAGCTTAATTTTTCTTACAACATTAGCTTCAAGGTAGATTGCGTACAACTCATGGTTGTAGCGTTTCCGGAATTGTCCTCCCTCACATACGGGGCCAACAATTCTCCTTAAGACCTTCCTCTCGAACGCGGCTAACAGCTCAGAGTGCCTTTTATTAAGCACCCAGGTCTCGGATCCATACATGAGTACTAGTAAGACCATGGTCTTGTACAGTAGTAGCTTGGATGTTCTGGATAAATTTCGGGATTTAAAGAGCCTTGATAGGCCATAGTAGGCTTTGTTGCATTTGATTAGCCCTTCGCGTATTTCTTCTTCCATATTGTTATCGGCTGATACTATTGACCCAAGGTAGTTAAAGGATTGCACTACTTCAAATTCGTGGTCCACTACCCCGATAGTTTAAGCAACGTTAAGTCTTCTCTTCGCAGAAGTTGCCACCATGTACTTAGTTTTTCCCTCATTAATGTGCAGTCCCAGTTTTTGTGCCGCCTGCTCGATCTGGGTGAAGGATTCCTGTACAGCCAATTCGGTTCTACCCATGATGTCGATGTCATCTGCGTAGGCAAGTATCTGGCAGAACTTGGTGACAATAGCCCCTCTTGTTGTAACGCCAGAGTCACGGATTGCTTTCTCCAACGCCAGGTCGAAGAAGAGGCAGGCCAAACCGTCTCCTTGTCGGAGTCCATTAAAGATGTTTATTAGTTTGGACAGCAATCCAGCTATTCTTACTTGACTTCTCACGTTGGTCATGGTCAACCTATAAAGTCGTATCAGTTTGTGTGGAATGTCGAACTGTCTCCTGGCATTATATAGTTCTACCCTAGCTATGCTGTCGTAGGCGGCCTTAAAGTCTATAAATAGACGATATAATGGAATCTTAAATTTAAGACATTTTTCCATCGCCTGCCTAAGGGTGAATATCTGATCAATTGCTGATTTGCCTGGGATGAAGCCACTGATATTGACCAATGATGGCTTTAGCGTATGGGGCTATCCGATCTTGTAGGATAGTGGAGAGTATCTTATAGACGGTACTCAGCAATGTTATATCCCTATAGTTGCTGCACAGTGTGATATCTCCCTTCTTATGTATGGGGCAAAGTATACCACGACGCCAATCTTCCTGCATCTCCTCTTGCTCGCATACGTGCGCCACGATCTCATGAATTGCGTGATGTAACGCTGTCCCTCGTTGTTTGATCAGCTCTGCTGGTATATCATCAGCTCCAGGGGCTTTATTTGATCTGAGCTGTCTAATGGCTTTTCATGTTTCCTCAATGCTTGGTAGCGGCAGCATTTGGTCTTGATCTTGCATTAGTGGAGCCTCCAATTCTTCTGTGAGCTGACCATTTAGCAATTCATTAAAATGCACTTCCCATCGCTCCAGAATGGCTTCAGGATCGATGATCAGATTACCTTCTTTATCCTTGCAGTAAGTGCAGCGTGGTGTGTGTCGCGTCATACCGCGGATTATTTGGTAGAACTTCCGCGCCTGGTGCGGACCTCGCTATCTACTTCTCTCTATTTCACAGATAAGGTTTTTTTCTCATGCACTTTTCTTTTTTCAGATCTTCTGAGCTCTTTGTGTTTCTCCTGCTCGGTATGCAGCATTCTTACGTTCAGTCGCTAATTTGCACTCATCATCAAACCAGTTGCTCGGATCTCTACGACTACTGCCTAAGATGGAGTTGGCAGTACTAATGACAGTATTCTTAAGGCGTGTCTATTTCTCTTCTACGCCCGGCATTCTGGCCCCAGGAATTACTCTCCCTTCGTAGAGCTTTTCGAGGGCGAGTCTTAACGCATGACCGAAGATGTTACTGGTATTCTCATTGCGTAAGGCAGCCTTGTTGATTCGAACCTGATCCGCGGATGTAATACGTCTCCGTAAGGCAATCCGCGCTCAGAACATTGTACCAACAAGATAGTGATCCGAGTCGACGTTGGCACCTCGGTACGGTCGTACCGTCATCAGGCTCGAGAAGTGGTGGCGATCTACCAACACGTGATCAATTTGGTTGCGAGTGGCTCATCAGGTGATACCCAGGTGGCTTTGTGGATATCTTTACGCGGAAACCTGGTACTCGCAATGACCAAGTTCTTTGATGCCGCCAGTTCGGTGACTCGTAGTCCATTGTCATTAAGTGTTCTCATGCAAGCTATGGGAACCTGTGTAGTGCCTGAAAACCGGCTCCCGACCTATTTTTGCATTCAAATCACCAAGAACGATTTGCACATCGTATCTTGAGCAGGCATTGAGGGCCCGTTCGACGTTCTCGTAGAATTGGTCTTTTTCGTCGTCGGGGGACTCCTCTGTAGGTCCGTGAACGTTTATGAGGCTTATGTTCTTAAACTTGCCTCGCACGCTAAGAGTGTATAGCCTTTCGTCTATTGTATTAAAGCCGGTGATGGTAGGCTTCAGTTTTTGGCTGACTAGAAAGCCTACCCTGAGCACACGATGTTTTACATGACAGCTGTAATAAATGTTATACTCGTTTCTTTGAATAACACCACTCCCCGTCCATCTTATTTCTTGTAATGCTGATATGTCAGCTTTATATTCGGTCAGGGCATCGGGTAGCTGCTGTGCGGCTCGAGCTCAGTATAGTTAGCGGACGTTCCATGAAGAAATTCCTAAATCGTTTAGCCACTTTCGATACCGTGGTCGTCGTCGTGTATCCGGTCCATATCTGAGGCTTGTTAAATTTTTTTACTACGGTCGTAATACTCTTTGGACTTCCTCTTGGAAGTTAATAAGTTACCTCTTGCTATCCAGTAGGGCCACCCATGTCAGACGGGCTAGCGAGGAGTAACACACAAAGATCTGCCACACCTAATCCAGGGTGTTACGCGTCACTGTGCCCATTGGATGGTTTGCAGCCAGAGGTATACCGGCTGTATTATAACGGCGCCTCTCTGACACCGGGTCGAATCAAAGCAGTGAACAGACCTTACCATGTCGAAGCGGGGCTCTAATATGGCGGACTATTTGAATCCCCAAGACTCGTGGGAACAAAAATGAATAATCAATATACACAAAACAATCCCACAAAAAACCCGATAGGCGTAGGTGTGATGAGCCGACACTACCATAAGGGAACAAATTAGCAAGAAAACACCCACTCGGCAAAAAGAAGGCGTAGGGAAAAACGGAAAAAGCGGGATATGCGCGTCGGCACGTGGAATGTTTGAACGATATATAAAACAGGCGGTCGTAGAAAACACGAAACAACATAAAATGGACATCGTCGCGCTTCAGGAAGTCCGACTGCCACATCAAGTAATAATTCATTTGTTCTTCATAGGCCATTTGCTCCTGCACTCTCTATATATGGTTTCGCGGAATCCAATTGTTTGTGGCGGACGTAAAAACAACAATATACTTGTTTTAAAAGGACATCAATTATAAAGTTTAATTCATAGTTTTCTTTTATTTTCACACATATTAACAATATTTTGGTTTTACTATCGATATTATTCATTAAACGTTTATCAAAAATGCGTTTTCACTTAAAATGTTTGAAATTTTCTTTTAATTTTCTTACAATAATATACTTGTTTTAAAATGATGTATTAAATATAAAATTGGCACTTAACGATTCTTATTTCATAGTTTTTTTTTTAATGTTCATACAATAATATACTTGTTTTAAAATGATTTATTAATTATAAAATTAGCAGTCAACAATTTTTATCTTTTAATTATCAATTATTATATTTTAATTATCAATGTTAATTATGTAACAATTGCCCTTATTAAAAATGGAGTTAGAAGAGTTAGTTTAACTCAACTCACCAATGAGCCAACACGGGTACCAGACACAGATGGCCATTTCGCCAACACACTGGACCTGTTTCTCACCTCCCACTCGAACAAATACACAATTGAAGTTTCTTGGCCCTTGGCACTTCAGATCACTGTGTCGTGTCAGCTAAATTTGCTGTAATCAATAACAACGCTAACAAGAAAACTCCCAAAAGAACACTATGGTTCTACGAAAGAGCCAACTGGAAAGGTCTGAACGACTTTCTTGGGAATTAAATTGGTAATTTTTTTCTCAATAACGATGTTGATCCTATAGCGGACACATTGACAAACACGATTCTGCTTGGCATGCATATTAGCTACTTGACGATATTTCCAATTTACCGACAGAGAGGGGAAATTCGTGGCTTATAGGGCGTTGGGCGAGGGCATGGACACGAGGTCTGTAACACGCCTCAACCTGACCAAAAGTAGCATGCCATGAGCCAGATTTACTGCCAAACGCGTACTGTTGCCTGCGTTCTCAAGGAGCTAAATGCAAATAAATCCGCTGGCCCGGATGTAATTTCCCCAATTCTCTTGAAGAAAAGGCCCTCTTCACTCGCTAAAGCACTGCGAAAAATTTTCCATTTGTCTTATTCTACCGGCCGTTTCCCAAATAGATGGAAGTCAGCGCACATTCAGCCAATTCCCAAAAAGGGTGACAAATCGTTGTGACAGTTTTCCTTGTCGATCTTGCCACAGAAAATCAATTAATGTTTAATTTACCTTAAAACAGTTCTCCAGGTCAGTGCTCAGGATTGTTTTCGAATTTTGTCGACCTCCAATTGACTGGGTGCACAAATTTTGTTCGATGATCTATCAATTTTGTGAATTACTCCGCCTCAGTTTGTAATCGATGTACAATTCCGAAAATTTGTTTTTCTTTTTCCTCTACGAAAATGTCTACACCATATTGATCTATTAGTCTGACAGTTATCAGATTTATTTCAACTTGTATTTATATAGCTTTACTTTTAACAAATTTTAATGTCAACTTCAACAAACTTTAACTTTAATTTTAACAAGTTTTAATAATGTGGTTTTCTTTGGAAAAATCCCCGGGACAAGACAAAAACGAATTTCTTCCTGCTTTTCTTCTAATGCTCGACAACGGAACGTCAAAAAACCGTACATCAAAAAAAAAAAACCCCTTGTCTCTCTCGCTCCCCATTCACGTCCACTTCGAAAACCGAATTCGAACTCGAAGAACTCCACGATCCACACCCGAATCGGGGCGTGTTCGAAAACTCACTTCTGGATCGTGCAACTCCTCCACCACCTTACCATCATACCACCTCAAAACAAATTATATTAAAATTGCAAAATGATTAATTGATGGGGTGGCGGACGCACGTAACATCGTCTCTCTCTTCTTATCAAACCATAGCACTAACTTCTATTCTCTCCAAGGTAATGGAAGCACTTATCAACCGTCAACTCTCGAAATATCTGGAATCAAATACCCTCCCCAATGACAGCAAATATGCCCTTCGTAGCAACAGGTCTACAGGAGATCTGATGGCGTACCTTACCGAAAAGTGGAGCCATTCCATCCACTACTTCGGAGAAAGCAAGATTGTTGCACTGGATATCTCGAAAGCCTTCGACAGAGTTTGACATCCAGCCCATTTACCAAAATTACATTCATATGGAGTGGACGATTCCCTGATCCAATGGATAAGAGACTATCTTTCTGGCCGTTCAATTCAAGTGGTTCTTGATGGTGTCAAATCTGTCTCCCATCAAATTAATGCGGGTGTTCCTGTTATGTATAATTTAAATAACAATTAAAATGGAGAAAAGGGATGTACTTGGTATCGTTGGCGAACCGCTTCGCGGTAGTTATTCTTGTTGTCGCCACGGAAAGGAAAAAAATATTTTTTATAACTTTGTTAAGAAGAGATTTACTTCTTGCTTGACGGTTTCTTTATTTCTTCCTTCGCTTATGTGACTAATTTACAATAAGATCTTTTAGAAAACAATGTCCGAACCTATGGTCGTGACTTAGAGTAATTCTCTTTTAGTTGTGAACATTTCGTTTATATATGTTTTCAGTTTTGTAGATAAGGATGCTAGTGTAGATAAGAGATACTAATGAGTATTCTGTGGATAAGAAATGTTAGTGAGTCATCTGTAATGTTTCATTATGTAGATTGTGGATTGAGTCATTGTAGATAAGGAGGGTTTTCGGTGTTAAGTCGGTCGACAATTCGGCTCTGCAGGTTGCAGGGGTTGATGCTCTCTTGAGTCCCCTGTTATATCTTTTTATTCGTTGTAGTCCCGTGATTACATCTCGGCTGTTCAATTGTTCACTCGCGGCGTGGGTTGTACACTCGGTTTATACGCACCGCGGCGGGTTGTTGTTCGTGGCTTTTACTATTCTCGCGCTTTGTTATCTCGAAACTGCCGATTATGTATTTATTTTCCAGCGTAACGACTGATTCGTTCGGCGTAGTTTATGCAAATTTACTACTTGGCCCGATTTTAAATATAGAGAGGTAGAGAAGGGTATTCTTGGGGATTTTGGGTGAGGTTTTGGATGTGGGCTCGTAACATTCCCCAGGGTTCGGTACTCTCACCCACTCTCTTCCTGATCTTTAAAAAGATCTTTTGTCAATTACCCACAACCCGTCCAAGCTCTTCGAACGTCACTACCAACCGGCAACTTATGCTTGATACATTGAATTCAGACCTCAACTAGATATATCAGTGGGGATTATCTAACCGAGTAGAATTCAATGCCTTAAAAACTCAGTGCTGCCTCTTGTCGTCAAAGGCGAGCCTCAAAGTAAATATACTGTCTATGAACGGCACTTGCATCGACGAAGCCAAGGAACTTTCAATCCTCGGCACTCGAATTAATTGGACTCTTAACTGGTGTCGCAGCATGTTTAGTGTAACAGCATGCTTAGTTTTACCAAAATTAGTTTCATTGAAGAATACACGCATTTAAGGATTTTCTTTTATTTGTTTCCATGTTTTAACTGTTGTAAATTGTATTCCGTGTATTTCTTCTAGTATTTTCTTCAATATTGCCTTTATTAGGAAGTTCCATATTAAATCTATTAACAGCCTGTAAAGTGTTTCGCTGCCACTGCGTTCCACCGCCATTTTGTTTTTAATATGTAAACGCTATAAAAGCAATTGTGTTCCTTTTCAAGTCTTTCGTTTTTTCGTAAAATACATGCGTGCGGTAGTTTTTAATCGTGTCGTACAGAGCAAATTGCCGTTTTTAACATGTATTATATCGTGTCGGTTGTATAAGGACGAATAAAAGGATAATTATATTATAAAACATTGTCGTTTATTATTTTGTGTGGCCGTGGCCTTTATTTTGTTTTCGCTCAAATTGAATCGGCACGGTAAACGAATCGTGCTATAAAAGATGATCCTTCTAGCCGGATCGGTTTAATATAAAGAATCAGTGCTCTTTAACTAATCGGTCCTTTGAAACAATAAAAACACTTCATTCAACGTCGAAGAAAGAAGAATTTAGTGAATCACGTGCGTATTGAATATCACGTGCCCTCGTTGAAACATTTAAATAAAAGCAGATTAATACTTGCATTCAGTGTATTACTTTTTCGTAAATAATTGTATGCTTCTCGTTTCGTCAAAAAACATATTGACTGTTGCGGTAATAAAATATTCGTCCTTGGATCACCACATTCCAAGGAACTAATGATAGTGCTGAAAACGACAACAAGGTGGAAGGATCAAGCTTCCAAACACCCTACTACCAGTGCCATCCAGAAGGCAGAGTGCCGTGACATCTGCGTCAGCAACATCTAGTTCCGGAATCGAACGTCGTTGGGCAGGACCAGGAGAACGCCATAACTTCACATTGTCGGGTCATCTACAGCAGTTTTAAACAGTCTCATCGTGGGAACGAGCGTCGTTGGACAAAACCAAGGTGAGTCACTTAGTGTTAGAAGATTTTAATTGGCTGTCTATTCCCAAATTCCCCAAGCAATATTTGCTTCCACTTCCGCTTATTGCTAAATAAGGCCAAGACCGGTTCCCGGTTGTAGTGCCGATGATGATGATGATATTATAAAACATTGTCGTTTATTATTTTGTGTGGTCGTCGTCCTTTATTTTATTTTCACTCAAATTGAATCGGCACGGTAAACGAATCGTGCTATAAAACAACTGGAATGACCACATATTTGAAGCTGCGTAAAGTGCAGCCAAATGTATGGGGTTCCTTAAGAGATGCAAAAGACACGTCAGTCCACCCAACTTGGCCACTATTTATAAGGCGTATCATAATCGTCGTCGGCACTACAACCGGGAGCCGTTCTTGGCCTTATTTAGCAAGTCCTGAGGCTTGTTAAATTTTCCATAATGATTGTTTTTTCCGGGCAAGATTATTAGTCTTGCGCGGAATGCTCCCTGGTGGGGAATTGAACCCCGGTCTCCCGCGTGACAGGCGGGTATACTAACCACTATACTATCGAGGAGCCATTTGTAAGGCGTATATTCGTACCAAAATGGAGTTCAACTGATCAGGCGCATCTATAACTGCACTACACGTGTTCGACAGGATCCAAAAACGAGCACTGAAACTTATCGGACACCCAAATGTGTCCTTCAATTCCGTCGTTAGAACATAGGCGCAATGTATCATACCTATCTCTTTTCTATAAGTATTACCAGGGTCGTTGCTCAACTGATCTTGCTCAATGTGTTCGGCCCCTTCAGACATTTTCCCGCGATACCAGCCAATCTGTGAATGTGCATCAGATCACGTTGAAGGTGAACTTCAGGCGCACAAATAAACATAGAGAGTCGTTCTTTAGCCGAACGACACTTATGTGGTATACTCCACCTGTGCATGTTTCCTCGTCGTTGTGATGTCCAGACAATCAAGACCAATATATATATCCACACCTCCTTTTCTTTTCCGCTTCCTCTCCATCTGCTCGCAATGTGCTCTGATATTTAATGGTACTTCAAAATCTTCTTTTGTGCGCGCGTTAGTCTAAAAAAAAAAAAAGTGAATGTCGTACATGTGTTGGTGGTATTTTTACAATATCGATTTTGATTTTCTTTTGGTTTTTTTTTGTATATACATTAGAAATTTTAGTTTTATTTCTATTTTAAACATTTTGATATCTAGTTTTTTACGATATTTATGTACTATTTTTTTCGGCGCGAGGCTAATAACCTTCCCCATAAAAATAAATTATTATGGAAAATTTAACAAGCCTCAATACTTGCTAAATAAGGCCAAGACCGGATCCCAATTGTAGTGCCGATGATGATTATAATACGAGGGTTGCCTTATATATTTCGGGATTAGAGAACAAAAACAAATATTGATCATCGAAAATCACTTTATTGTGTTTCAAAATATTCCCCATGAAGATCTATACACTTTTGCATGCGTTTGAACCAATTGTCGAAGCACTTTTGCCACTCTGATTGAGGTATCTCCAACACATGCATTCTGAATGCAGCAACCGCTTCTTCAGGTGTCGAAAAACGTTGACCTCTCAGTTTATTTTTTACGTACGGGAATAAAAAGAAGTCATTCGGTGCCAAGTCAGGACTATACGGCGGATGACCCTCAAATCGATGTTTTGGGTGCTC
Source organism: Microdon myrmicae (assembly GCA_963931805.1). Classification (NCBI taxonomy): domain Eukaryota; kingdom Metazoa; phylum Arthropoda; class Insecta; order Diptera; family Syrphidae; genus Microdon; species Microdon myrmicae. The sequence goes on from OZ007497.1 coordinate 88,411,307, forward strand.
AAAAATGCAGTTGTCGCAGCCGATGTGTGAGAGCTCGCATTGTCGTGGTGAAGAGTGATCCGTCTTCGGCGGTTGGTTTTCCTGATTTCTTGGAAGACAACTGGGAAACAAATGGTTGTGTACCACTCAGAATTGACTGTTCTGCGTTGTTCTAGTGGTACGGTTGCGACATGTCCAGTTTTTCCGAAAAAACAGGCAACCATTTGCTTGGAAGTGCTTCGTGCGCGAACAACTTTTGTTGGATTTGGCTCATCTTGAAACACCCAGACAGTCGACTGCTGTTTACTTTCGGGCTCATACGCGTAAATCCACGATTCATCACCTGTCACGATGTCATAGACGTGTTTCGAAGCACCGCGACCGTATTTTTTGAGCATTTCTTTCGACCAATTGATACGAGCCTTTTTTTGGGCGATTGACAAATTGTCACGAACAAATTTTTTGACGGTCAAATGTTTATGCAATATTGAATGTATGCTGGTCCCACTAACGCCTAAGGTTGTCTCAATCTCACGATAGGTCACATGACGATCTTCCAATATCAGTTCGCGCACAGCATCAATGGTTTTCGGAACAACAACTGATTTTGGACGACCTTCATGAAATTCATCTTGGAGTGAACTACGACCACGATTGAATTCACCATACCATCGATAAACACTGGTCCTTGATGGAGCTTCATCGCCAAAAATTGAATTAAGTTCATCCATGCACTGTTGCTGAGTTAATCCACGCCGAAAGTTGTAAAAAATAATCGCACGAAAATGTTGACGATTTAATTCCATTTTTGGGCCGAGATGAATCTTTTAAGTTACTGTAAACAACACAAATAGCGCTCGTATGTCAAAACGTTCTGAGTGCGTATAACCTCAAAAATGTCCAACTTTACGACAGAGCTGTCAATTGCCGGATTGCAACATTAGGGTTGCCAAATCCCGAAACATAAGAGGCAACCCTCGTATGCTATTTTTGAATATTTACAATAATTTGGGTTTTTTTATTTGTTTGTGTTTTTCAACTTTTTTGTTGGTATATTTCTAACTTTACATATTTACAAAAATTTTGTTTTTTATTTTAACTATTTTTATATAGTTTTACAGGACTTACAAACATTTTGTACTTAGGTATTTTACATTGGTATCGTTTTTCCTTTATCTTCTTTATTTACATTGTACGGTGTGCAATATCTTGATAATTTATAAGCATATAATTCATATATTTCATATGTCTGTTTGTTTATTGCATTGGTGATTTTTACTTAATTTACTTGCGGATGTGATACTGTTTTTAGTCCCTCCTACCTCCCATTGGTGCAAATTTCGAACCTAATAACGCATAATTTACTCAGGCCGTTCCAGCTATTTGAAGTAGAGTTTAAACCTGTTATTGTGCACCACCACATTTCTTTTGCCAATTTTAATAAACAACGTTTACAGGGCCTTGAATTGCCACTACACATCTTAACGTTACGGTCCACAATACCAACGCAATTTGGCGACCCAAATTATAACCAATGGTGGTATTCTGTTCTAAAATCAACCGAAATAAGTAAAACGATGAATAGTTAATTAATTATTACAAAAATCGTTTTACTAATGCGAGAAACCTACCTGAACTGAAATACATTGATTTACTCGTTCGACAAGTTTATGAAATGACTATATCATATTGGGATGTCGCTGAGGATTTCGATCGTCGTCCGACGAATAGCTTCCATGCTGGCAAAACGATTTCGATTTATTTTGGGACAGGGGATGTATATATAACAGGTCAATTGAAAAGTCCCCGGCCTGACACATAGATGGCGGCACTAGAATTAAATCCATATGATTTGTAGTTAGCCCTAACCTTCAAAAGACGCGTGTATAAATTTGACAGATGTCGGATCATTAGTTTGTGAATTATAATATTTTGAGTGAAGCAACTCAAAATAGGCCTCAGTTTCGGCGATCAGCTCTTCATTCGACGAAAATTTCCTCCCAGCGAACATTCTTTTGAGATCTGAGAACAGAAAATAGTCGCTGGGGGCCAGATCTGGAGAATACGGTGGATGCGGAAGCAATTCGAAGCCCAATTCATGGATTTTTGCCATCGTTTTCACTGACTTGTGACACGGTGCATTGTCTTGGTGAACCAGCACTTTCTTTTTCTTCAAATGCGGTCGTTTTTCGGCGATTTCGTCCTTCAAACGGTCCAATAACGCTGTGTAATAGTCGCTGTTGATGGTCCTTCCTTTTTCAAGATAGTCAATGAAAATTATTCGGCGCGCATCCCAAAATACAGACTTTTCATTTGACCTGTTATAGTTTTCACTTTTCCGGGGACTTTGCAATTGACCTGTTATAAAAGCGACTCCTCACTCGTTAACGCGCGAACTTTTAGTTCACTTATTCCTTATAATTCGTTTAACAATATAAATCTTAAATGCTATGATTGAATTCAAGAGAAATTAAAGTATGCTGTCTTATATTTTCAATTTCAAATAATAGATGATGCAATATTTTCAAGACTCTTGAATTTTTCAGTATTTATAAAACAAGATGCAAACAATAAAAATTATATCCGGATGAGCTTTCGAATCATGTGCACGGATTGAATAAGTTTATAGATGTGACGTGAAAATAAACCCAGCATAATCATTTACTGTCAAATACCAAAAGGCAACTAATATATAATAATTAATTGACCCACAAATAGTTAAAAGTAATTGATTTCAGCTAAAGTCTCATTATTATTTACTTAATTAATAATAAAATAAAATGTATCGCTAAAAACTAGAGAATTGAATTTAACTAAAATTCTCAAAATAAATAATGGCAACTCAATCACAAAAACGAAAAACAACAACTAAACATTCCACTAAATTACGTAAAATATATATTTTTTTAACTAAAACCGGTTTTTGGTTATGTAAGACCGCTTCTGCCGGAATCAACGAAATTGAAACGACTCTGACGTTTCACATTGAATTGGAATACGCCCAACAAGTGCATAGAAAGCAAACACCCTGAGACAAACTGAATGTGTTGCTAACCACACAATTAAATGTTACTGCGACAAACGAATTAATTCAATCACGCCTCGTGTACAAGAACGTATCTCAAGAAGGTGTTCTGCATGTTTTTCAAACCCCTTATTCACTGTTATAAAAAATAAAATTGAAAGTACAATAAGTAAGCTGTTCTCAGAACGAGAAATTATATGGAACAGATTATTGCCTCACATTCCTAATCACAGTAATAGAAAGAGTTTTGTAGGAAATAAAAAATTACGAAGGCAATTTGTCCATCCCCACAGTAGGCTTGTACTACTAGCACATTTCCACTACGATTCCGTGTTCGGGGTCCTCTGACGAATGAACCGCACCAAAGCAAAAGTTAAATGAACGGAAAGGAAATATTTCCCGTTGTTGTTTATTCATTCCATCACCAAGTGTTCCACTCCACAAATCCCATTGCACTGCAGTTCTAGACAGTTCTATCAAGTTTGTAATTGCCTGGCAAAGGAAGAGGACCGACAGAAATTGACATAGAATTTCTGTAAAAGTTCATAGTCGCCATTTATTGAGCATTTGTTTGCAGAAAACTACAAAGCAAATAGTGAGTAATTATTTTGTTTATACATTGCAACTTATTTGCGTTTAAATCTGCTTGTACTTAGTAGAGTATTTACTTTCTTTGTGTTTTTTTTTTGTTACTTTTCGCATTGGCGATTTAAGCGAGGTGTGCGATCATGTCACTAGTGCAACTTTTTAGTCTCGTGTGTGAGAGGAATGAGGTTATGAAGAGACACGAGAGGAGTTTATGTTTGCTTTAATGTGTACTTGTATTTCTTCTTGCCAAAAGATTTTTCTTTTTTTTTGTTTAAGTGGAGTTGAGTCTGTATTTTGTTTCATTTGAGATGGGGCGAACAAGATGATGAATCCTGTTTGAAATGCATCATATTGACGGTGTTGTATTATAAAGTTGAATTGAGTGAGATAGAAGTGGGGTGAAAGTGCTTGGTCCTTTTTATAAATCATCTGAAATGTATTAGAAATACTTCAATACAGAAATTTAATAAAGTCAAAATAATCACAATAAGTATTTTGTGCGTAAGGAAAGAAAAATGTGTGCAAATTTGTTATTAGTCAAATATCTTAGCCAAATACAAGACAGTAATATATATACATACGGTAATATAAAAGCTTTTCTATATTGCTTTTTTTCTTAAACAAAAAATGGGAATAAGAAGTAACAATTTAGGTAAACAATTCCAAAAAAAAAAAAAAAAATTATATTGTGAACTATATAAAAAAATGTCTATTATATATGGTATATAATATTGTTTTTTTTTTTTTTTTTTTTTTTTTTTTTTTTTTAACAAAAATGGGAATAAGAAGGAACAATTTAGGTAAACAATTCCAAAAAAAAAAATTATATTGTGAACTATATTAAAAAAGTATGTATTATATATGGTATATAATACTGTTTTTTTTTTTTTTTTTTTTTAAATAGGAATAGGAAGGAACAATTTAGGTAAACGATTCCAAAAAAAACAATTGTATTGTGAACTATATTAAAAAAATATGTTTATTATATATGGTATACGATATATATATATATATATTTTTTTTTTTTTTAACAAAAATGGGAATAAGAAGGAACAATTTAGGTAAACAATTCAAAAAAAAAATATATTATGAACTATATAAAAAAAAATATGTTTATTATATATGGTATATGTTTTTTTATTTTTTTAACAAAAATGGGACTAAGAAGGAACAATTTAGGTAAACGATTCCAAAAAAAAAATTATATTGTGAACTATATTAAAAAAATATGTTTATTATATATGGTATATAATATTGTTTTTTTTTTTAACAAAAATGGGAATAAGAAGAAACAATCTAGGTAAACAATTCCAAAAAAAAAAATTATAATTGTGAACTACATAAAAAAAAAGTTTATAATTCAATGGTTTTAAATCTCCAAGAAAATAATGCATTATAGAATCAAATGGTGTGTAAATTTGTTATTAATTAAATATCTTAGCCAAATACAAGGCATAGTAATATTGAAACATACGGTAATATAAAAACTTTTCTATAATATTTCTTTATTTCTTAAACAAAAATCGGAATAAGAAGGAACGATTTAGGTAAACAATTCCAAAAAATAATTATAATTGAGAACTATATACAAAATGATTTTAAATCTTCAAGTAAATAACGCATTATGGAATCAAATTTGTGTAAATTTGTTATCAGTCAAATATCTTAGCCAAATACAAGACTTGGTAATATATACATCATCATCATCATCGGCACTACAACCGGAAACCGGTCTTGGGCTTATTTAGCAAGGCTTGTTAAATTTGCCATGATAATTTGTTTTTCCGGCAAGGTCATTAGTTTTGCGCCAGAGGCTCCCCGACGGGGAATCGAACCCCGGCCTCCCGCGTGACAGCCGGGGATACTAACCACTATACTATATATATATATATATATATATATATATATATATATATATATATATATATATATATATATATATATATATATATATATTTTTTTTTTTTTTTTTTTATTTAATTTTTTTTTTTTTTTTTTTTTTTTTTTTTTTTTTTTTTTTTTTTTTTTTTTTTTATTTACTGGCCTGTAGGAACCCGGGAGTTCATGACCTCACCAACTCGGCCCCGCCATTGTTCCCTGTCCTGTGCGCTCTCCTTCCACGTTCGATCATCCGATCCGATCTCCTCGAGGTCCAATCTAACGAGGAGCAATATACACATTGCTTTTTTTTTTCTTAAACAAAAATGGGAATAAGAAGGAACGATTTAGGTAAACAATTCAAAAAAAAATATGTATATATATATATATATATATATAATTGTAAACTATATAGTAAAATATGATTATTATCCATGGTTTTAAATCACCAAGAAAATAACGCGTTATCGAATCAAATTGTGTGGAAATTGGTTATTAGTCAAATATCTTAGCCAAATACAAGGCATAGTAAGATATGCGTATATATACGGTAATATAATATTTTCCATAAGGTGTTTTTTTTTTTTTTTTTTTTTGTCAAAAATATACCCATTTAGGTAAACAATTCCAACAAAAAAAAAGATATATATATATATATATATATATATAATTGAGAACTATGTAAAAAAAAGTTTATCAATCAATGATTTTAAATCTCCAAGGAAAATAACGGTTTTTTTTTTGAATGGGATGATTAAGGATAAATATCATCATCAGCACTACAACCGGTCGGTATCCGGTCTTGGCCTTATTTAGCAAGTCTCTCCACCGGCCCCGATTTCGAGCCAATGTCATCCAGTTTGGCACTCCTAGGCTCTGGGCGTCCTGGTCTACGCCACCCCTCCATCGCAAACAAGGTCTGCCGCGCCGTCTCCTTCCATACATCGCGCTACAAAGGACTTCCCAGGCAGGCCCCTCTTCGCTCATTTGAGCTAGGTGTACCGCCCACCGCAGTCTACCGAGCTTGATTTTTCTTACAACATTACCTTCAAGGTACATCGCGTACAACTCATGGTTGTAGCGTCTCCGGAACCTCCCTCACATACGGGACCAACAATTCTCCCTAAGACCTTCCTCTCGAACGCGGCTAAGAGTTCAGAGTGCCTTTTATTGAGCAGCCAGGTCTCGAATCCATACATGAGTACTGGTAAGACCATGGTCTTGTACAGTAGTAGTTTGGATGTTCTGGATACATTTCGGGATTTAAAGAGCCTTGATAGACCATAGTAGACTTTGTTGGATTTGATCAGCCATTCGCGTATTTATTCTTCCATATTGTTATCAGTTAATACTATTAACCCAAGGTAGTTAAAGGATTGCACTACTTCAAATTCGTGCTCCGCTACCCTGACAGTTTGACCAACGTCAACGTTTTAATTGTTTTTAACGCTTGTACTAAGTGAAATAAACGAGGGTTCTGCTCTCACTAAATAATAATAATAACGTTAGGTGTTCTCTTCGCAGAAGTTGCCACCATGTACTTAGTGTTCCCCTCATTAATGTGCAGTCCCAGTTTTCGTGCCGCCTGCTCGATCTGTGTGAAGGAGTCCTGTACAGCCGAATCAGATCTACAGATGATGTGGACGTCATCTGCGTAGGCACGCATCTGGCTGGACTTGGTGACAACAGTTCCTCTGCTTGTAACGCCAGAGTCACGGATTGCTTTCTCCAACGCGACGTTGAAGAGGACGCAGCCCAGACCGTCCCCTTGTCGGAGTCCATTAAAGATGTATATTGACTAGTTACGTCATGATCAACCTACAAAGTCGTATCAATTTGTTTGGAATGCGAACTCTCTCTTATGGCATTATATTGTTCTACCCTGGCTATGCTGTCGTAGGCGGCCTTAAAGTCTATACGAGGGTTGCCTTTTATATTTCGGGATTAGAGAACAAAAACAAATATTGATCATCGAAAATCACTTTATTGTTTTTCAAAATATTCCCCATGAAGATCTATACACTTTTGCATGCGTTTGAACCAATTGTCGAAGCACTTTTGCCACTCTGATTGAGGTATCTCCAACACATGCATTCTGAATGCAGCAACCGCTTCTTCAGGTGTCGAAAAACGTTGACCTCTCAGTTTGTTTTTTACGTACGGGAATAAAAAGAAGTCATTCGGTGCCAAGTCAGGACTATACGGCGGATGACCCATCAAATCAAAAATGCAGTTGTCGCAGCCGATGTGTGAGAGCTCGCATTGTCGTGGTGAAGAGTGATCCGTCTTCGGCGGTTGGTTTGCCTGATTTCTTGGAAGACAACTGGCAAACAAATGGTTGTGTACCACTCAGAATAGACTATTCTGCGTTGTTCTAGTGGTACGGTTGCAACATGTCCAGTTTTTCCGAAAAAACAGGCGACCATTTGCTTGGAAGTGCTTCTTGCGCGAACAACTTTTGTTGGATTTGGCTCATCTTGAAACACCCAGACAGTCGACTGCTGTTTACTTTCGGGCTCATACGCTTAAATCCACGATTCATCACCTGTCACGATGTCATAGACTTGTTTCGAAGCACCGCGACCGTATGTTTTGAGCATTTCTTTCGACCAATTGACACGAGCCTTTTTTTGGGCGATTGACAAATTGTTTGGGATCCAACGCGATCAAATTTTTTTGACAGTCAAATGTTTATGCAAAATTGAATGTATGCTGGTCCCACTAACGCCTAAGGTTGTCTCAATCTCACGATAGGTCACATCACGATCTTCCAATATCAGTTCGCGCACAGCATCAATGGTTTTCGGAACAACAACTGATTTTGGGCGACCTTCACGAAATTCATCTTGGAGTGAACTACGACCACGATTGAATTCACCATATCATCGGTAAACACTGGTCCTTGATGGAGCTTCATCGCCAAAAATTGAATTAAGTTCATCCATGCACTGTTGCTGAGTTAATCCACGCCGAAAGTTGTAAAAAATAATCGCACGAAAATGTTGACGATTTAATTCCATTTTTGGGCCGAGATGAATCTTTTAAGTTACTGTAAACAACACAAATAGCGCTCGTATGTCAAAACGTTCTGAGTGCGTATAACCTCAAAAATGTCCAACTTTACGACAGAGCTGTCAATTGCCGGATTGGAACACTAGGGTAGCCAAATCCCGAAACATAAGAGGCAAACCTCGTAAATAGATGATATAATGGAATCTTAAATTCCAGACATTTTTCCATCGCCTGCCTAAGGGTGAATATCTGATCAATCGCTGACTTGCCTAAGATGAAGCCACACTAATATTGACCAATGATAACTTTAGCGAATGGGGCTATCCGATATTGTAGTATAGAGGAGAGTATCTTATAGGCGGTACTCAGAAATGTTATACTGTGGGGGTTCTCTATACAATTCTAACCAATTTTGACCGCAACAGCGCGCCATCACAACCCAAATCTGCAGTAGCACACACCTTCCAATATGCAACAGCATCCGCCCCCCAAATCCGCAATCGCATGCAACCCCAACTTACCAAGAATCCATTTCGCAAGCTGTAATAAAATGCATATTCAAACCTATAACGGAATATTAATCATCTCCATCAACTACATCGAGCCGCATACATTTTTCCAAAAACTGCTTCGGTTAATTTTCTATGTAAATCATATTTCTTACTTGCAACTCCCTGCCTAAACCATACTTCTCGCTTGTAACCAAGTTCCCCCGAAAACCATTTCGGCTCCCATCCTACCCAATACCGATTCTCCTTACTGGTAAGCCACCAGCACGATGCGTTGCGATTCCGCGAAACAACCATCGCAACGACCAAGACCCATACCCCCTTGTCTAACCGACAACGCATGCCCATACTTGGTCGTATTTCCAAACCAATTTCCCCATATACGTGACAACAGAGGAATTTAACTCAACCTGTACGGCAATGATTCTCCGGAACTAAATTCCCTGTGCGCATATAGCAACCCTTTTCGAGTTCCCAGTAAGCGGCAGTGAGCTTACTTGGCTATAACTCAAACGCCACGACACGACGAATGATTTCTTACCCTTTCACAGTCAGACGAGTCACAACCGCCGAGGTGGACACATGCACCGCACACGTGGCCGGGACGTTGCACCGTCGGGGTCACTAGAGCGGATTATGCTGTGTCCGATCCTTATGTAGATACACTCGTTCCAGAAGCCCGTATTTTGAAATCCGTTTTCCTTTCAAGGTTAGTATCCCCGTTGGTATCGCTGCCACGTCGCTTGACGCGATAAACAATTAAATGTAAATAATGTAAAATTAAATTATAATCCCCGCCACGTGTTGATTTTGTATTGAGACTTCGCCGTGTATTGTGACCGGGAGGATTGTGAATTTATCTCATAAATAACGTAAGAAAATACTTGTCTCTGTAGATTATGGAATTTATTGACATTGTGTTTAACCGGTAAAGATCCACGGCCACAGTGTGTATTACGAAACTTGTGCCTTCAATTAATAACCTTTTTACTTGCAAACAATTCAATGTGCATTAAAAACCAATTACAACAAGTCAAATCATTAAAACAATTTACAACAACATGATTGATGTGTTTTACTTCTTATTCCCCCTGTTTGCTTCCTCGGAGATTTATTCCGTGAACAATCGTTGGGCATTTTAGTGAACCTGTGTCGTACACACACACTTAAACCCCCACAATACCCCTACAGTCGCACAGTGTGATATCTCTCTTCTAATGTATGGGGCATATTATTCCACGACGCCAATCTTCCGGCATCTCCTCTTGCTCCTGTAGTGATCATAAATCACTACTCCCATCCAATCCCCAATAGTATACCAAAAACACCAATCACCTTACCCTTACCAATAATCTCAATCATGTTCCCCAACTGAATCATATGCACCACAAATTTAACCGGAAGTCCTTTTGCTTATTTATTTGTTTAACTTTTACTAAAACATTATGCGGTTTTTATTTATCTTATTTATTTAAATATACGCATAATTGATTTTAAAAATAAGTATTTTCTTAACTACTGACCAAAGGGAAAATTTTTATTACAATGATATATTTAACAATGGTATTACATTCCTACTAGAGTTTATTATATTACAACCACTGATTATCTTTTATTTATTTATTTAATTATGTATATATATATATATATATATATATATATATATATATATATATATATATGTATGTATTCTTGGCACTTCGGTCTATATGCGCTCCACAAGACAATCCGACGGATCGCACCCGTTTGTAGTTCATCTCCCGACAGCGCGAACATCCCTGTATCAGAACTCGTTCCGTTACAGAGCGGGGAAGCTCTGGAACTCCCTTCTCACGCGAGTGTTCCCGGAGCGTTACAACCTGCAACTGTTCAAAAAGAACTGCAACAGTTATTTGATGACATCTCGGGGCGCCCACTCGACGCTATAGGTTCGCCTCTCCCGAGAGAAGTCTAATAAAAAAAAAAAAAAAAAAATATATATATATATATATATATATGTATATATATATATATATATATATATATATATATGTATATATATATATATATATATATATGTATATAAATATATATATATATATATATATATAAATATATATATAAATATATATAGTGTTTTTATTTGGGATTTAGTATGCTGTAACTACTAACCAAAATTTTTACAATAATAGCAATAATAATTTTAAGAATAATACAAGAATATTAGCAACTATAATAAAACTTGGAATTTTCTTTTATATTTTTTTATTAATGCAAACAGTATATTCCATTGCAATTATGGCATAAGAATTAAGCACATTTCGTATAAAATTTCAGTGAGATTAAATTACATTTAATTATATTTCGGTTTCATTTATTTATACATATATATACCCATATATACAATTTTTTTCTTCAATTTACATGTAGTTGTTAAAAAGATTATATTATTGTTTACATTTTTGGTTTGAGTTTTTTTTTGTTTTTTTTTTTTTTTTGTTTATTGGTAATAATTGGTAATGAATAAAACATATAATACTATAATAGGAATTAATATTACAAGTTGTTTGTTTTGCATATCTATATCTCTTCTACACCCGGCATTCTAGCCCCGGGGATTACTCTCCCTCCATCGAGCTCTTCGAGGGCGAGTCTTAACGCAAGACCAAAGGTGTTGCTGGTATTCTTATTGCGTAAGGCAGCCGTGTTGATCTGAACCTGATCCGCGGATGCAATACGTCTTCGTAAGGCAATCCGCGCTCAGAAAAGTATACCAACAAGATAGTGATCCGAGTCGACATTGGCATCTCGGTACCTCCGTACCGTCATCAGGCTCGATGAATGGCGGAGATATATCAACACGTGGTCAATCTGGTTGTGAATGGCTCCATCAGGTGATACCCAGGTGGCTTTGTGGATATCTTTACGCGGAAACCTAGTACTCGCAACGACCAAGTTCGATGACTCGTAGTCCATTGTCACTAGTGTTCTCATGCAAACTATGGGAACCTGCGTTGCCTGAAAACCGGCTCCCGACCTATTTTCGCATTTAAATCACCAAGAACGTGATTTGAACTACTTTCACATCGTATCTTGGGCAAGCATTGAGAGCCTGTTCGACGTTCTGGTAGAATTCGTTTTCGTTGTCAGGGGACTCTTCTGTAGGTCCGTGAACGCTTCTGAAGCTTATGTTCTTAAACTTGCCTCGCATGCGAAGAGTCTACAGCCTTTCGTTTATTGCATTAAAGCGGATAATGGTAGGCTTCAGTTTTTGGCTGACTAGAAAGCCTACCCAGAGCACCTGGTGTTTTGCATGACAGCTATAATAAATGTCATACTTGTTTCTTTGAATAACACCACTCTCCGTCCATCTTACGAGGGTTGCCTCTTATGTTTCGGGATTTGGCAACCCTAGTGTTGCAATCCGGCAATTGACAGCTCTGTCGTAAAGTTGGACATTTTTGAGGTTATACGCACTCAGAACGTTTTGACATACGAGCGCTATTTGTGTTGTTTACAGTAACTTAAAGATTCATCTCGGCCCAAAAATGGAATTAAATCGTCAACATTTTCGTGCGATTATTTTTTACAACTTTCGGCGTGGATTAACTCAGCAACAGTGCATGGATGAACTTAATTCAATTTTTGGCGATGAAGCTCCATCAAGGACCAGTGTTTATCGATGGTATGGTGAATTCAATCGTGGTCGTAGTTCACTCCAAGATGAATTTCGTGAAGGTCGTCCAAAATCAGTTGTTGTTCCGAAAACCATTGATGCTGTGCGCGAACTGATATTGGAAGATCGTCATGTGACCTATCGTGAGATTGAGACAACTTTAGGCGTTAGTGGGACCAGCATACATTCAATATTGCATAAACATTTGACTGTCAAAAAAATTTGTTCGCGTTGGATCCCACACAATTTGTCAATCGCCCAAAAAAAGGCTCGTGTCAATTGGTCGAAAGAAATGCTCAAAAAATACGATCGCGATGCTTCGAAACACGTCTATGACATCGTGACAGGTGATGAATCGTGGATTTACGCGTATGAGCCCGAAAGTAAACAGCAGTCAACTGTCTGGGTGTTTCAAGATGAGCCAAATCCAACAAAAGTTGTTCGCGCACGAAGCTCTTCCAAGTAAATGGTCGCCTGTTTTTTCGGAAAAACTGGACATGTCGCAACCGTACCACTAGAACAACGCAGAACAGTCAATTCTGAGTGGTACACAACCATTTGTTTGCCAGTTGTCTTCCAAGAAATCAGGAAAACCAACCGCCGAAGACGGATCACTCTTCACCACGACAATGCGAGCTCTCACACATCGGCTGCGACAACTGCATTTTTGAGCACCCAAAACATCGATTTGATGGGTCATCCGCCGTATAGTCCTGACTTGGCGCCGAATGACTTCTTTTTATTCCCGTACGTAAAAAACAAACTGAGAGGTCAACGTTTTTCGACACCCGAAGAAGCGGTTGCTGCATTCAGAATGCATGTGTTGGAGATACCTCAATCAGAGTGGCAAAAGTGCTTCGACAATTGGTTCAAACGCATGCAAAAGTGTATAGATCTTCATGGGGAATATTTTGAAAAACAATAAAGTGATTTTCGATGATCAATATTTGTTTTTGTTCTCGAATCTCGAAATATAAAAGGCAACCCTCGTATTTCTTGTAATCCTGTTATGTCAATCTTATATTCGGACAGGGTATCGGCAAGCTGCTGTGCAGCTCGAGCTCTGTATAGTGAGCGGACGTTCCATGAGAACATTTTCATATCGTTTAGCCATTTTCGTTTCCGTGGCCGTCGTGGTGTATCCGGTCCTTATCGGAGGTTTGATAAATTTGCTATATAGTTTGTTTTTCCAGGCAAGGTTGCCGTCGCAGCATGCATTGGTTCACTACTTGGCGGGTGGCAAAGTAGCTATCCAGGGGTGCCACGTGGTGACTGCATGCCAACTTGGATTGAACAGGGACAAGGATCGTCCTCGCCTTCGCCGGGTTGAAAGCAATCAGTGACTTTGCCCTGTATGTTCGCAACCATCCCCGTAAGGATAAATATGACTTTTATGAAATTTACAGTTTTAGGCTTTTTTATTTTACCCAAACAAGCGCATAAAAGGGATTTTGGTTACTTCGTTTTCAGATATGGTAGAAGTACACTTTTTTTAAACTGGTTTCATAAATGTCAAAGATTAAAAAGCTCTAAACAATTTAGGTAAAACAATTTAAAAAAATTATAATTGCGAACTATCGGCTTTTCCAATAGGGACTTGACAACTTTGAATTTAATTTGTGAACGCACCCTTTCACTAATCATCGAACTGTCACTGTCAATTTATTCAGTAAACTCAACATTTTCATCATGGTTAAGTACACGAACGAACAACGTCTGCAAATTATAAAAATTCACTACCGACATTTGGAGTCGGTGACTGCAACTTTAAGAGCGTTAACTCCATTTTTCGGTCGTAATTCTCGCCCTAGTAGGCAGGCAATAACAAGTTTAGCGCAAACATTTGAGTCTACATATTCGTCGTGTGATGTTGCCGTTCCAGTGAGACAACGGGTTGGTCGAAGTGTCGAAAATATCGCTGCCGTTCAGGCGTCCGTAGCAAATGTTCCAAATCAGTCAATTCCACGGCGTTCTCAAGAATTGGGCATCGCCCAGACCACTTTATGGCGAATTTTGCGTAAGGATCTTGGTTTACACCTATACAAGATCAAGCTGACTCAAGAATTGAAGCCGATCGACCATTTGAAGCGACGTACGTTCTCCGATTGGGCTCTGGAAAAGATGCGCCAAGATGATGAATTTCATCGCAAAATCATCTTCAGTGACGAAGCTCATTTTTGGCTCAATGGATTCGTCAATAAGCAAATCATGCATTATTGGTCGGGTGAAAATCCACATGTGCTTCATGAATCACCACTTCATCCACCAAAAATAACTGTTTGGTGCGGTTTGCATGCCGGCGGCGTCATTGTGCCATATTTTTTTGTCGACGATAACGATCGTCACGTTACGGTGAATGGCCATCGTTATCGCGCCTTGATTACCGATTATTTTTGGCCCGAATTGGAAGATATGGACTGACGGTGCCACAAGCCACACAGCACACGATACAATCAATGTATTGAAGAGTAAGTTTGATGAGCGTGTTATCTCAAGAAATGGGCCAGTCGGTTGGCCGCCCCGTTAACGCCTCTAGACTATTTTCTTTAGGGCTACGTCAAGTCATTGGTCTATGTCAACAAGCCGACGACGTTGGAAGAGCTCAGAGCCAATATTGAACGCGAAAGAGCGGCCGTTTCGGCCGAAATGTGTGGCCGAATCATCGAAAATTGGGTCCAACGAATCGAGCGCTGCAAACGTGCCCGCGGTGGCCATATGAACGAAGACGAGTTCCATTCATAAATGTTTTGATTGTACTTCAAGCCGATAATAAAGTTTTTGAAATATCTCAAATGGTTTGCGTTTTATTTAAAAAAAAAGTTGTCAAATCCCTATTGGAAAACCCGATATATAAAAAAAGCTTTATTAATAAAGAGATTTAAATCTCCAAGTAAAAAAACCACGTTTTTTTTTTTAATCGGATGAATAAGGGTACATATGGGTTTTGAAAAATTTACAGTTTTCAGTTTTTTTATTTTACCCAAACAAGCGCATAAAAAGAGATTTTTGGTTACTTCGTTTTCAGATACGATGGAGATAAACACTTTTTAAGGGGGTTTCATAAATGTCAAACAAAAAAAAATGGTATAGTTGCGAACTATATAAAAAAGTGTGTAAAAGGTTAGTTTTCTTTATTTATTCTAATTATGTTAAAAAAAGAGTTTTATATTTCTATTAATAACCCTGATGCTTACCACTGGAAAAAGAGAGACCAAATGCCTGCCCTTCGCTCTTTTTATACTGCATACTCAACGAACAGTGAAGTTAGCGTTCGTTCAATGCCCGAGAACACAAGTAAACGCAGCCGCGCTAGAGTCGGGGTTACACTGAACAGAATTACCCTTCACCATTTAAAATTATGGGTGTCGGTGGGAAAGGTGTACTCGTATTACAACTCGTCAATCCTGACTTTAGACTCGTCCTTGAGTTTTTCTGGAATTCTTTGGTCGGGCGCGTCGATGTCCAGATCGTCTGATTCGCCGTCGGAATGGCTGTCGTCGCCAGAAGGCCCGGACCTCTTCATCCTGCCTAAACTTTCTATGGACTCGGATTTCTTTTGTATTCGTTGCGTCGTTGAGATATCTCTCAAGATATATCGACCATTTCCCAACTTTTTCGCCACGACGTACAACATCATCATCGGCACTACAACAGGGATCTGGTCTTGGCCTTATTTAGCTTGTTAACCTTCCTTAATAATTTATTTTTACAGGCAGGGTTATTAGCATTGCGCCACGACGTACGGTCCCCTATAAATTGGAGCAAGCTTCCTGGGCTCACGGGTGCTGCAGCAGGCTCCCGTTCCTTCTACCTTCTACCAGTACCAGTTCCTTCTGCTTTTGTTGATCTACCATGATGTTGCGCATGGCAACATTACGCTTCAGTTCCATTTCATCTTGATAATGGCATACTTCCTGTTCAAGTTTCAACAATAATTTATCTCCAGCAATTTCGCTTGGCGTATAGGCAAACATTAGTTTGTGTGGTTTCTTTTTCTACTGGCCGACGACTCGTGGCATCCACGTATCCTGCTTTCGTCCCCGGTTGATGAACCGTTGTAACTCAAATTCCTGGAGTTTGAGCCACCACCTTGCGACACGAGGTTTTTTTTTTGTTTTCGGTAGGAAGGCGGAAATCTTCAAAAGATACCTCTGACCGATCCAGAGGCATGCCGGACTTTTACCGACTAAAACCACCTCCCACCAGGCGCATATTCCCGTTGATTCATATTCCCGTTATTTTAGATATTCCATCGCGGGGCGAACGAAATTTACCTGTTACTTGCGACACGAGGTATCATTCTTGGTTTGTTCTGAGTTGCTAGTATGGCTTCACAATCTGTGATGACCTTGAATGGTTTTCCCAATAGATATATTCGGAACCTGACCAGGGTATCCGCTATTGCTAAGACTCGCAATTCGTACCTGTGGTCTGTTGCTTCCGCCTCCGTTACCTTTCTGCTAAAGTATGCACAGTATGCGAATGACAACCCGTTTTCCGTAGCAAAAGCGCTATTGTTTCTACTTTGTTTTGCTATGGGTATCTGGTGATATCCGGACCTGAGGTCCAACGTCGTCAAGTGCCCTTTTTCAGCTAACGATGCAAGGATCTCCTCCACAGTAGGCAGCGGGAACTTCTGCTTGGCTGTTACTTTGTTTAATCCCCGGTAGTCAATACATATCTGTTGCAGCATTTCATCGACCTTTTCTTCTATTATCTTTCGTTTGGCGAAGGGTATGCGGTAAGGTTGAACGCACACTGGCTGTGTGGTGTTAAGTTCTATTGTGCATTCCCGCCAGTTATACTGACCTAGTTCGTTAGCACTTCGGGCTAAGCAATCTCGGTGACCGTTTACTAATTCACTTACTTTCCCTTTCCCCTCTTTTCCGATTCTCCCCGTGTCCAGATCGTCACTCCTTATGCCGGTCCGCTCCTGTTTGACCGATTCGTCTGTAACGGCCAAAACTTTCGTTTCACTGCTCGCAGTACAATCGCTAATTTTGAGTTCGTTGTGGCTCTTCTCGATTCGAACTTGAGGTTGATCCAGTAATCGTCATCATCATCATCGGCACTACAACCGGGCCTTATTTAGCAAGTCCTGAGGCATGTTAAATTTTCCATAATGATTTGTTTTTTTTTCCGGGCAAGGTCATTAGTCTTGCGCCAGAGGCTCCTCGACGGGGAATCGAACCCCGGTCTCTCGCGTGACAGGCGGGTATACTAACCACTATACTATCGGGGAGCAATCGTCGCACAATGATTATTCTGTATGGTTGCTGTCACCCGGAACAACTAGCACTTCGCACCAACTTCGTAGGGAGTCTACTAGAATGCTCGCATATAATTTTTCTATTGTTCGGCAGATTCGTTTTTTTGCATCCTCCGCGTAGCGAAAGTTGTAGGGATTTGCGATCGACTCCTGCATCGTGACGCAATCGCTCCCCAGGTCAATAAAAGCGTCGGCTGTTTGCCCGTTCACATATACCGTTTTGTGGTATACACTGCCGTTTTCTCGTACCCACAGCTGGCTTGCTCTCTTCTCTTGGTGTTGCCCACTGGAGCTCTGACCTACTGGGCTCCCAGTTACTATGCAGTTAGGGGCTATGTGCCTCAGCTCCTTGCACTTGAAGCACTTTATTCTGGCTGCCGTCGGTTGTTCTGCGTCTGTCCTGCTCTGAGTGGTTTTCGTTAATCCACTTGTAGTTGTGTCTCTACCCCGTCTATTTGCTGGGCAATTTCGTCCGACGTGGCCAATAAGGTTAGACCTGAAGCATCTGATCGCGGATAATGTTGGAATTCCTGCACTTGTCCCTGACGTTCCGGCTGCTATCGCATTGGCCGTAACGGGTGATATCTGCCTTCTTTGCGATGTTACATTTTCATTCTACCGAATTTTCTGTAGGAGCTCCTGTATGGTGTCAGGCTGCGCTGCTCTCAGCATATCGCGACACTCCGTATTGGTCACGCCTCGTACCACATATTTCACAAGAGCCTGTGGCGTTTCTAACAGATACACGTACAATACAAAATCGGCCATATACCAAGCAATAACATAGCAACTCCACATCAATTGAGTGTACTTGAGTTTAGAAATCGAATTCGTACACGCGGCAATGGCCTGATGTGTCGAGCATTGGTTCAATTTTTAATTATTGCAACTTGTGTGGGATCTGGGACTTCTCTTTTTCTCTGCTTCTTCAACTCCTCCCGGAGTTTATCTCTCGTGAACGCGCTGAATCTCGCAATTTCGTCCTCTGCTTTCCTCACTTTGCTAACTCTGCTTCTGGGTTGAGTGTGGGCGGAATCCCACTTCTGAAATTGTTAAAGGTCGTATATTTATAGTAATGTCAAAGATCGTATAACTCCTATATCCACCCTGACGTTCGCTACCGGAAAAGAGGGCGAATGTCCACCACGCACTCTTTTTACTAGGTGTATGCATACGTTTTTTTCGGGTTTAACTAAGAGGTGGCGCCAGCGGAAAGTACGCAGCACACAGCAAAACTAGAGAAAGACACCTTGAAATCGTTTGGATGGGACATCCTTCTGCACCCACCGTACTCCCCAGACTTGGTACCATCTGACTATCACATCTTCGCATCAATGGGGCACGCGCTCGCAGACCAGCACTTCAACGATTTTGAGAAAGTTGGAAAATGGCTCGACGAATGGTTTCCCGCGAAAGACAAGCAGTTTTTTTAGCATGCCATCCATAAATTACCTGAAAGATGGGTGAAATGTGTAGAAGCCGATGGCCAATATTTTGCATAAAAAAAATTAATTTCCCTAGAAAATTAGGTACTTTTTTTACCAAGGAAACCGGAAAAAAGTTATGCATACACCTGATAGAGGTAACTTCCTCCTTACTGGTGCAACCTTCAGGATAGTCTGGGTTTAGAGCAGAGCTTTCTCTGTTAAACATTACAAGATGTTCGTTTTTCTCCTCGACCAACTCACTGACTTTCGCTTCAACTCGATTTCTTAGATCTAAATCTGGAGGCTGAGACCGGTAGATCGCTTCAAAGTGGTAGCCCAGAGTCGTCGCTATCTGGTCGAGATCAGTCAGTGTGGAATTTTCCACTTGAAGTTTATTTATTGGTGGGTTTTTTTCGAATTCCCAAGAATCTATTTACCGCCAGTTGCTGAAAGGAAAAGCACTGAAAATTGCGGACAGCGCTTTTTCCAAAGACGTCTCAGTCTTTTCCTCCCTTCGTCCTGTGGACCGTAAATCCGGCACTGGCCGGCCAACGATGATTGGATTTTAAATTAGTGGATTGTACTTCCAGAGCCGGGCTCTGCTCTGGACGAACGGGCGTTATTGTCTTGCCCAGTATTGTGGGGGATAAGAAGTATTGCACCAAGCACGGGCACACGATTCACTCCTTCCGCACTGCACCGTCACTGCGAAAACAATACTTCACCCGAAGAAATGATAAATGAAAACACTTTTTATAGTTGTTATTCTGTTTTATTCTTTATTTTTATTGACGTGACAACGTCTTATAAATCGGTATACCTTGGGAGGCATTCGGAAAAAAGTTTGTAGCGTTACGATAACGATAACCGATAGCGCATGAGCCGCAGTGAGCGAAAGCGCGACTCTCTTAATTGCTCCTAAGTCAAATGCAGAGAGACAACGGGAATACAGACAGCGCCTTGCACTGTCGAGAACAGCTGTACAGGTTGAAAGTGTAAAGACAAAAAATACACAGAGACAACGCGAATACAGGCAGCGCCTTGCAACATTAAATAAATCGGATACAGCTAAGAAAAAATTGTCTGTTCATAGTGGTTTCGCAGCGGCAAGTTAAAAAAACGTTCAAGAACTACAGGTTGTAAACCTACAACAGCCTTCAGCAGCAGAACCCGTGTATTTTACAATAAAACCAGTTATATCGGCGCAAGAGGTATGGGACATGAAATGGAACAAATCGATATCAAGATTTAAATTGATGTTTCTTGACAATGACTTTGGGTATACTGTTTACGATAGACTTTGGTTTGAACGCGATTTAAAACCGATCACAGTACAACAGATGAACGTAATTTCGGACTGGCACACAAAAGAAAATCGACAACTGTGTCCTGACGAATACACAGTAGTTTGCACAACTTGTAAAATTTCGTTAAGCAAACCAAAATGAATGCCTACACTTGGAGGCATTCGGAAAAAAACACTTTAATTTTGATTTAATAACTTGTATATTCAATGTTACATATTTAGGATACATTGTCACGAATATAATTGCGCCCAGACAACCATTTTTTTTTTTCAATATTTAATTTGGTTTACAAGTATCCCTATTAAAATAGATGAACTTGAAATGTACACAATATACAATTCAATTCAATTTTTATTTGGTAGATAATTACATTTATGGTATATTTTACAACTAGTACTTAAGAGATTTAGGATAGCAATTCCTATACAACTATAATCTTAAATCTATATAACGGCAATAGCACATTTTTAGTGAATAACAAATAATAAATTAAGGGAAAACTACAAGAAAAAACCCTTATTTGAATCTTAAGACTAATATTGCACCAGCTCCCAGTTGTTTTATATAGAGAAAAGGTTGGTTAGGTGGTAGGTCGGTCCCAAGGTGAGATACCACCCCGTCACGCTGTACATTCCGCGATATCGCCGAGAGAAATCTTCGATAGTGTTTCGGATGTGTGACTGATGGCCCGGACTGACACGGGGATAAGTCATGATGGTACGTTCTGATATAAAGGATTCCGGAGGTAAACTAGTCTTCCAATCGGATCTCCGGCGGGGACTATGTTAGGGGGAACATCATGCAGATATCATGATAAATAATGGAACTTTAAGAGGTTCGTCATCGCATAACCGGGCTCGCTCTTGGGGCTCGGCCCACGCTCGACTGGTGACGGCATTTTGTAACATCAGGGGCATCGGTTTCACCAATACCAATCTAAACGCCGTCCACCAATATTTGGCAAACAACGAAACCTGATATCCTTGCCCTAACTGAGACCCAGGTCGATTCGTCAACTGATTCGACATATCTTCGTTGCTCAGGATACGACTTACATTCGAGATTCCGTTTTAAGGGCGGAGTCTGCGTCTTCGCGCGATCCAATCTGGCTTGCCAGAGGATGGAGGCGTTGGAAGCCAATAATATGGACATCATATGGTTGAGGGTCGTGTTGAGGAATTCCGTTAAATTTCTTTGTTGTCTTTACCGCTCCCCGAATGATGATCGACCGGCGACATTTTTCGAACATCTTTCATATACCGTCGACTGGATACAGATCAACCACCCAGCTTCTGAAATTGTTGTCCTTGGTGATTTTAATGTGCACAATTCTGGCTGGTTGTTACATTCTAACAGAACCGATGAGGCTGGGAGGCTGGCGGAGGTGTTTGCTGTAAGCCACAACTTGACTCAACTCGTGGGGGAGCCAACGCGAGTGCCGGATGCCCGGGGCGATTATGCGAAAACCCTGGATCTGTTTTTGACATCCGAACCGAGTATTTATACCGTAGAGGTTTCTGCGCCACTGACAAACTCAGATCACTGCTTGGTATCTGTCGCGCAAGCACTTGCATACCAAGCAAGCAACCGGCCTAGGCAGCTTCGCCATGTATGGAAGTATGGGGCCGCTAACTGGGACGATTTGCGAGACTTCTTCGCATCCTTTCCGTGGTCCGAGGTGTGCTTCGGAAACTCCGATGTTAACGCATGCGCGGAGTCGGTATCAGAGAGTATTCTTCTGGGGATGGGGATGTATATTCCACATTCCATCAAACGAAGTTCGTCTGATAAACCTTGGTTTGACAAAAAATGTGAGCTGATTACAGCGGCAAAAAATAGAGCTTTTAGGCAATGGCGCTCCAATCCCACCGATGTTAACAGAACGAATTTTGTTAGAATCAGAAACGCGTGCAACCAGGCGATTGATACCGCGAGGAAGGCTCACAACGACAGGGTGATCAATAAGCTCCTTCGGTGCCCAACTGGCTCGCGCTCCTTCTGGTCAATGGCAAAAGCTGCCAGCGGTAACTTTGCATCCTCTTCTTTCCCTCCGTAGGTGACAGACAGCGGGACGTTAGTCATGAATTCAAGGGATAAAACTAATGTGTTCGCAAATTTATTTTCGGCGAATTCAAACCTCGATCCTGGCCTTTTGGAGCCGCCTGTGATCGCGCCGGTATGGTCTTCGATGCGGGATATGATATTCCGCCCGCGTACTGTTCAACGGCTTCTACGTGGACTGGACTGTAGGAAGGCGACCGGCCCGGGCGAAATACCAGTAATAGTTCTTAAGAACTGTGCTCCAGAACTATCGCCGGTTCTTGGCAGACTCTTTCGCCTATCTTATGATCGAAGGACATTTTCTGCCTGCTGTAAAGTCGCTCGAGTTCAGCCAATTCCAAAGACGGGAAAAAAGTGTCTCCCACAAAATTACCGTCCGATAGCATTACTATCTATTTTATCTAAGGTAATGGAAAAAGTCATCAATACAGAGTTAGTTAAGTATTTGGAGTGCAACGGACTCCTGAATGATCGTCAATACGGATTCCGTGGCAGGCGGTTCATAGGAGACCTTTTGACACTTATAACCGATATATGGACATCTGCGATTGAACGGGGTGGTGAGTCAAGGGCGGTCGCATTGGATATTTCCAAGGCTTTTGACCGCGTTTGGTACGGGGCATTGCTGAGCAAACTTCGTTCATATGGACTTTCCCAACAGCTTTGCGACTGGACGAGAAGCTTCCTCGAGAAACGATCGATCCGGGTTGTTGTGGACGGCGAGTGTTCGGATCTGTATCCTGTTAATTCGGGGGTGCCCCAAGCTTCTATTTTGGCTCCAACCTTGTTCTTGCTTCACATAAATGATTTGTTGGAGACAACGGATAACAAAGTGTTCAGTTTTGCGGATGATAGTACGCTTGTTTCCTCCTTTTCGAGTGATCGGCCGATTGGTGCATCTGCGTCACACCAGCTGAGATGTAGACAGATTGATTCTCTGAATCGGGATCTGGATAAAGTCCTGCAGTGGGGAAAGGCCAATCTTGTCGACTTCAATGCAACGAAGACCCAGTATACAACATTCACAAAGAAAACTGGATCATCGGTTCCACAGTCCCTAAGCTCGCTACAATAACATACTGTGTTTATTTGACCAATGATCAATTTGAATTCATTTTTATTAGGTAGATAATACATTTCCATTTTACAACTAGTACTTAAGAGTTTTAGGACAGCAATTCCTTTACAACTATAATCTTAAATCTATATAATGAAAATAGCGCAATTTTAGTGAATAATAAATAATAAATGATTAAGGGAAAACTACAAGAAAAAACCCTTATTTGAATCTTAAGACTAATATTGCACGAGCTTCCGGTTATTTTATATAGTAATGACGTCAATATAATTTTCATAGACAGAGTACATATTTAGTGATTTAGGATAACGCAAGACGGGAAACGAGTACATTGTCAGAAAAAGAACAATTGACGAAGAAGTTTCGATTGATTTTGTCAATAAGGAACTCTACCGGTTTAACGTTGGCGTTTTCATGTAGTTCATGTGTCGAATAATGCCATGGCAAATTCAGCAACATTTTCAATATTTTATTTTACCACTTTTGCAATTTTATTTTGTGTGTGCGAGCACAATTACACCATACAGGAGTATCGCTTGAAAAATGGTTTTAAATATTATAATTTTATTTTCGATGCTAAGCTTTGATTTTCTACACACTAATGGATACATAACTCTTACGACTTTGTTTATTTTGTCAATTGTGGTAGTGATGTGTTTTTGAAAGATGAGTTTTTTATCTAGAATAATACCTAGATATCTACAGTCTTCGGACCAATCAATATCAACTGCACACATACTGAGTTTAGTGCCATTTGGTAGGTAACAGAGTTTCCTACATTTCGAAAACCAGACAGCTTGTGTTTTATTACCATTTATTTTTATTTTCCATTTCCTGTAATATACTGCTAGTTTGTCAAGAGCTGCTTGCAATGAGTTGTAGACATTAGTGAATAAGGCACCCGAAGAGAAAATGGCCGTATCATCGGCAAACATAGCTACCTGAATGCTTTCACCTAGACATGGTAAATCTGCGACAAACAATGTGAATAATATGGGACCAAGGACCGAGCCTTGGGGTACACCATAGTGGATTTGGTGAGTAGAGGATATGTCGGTTCCTAAACTCACAACATATTTTCTCGAACGAAGAAAGCTCTGGATAATTTTGATAAGCGGTATTGGCAGCTTAAGTTTTAGTAGCTTATAAATCAAGGCATCGTGCCATACCGTATCAAAAGCTTTTTCGATGTCTAGAAGAACCAGTCCCGTTGACTCCTTGTCGATGAATTTACCAGCTATGTGGTTTTTAATGCGCAAGACTTGGTGGATTGTGCTGTGACCACTACGGAAACCGAACTGAAAGTTTGGTAAGATGTTATTGTCTTCCACAAAACGATCAATCTTTTCCTTAATGATTTTTTCTAAGAGCTTACTTATACAGCTAAGTAGACTAATAGGTCTGTAGCTTTCGGGGTTGTTCTTCGGTTTGCCGGGTTTCGGGATAGGTATTACTTTTGCTGTTTTCCAACAGTCCGGAAAATAACAATTCTTAAGACAAGCGTTGAAAATGAACGTTAAATAGTTACTTGCAGCAGGTGGAAGTGCTTTGATTAATTTGTTGTTAATATTATCGAGACCCGCAGCCTTTTTAGATTTCGATTTTTTTATCAATACTTTAACTTTGCTGATATTAGTTGCGTAAGTACTTTCAGCTGGTGTTTGAGAAAGTACATGGATAGTGTTAGCAACTTCAGCTTCAGTATACGCGTCGCTTAGATGCACAGATGTGGAGTGGTTCTTACTAAACGTGTTAGCAAGTAGGTTCGATTTCTCCACTGAAGAAATAAACAACTTGTCGTGAACTTTAAACGGAGGAATACTTGACCCTCTCTTTTTCATAATTTTTGATATTTTCCAGAACGGTTTGCTTGCTTTGTCAAGAGAGGGAAGGTGTTTATTCCAACACTTGTTCCTATATGTTGAGATCTCGGTTTTAATGATATTATTTAAGACTTTAACATTAACTAGAAAACAATCGATTCTATAACGAAGCCATTTTCTTCTTTCAGAGTTTCGTAGCCTAATCAGATGTAAGATATTTTCAGGAAGTGGTGCCTTATCAACTGGAGCAGTGGAACATTTAGGTATCGCAAGATCGGCCGCTCTATTGATAACAGAAACAAAATTGTTACATAGGATATCAATGTGCTCGCTGCAGGTTATAGAATTTAGGCTGGTATCACCTAGAACCAAGTTCGTGTTTATATATGATTTATAACAATTCCAGTTGGCGGCGGAATAGTTGTGGTATAAACTGGTACGATTTACAACTACTGTATGATTCACTGTGAGGCTGATCGGAAGGTGGTCTGAACTTAACGCATTTAGAGTTAATGGTACTGTGCAGTAATTTGGAATATTAGTGATATATAGATCAAGAGTTGAGGGGTTCTTGTTAGCACTCGCTGGGATATAGGTGGGGAGAAGTGGATAAAGTATGGAAAAACTTGGGCTGGATTCAGTAACATCTAGTAAAATGTTACCCCAGCTGTTTGCCCTAAGACAATTCCACGACTGATGTCTGCAGTTTAGATCACCACCAATAATTACCTTGTTTCGAGTGTTGACTCTATACAATTTTTGCAGATCCCGCTTAAAGTAAGTAGATTTCTCAATGTTTCCATTTCCACCAGGGAAATAGACCGAAAAAAGACTCACCTTGGAGTTATCACTTAATGTTACATCAATACTAATTTCCTCAATTAATTTAAGGTGCAATGAAGGATGCAAGGAATGTTCTATACATTTTTTCACAACAATGGCGACACCTCCACCACTAGCATGTACCCTGTCTAGGCGATAACAAATGTAATTTTGATGTGAGAAAGAAATGTCTTGTTTGAGCCAGGTTTCTGAAACAAGTGCAATGTCAATATTAAAATTTATCAAGAAACTAAAAAATTCATGCTTTTTGTTTTTGATGCTCCTCGCATTCCAAGTTATGATGTTAAGAGAGTTTTTTAACATGTTTTTTCCGAGTATATGTACTTAATAGCTAATGAAGTAATGACGTTAAATTGGTCAGCTTTAGTTTGACAAGCACTAAGCTTGGTTACAACTTCATTAAGAAGAGAGTTTATCTCGCTAAATGAGAACAGGTTATCATTAGTTAAAGTTTCTGACGGATTTTTCTTCGTGTGTGTCGTATCACTGTTGGGAGGTTGCTGGGTTTGATGGAGGCCAGAAGCCCAGGTGGATGAAGGAAGTGAAGGTTGACGCACAGATCGGGGTAGTGGAGGAAAATTATCAATGGATAATCGGTCGGGCACTGGCTGCTGTTTGTCACTCGGAGGCTGTAGGAAGGTTGTATTTCCTGTACCACGTCCGCGTGGGAATAATTTGCGGCGAATGTCTATGTACTGCTTTCGGCTTATGCATTCTGGATCGCTGGATTTATGTGGCTCACTACAATTTGCACACTTGACGACCTCATTCGTTTTGCAATCGGATGTTTTATGGTTTCCCGAACAGATTGCACAGGGGCTATTTATATGACAATGCATCGAGCCGTGACCGTAAAGCTGGCAATTGTGACATTGTGTGACTTTACCTGGATTATGTTTTTTAAATTCCCAGCGGACGATGGTTTTGAACAAGGTGGAGTAGTTCCGTTTTAGTTCGTTTAATTTAACAGTACCGCGTTGAATATAGACGATGTACAAGTAGTGTTTGTACAGGGCTTTTGTTGACGGATTTAATGTGATGGTTTTAACATCTAGGCACTTTATCCCGAGTGCAATTAGTTCATTTTTCACTACATCGTTGCTAATTAAGTCTAGTCCAGATAACACTACCTTTAACGGACGATTTTCCTTACGCGAGTGGGAGAAAAACTCACATTTTAACCGTAAGAGTTCGGTTCTGATTTTGTTGTATATGTCCATTGTTGGGGCACATATTTTTTGTCCAAGCGAAATGTTTTTGATTAAGTATTTGTCTATCTTAATGTTGCTCAAAATATCACGCACTTTAGCACTAGTTGTTTTTAATACCACAATTGGCGTAACGGTTTCTTTAGGAAGTTCTACGCACTGTTCGTCATTGGTCGGATCCATTTCAGGAGAGTCTTCCATCAGACTTTGAAGTGGTTGAAAAAAGTTAGTGTTCGAATACATTTTAGATTTTTCTAGAACTATATTGTTCACTTTTGAAAGTTTATCGGAAGGAGTTTGGCCTCCAATAACGGGGTCGTAACGCAACCGTTTGCGCTTAATTTTATTTAACACACGTGGCCCAGGGGCCATAACCTAACGGTTATAACACTTGTTCAAATTTTTGTATGCGGAAAACGAGGCAAAGAAAACAAGATAATGATAATTAAATTGTGAAAATAACGGTTGATTAAGATAAATAGCACTAGCAAAACTGTGAGATAAGTTGTCTGTTTGAAAGTCAGCCAGGTACTGTACTCAATATACAATTTTACACTCTAAGGATGATTTTAAATTAATAACTCCGTTTTATTTCGTTAGTTTTTTTATTGCCGAAATACGCGACGCGACCTTTCGCCCTGGTGATTGAGATGTGACTGGTGTGAATTAGGGTTGAAATTCATATTTCATTCCACACACAGGACAACCAAAAGAGACCACGCCTCTGCACTCTCAACCCCACGCCCGTCAAAGTGTGAGTAACTTTTGTTAATAGGGTAATTGACGGACATGAAGAATGAGAGAACAGAAAACATGATATACTGTGATCTCGTGGTAGCCTTGGTTGTATGTGTTGGTATCAAATGCAGCTACACGACCTACTGACCCAGTGGTACGGCTATGGTGTAGTCGGAGCACATTGAACCGTGGAAAGAAATACGAATGAGAGGGAAACCAAGCTGATGTTACTCCCCTGCAAAAAGAGATCATTGTTCCCAAGCGATTGGGTGATCTGAGGGAAAGTCGATAGGACGCCGCTGATGCTTGGGAAATAATCCGCGTGAGAACCAGACTCTAAAACGTTGAAATAACCCCAGCGATTTTGCTATGATGCAACAGCGTCGTTCATTTAGACTTGTTGTTGCTAACCGACATTATGAGATTTCCGATGGGAAACTCATGGTTAGCAAGAATGGAGTTGCCGTATAACAAGAATGTAGCTAAACTCAATTATGCATTATCTGCAAAGGATAATGAGTTTAGCTATACGTCCGTTTGACATGTTTTACAGGGGAATAACATATGAAGGAAATGAGTAGGTATGACGCGCTGAAAGCGGTCGAAATTAGGTGGAAATGTTGGTTGAGATTGTGGGTTGGTTCTCATGTAGAATAGAGAAACCGCCACAGTACAATCTCCTAACATCCACAATTCCGCAAACAAGAAAGAAACGAAAACGAAACAAAACAACGCGATACCATTCGCTTATTTACTATTCTTTATTGATTTCCTATATCTATAACAATTCCCTTCCTTTCCTTATAGGTATGGTCTCGTTAAGACCGTTCAATGAGGAGTTCATGTGACGACTCCCCGTTTTTTTTTATGTATTGTGGCGAACTTAGGGTTCGCTGGATTAATTATTTTTATTAAATAACAGCCGTCTAATCGATAATCTTTGCAAACCCTTTATTAGTCCGTTAATAACAACCGTTACTTGATATTTCGCTTCTTGACTTATCGCGTCTTTGACTGCTTACTTCTTACTTATCTTCCTGATCTGCGTGCGACGTTTTTGTAACGTTTCCTGATTCTGATTCGGCGTTTCGTTTTCGTCCGTTCCATAGCCTCGAAGTTTCTACTGTTCATAGTCTCCAGTTTTCCAGTACTTTCTAGAATATTCTAGTACTTTGTTTTGGACTTTCTAGAATATTCTAGTACTGATTGTCATATGCGTCACACTACCCTCCGCCTAGAGAAGTTCATCCCCAACAAAGTTCACTGGTCTCCTGGGTTAACAAAAAGTCGCCAGTCGGCCACGATGTACCACTTTCATCTTGGCGTTCGGTCTTCGCTCAATCCTATAGACAACATCGTTAATTCTTGTGAGAATCTTATACGGTCCTACCCAATGTTGCTGCAACTTCAGAGACCTTCCTTTTTGCCGATGATGGTTATAAAGCCACACGTTATCGCCTGCATTAAATCCGGATGCGTTGGCTCGAACGTCGTACCTTGTTTTCATCCTGTCACTTGATACCTTGATTTGCTTTCGAACCAAATGATGAATCTCATCGAGGCGATTTCTCCATTCGGCTACGTAGTCTTCAGTCTTATCCATGGCGTCTGGAGGTATTCCGAATCGCAGATCGGCTGATAATCGTATCTCTCGTCCAAATATAATTCTTGCTGAAGAATGTCCTGTCGTATCGTGATTAGCCGATCTATAACGCAGGAGAAAGGTTTGCACATATTTGTCCCAATCTGGTTGGTGATCACTAACGACCTTCGATAAATATTCTTTTATTGTTCGGTTGAAGCTTTCGACCATTCCGCCTGACTGCGGATGTAAGGGTGTGTTCCTGGTTTTCCTTACGCCCAGTGCCGCACAGATGCCTTGTATGTGATTCGAACATTCCCGGCCATACTCTTCGAACGTCAATACCAAGCAGGTTATACTTAATACACTGAATTCCGACCTCAACAAGATATATCAATGGGGATTATCTAACCAAGTAGAATTCAATGCCTTAAAAACTCAGTGCCGTATCTTGTCGTCAAAGGCCAACCCCAAAGTAAATATACCGTCGATGAATGGGACTTACAATCACGAAGCCAAGGAACTCTCAATCCTCCTTTCCTGGAAGATGTAGAATAACAGAAAAAAAAAAACAATGACCATTGTTTTCCCAAGAGTGTTCGCTATTGATAACTATTTATTGGTCTCTAGAAACCCGGAAAGTCCATGACCTCACCGACTCGACTCCCCAATCGTTCCCTGTCCTGTTCGCTCTCCTTCCGCTCTTGACTATCCGATCCGATCTCCTCAAGGGCAAACCTAACATTCTCCTCCCATCTCCGGCGCGGCCTTCCTGTCGGTTTCCTTCCCATTGGTCATCCGATAAGAATTCTACGCACGGTCCTATTGTTGCCAATTCGTGCCACATGTCCGGCCCATCTTAATCTTTGCGGCCTGATTAGTCTCACTATTGTAGGTTTGGGGTGTATCTTTCCAATTCGTGATTGTGGAGTTTCCTCCATTGTCCTGCCTCCTCATCATATTCACCGCCAAAGATACCCTTTAAAAATTTATTTTCGAATACGGGGAATTTCTTTTCTTCTCGTTTTGTGAGGGCCCATGTTTCGCATCCGTATATAACAATCGGCATGATTATGGTTCTATAGACACGGAGCTTTATGTTACGTGACAGGAGTTTGAATTTCAGCAGCTTACTGACTGCGTGCCAACTAGCGTTGCCGGATTGCAGTCTTTTGTTAATTTCCTTCGACATTTCGTTACTGGCCGTCAGTATTGTTCCCAGATATTTATATTCTTTACATTTTTCAATATCTTGCCTCTGACGTTTATATGTGTTCCCTGAGGTCCACCGCTTGCATGATGATTTCATTGTTTTTACTTTAGGTTGTCGCCCAAAACGGCGATGTCATCTGTATATGTGAGCACTTATGTTGACCCCGTTCAGGAATGATCCGGCCATGTTGTCGTCTTGTACCTTTCTGATGACATACTCGAGCACAAGGTTAAAAAGACATGGTGAGAGACCACCCCCCAGTTTTAGTCCGTCCCGGATTTCAAATGGTTCTGAGAGGTGATTTTCTATTCTAACTCGCCATTTATTTTCGTTCATGCAGATTTGAATGAGGGCGACGTATTTTTTTCGGGATTCCCAGCTCAACTACAATATGCTGGAGTTTTTGCCGTTGCGACTGAGTCATAGGTTTTTTTGAAGTCAACGAAAAGCTGGTGAACCGTCTCTCCGTATTCCCACTTCTTTTCCAGCAGTTGCCTTACTGTGACCATTTGGTCGCTTGTTGACCGGTTCCTACGGAATCCGCACTCGTAGTCTCCCAGTATTTCCTCTGCGTACAGTATGATTCTCGCCTATATGATTTTTTCTTAGTATTTTGTATGTGGTTGGGAGCAATGATATTCTACTGTAATTTTCGTAGTCAAATCTGTCTGAAAATGGGGAGTTCATTCTTCTGGAGTCACTTCCTTGACCGATATTGTTTTATTCAGTTGGTGGATCTTTCGAGCGGTTTCCTCTCCATGCTTCATAAGCTCTGCCGGTATGCAGTCGACTCCGGAAACCTTGTTGTTTTTCAATCGATTTATTGCGTCTACATCTTCGTTGAAAGAGGGCTCTGGAATCTGAGGCTCGGCTGTATGTACGTCTGGTGCGTTTATTTGTGGTTGATGGGTGCGTACATTGAGCAGGTTTTCGAAGTACTGCTTCAATCTTGTCACGATATTGTTTGTTTCGGTGACCAGACAGCCGTTTGCGTCTCAAATTATTTTGGCTCCCCCTCGGTAGCAATTTCTAATTGAGTTATACATA
The DNA here is from genome assembly GCA_963931805.1 of Microdon myrmicae. Lineage (NCBI taxonomy): Eukaryota > Metazoa > Arthropoda > Insecta > Diptera > Syrphidae > Microdon > Microdon myrmicae. The sequence continues at coordinate 88,443,549 of OZ007497.1, forward strand.
CCTCTGATGTTCTTCGCTCTGGCATTTTCTAAGATCTGAGCCTTCTCCCAGTTCCATTTTTTGCGTTTGAAAAGTTTCATTGTCTCTATCCGAATGCTCGCGTATCTTTCTGCGTTGACTTTATCATCATCATCGGTATTACAACCGGGATCCGGTCTTGGCCTTATTTAGCAAGTCCCGAGGCTTGTTAAATTTTCCATAATAATTTGTTTTTCTGGGCAAGGTTATTAGCCTTGCGCCATGCGTTGACTTCATCATATGTTTCTTAGTGGATCACTCTGAGGCGTTTCCAATCTTCGATCTTCGCCCTGCACTGATCGTCAAACCAAGATTTGGACTTAATTGTTTTCTTAAATCCTACTACCCTTTAGGCTGTTTGTTTGATTGCATCTCTGATCGATGCCCATTTAGTGTCCAGATTATTGGTTTCCACTTCCTCTCTACTTCTATTCTCTAGGATGCTAAATCTATTCGTTAGTTCGTCTTGATATTCAGTCCTTTTGCGCAGGTCTTTTAGTTTATCAGTGTCGAAATTTTTGCTCGTCTCCCGTGACTGTCCGTGCGGGTTTGCTGCGAGCCGATTCCTAATTTTGCCTATCACAAGAGAGATGATCGGAGTCGCAATCTGCAGCTCTATATAATCGTACGTCAAGGTTGTTCGAGTGGTGTCTTTGGTCTAAGGGGAAGTGGTCTATTTACGCGTTACGCCGTCGGGTGAGATCCATGTGGCTTTATGGATTTGCTTGTGCTTGAACACCGTGCTTTTCACTACCAGACCTTTTGACGCTGCGAACGTGGTAAATCGGATTTCATTATCATTTGAAACGTCGTGTAGGCTTTTTTACCTATAGTTGGTTGGAAGATGTCTCCCTTTCCAATTTTCGCATTGAGATCGCCGAAGAGGATTTTAACATCGAATGATGAGATCTCATCAAATACTTCCTCTAGAGTTTCGTAGAACGTGTCCTTCGTTTCTTCATAGATTCTGTTGGGCGTGTATGTATATATATATATATATATATACACACATATATATATATATATATATATAGATATATATATATATATATATATATATATATATATATATAATGTCTATTGACTATTACTACTATTACCATTTACTAGCCTGTAGGTACCCGGAAGTTTATGACCTCACCGACTATCGTTTCCTGTCCTGGGTACTGTCCTTCCACGCTCCTTCCTCAAGGTCAAACCTAACATTGTCCTCCCGTCTCCCTCGCGGTCATCCTGTCGGTCTCTTTCCCGTTGGTCTACCGTCAAGAATTCTATATAATATCTATTTACACATAAAATTGCGATTGAGGAACCACATAAACAAAATGTCCTTATATGTATTACGTAGATAATATTAAATGTTAATTCAGAAAATAAAAAAAATAATTGTACACCGAAAAGCAAAACTAAACAAAAACACATGGTACAATTTAGAGTTAGTGGGTTAGTTTTGACCTTGAGGAGATCGGATCAGATGGTCGGGCGTGGAAGGAGAGTGCACAGGACAAAGAACGATGGCGGAGTCGAGTCGGTGAGGTCATGAACTTCCGGGCTCCAACAGGCCAATGAAGAATAATAAAATAATAAAACAATTTAGAGTGTTTGCGAAGAGCCAGTAAGTTAGTTAATTATGGAAAAACAACTATAAACAGGACAGTCTTAAGTGAAAAATGTATAATATTTTTTTTTTAAATAAAATAAATGCGAATTAAAAATAAATATAAAACACGGGGCAGTGGTCTAATGTGATGAGCTTTGGTTCTACCTTTTAGTGATATTTACCATCATAGCGCCGGTTCTAGTCATGCGCTGTTAACTATCGCTATACATATAAACACAGAATGGAATGGTTTACTTGATCGCGAGTTTCCTCGTTAATGGAATATCCAGATTTTCATGGCCAATGACGTCGATACTTCCTTCGCTTATCTTCTCTGTCTCCCTTTTTCTTCAGCTCGCACTTGTTTTGATATTTAACCTTAAACCGGTAAATTGGAGGTATTTACACCCCAGACGTTTTTAAATCTCCCACCGAGAGAAGGATTTGCTTTTACAACACGGAACCCTGATCATAATTCAATTTCATCATTAAAGGGTAGGGAGACACTTTTAGCTCTGGATAAAAAAGTGTTCAGTTTTGCGGATGATAGTACGCTTGTTTCCTCCTTTTCGAGTGTTCGGCCGATTGGTGCATCTACGTCGCACCAGTTGAAATGTAGACAGATCGACTCCCTGAATCCTGCAGTGGGGAAAGGCCAATCTCATCGACTTCAATGCAGCGAAAACACAATAGACAACATTCACAAAGAAAAGTGGATCATCGGTTCCACAGCTGATGATGAATGGCCAGGTCCTCGAATCAGGGGAAAGCTTCAAATTGCTCGGCATCACGGTGTGTGGGAATGTATCGAGACGTAAACACGTGTCGAGCATCGCAAGGTCAGCTTCAGGAAAACTGAGCTGTCTTTTTAGAGCCAAGAAATATTTTACTGCGGCTCAACTTCTTCTCCTGTATAAATCCCAAATTAGACCCGCGCTCGAATTTTGCTCTCATTTTTTGAGCTCGGCTCCTAAACATACAATCGACCTACTTGAGAGCATACAGAGACGAGCGATCCGCCTGATCGGGGACTCGGCGTTGACGTCGGGACTACAGTCGCTATCACATCGAAGGCGCGTGGCCGACCTCTGTCTGTTTTACAGATATTATCACGGGTACTGTTCTTCGGAGATTCGTGGTATTGTTCCACGCAATTCGGTTTATATGCGCTCCACAAGACAATCCGACGGATCGCACTCGTTTGTGGTTCATCTCCCGACGGCGCGAACATCCGTCCATCAGAACTCGTTCCATTACAGAGCGGGGAAGCTGTGGAATAACATCCCCGCGCAAGTGTTCCCAGAGCGTTGCAACATGCAACTATTCAAAAAGAACTGCAACAGTTATTTAGTGGCATCTCGGGGCGGGTTTTCGGCGAGTCCTGAAAGGTGTTCCGATTCAGCACCGTCACAAATTCGTGTTCTTTTGTAAAGTAACGTCGAGTGTCAAAGTAACTTGTATTTCTTTAAACTGATGAGTAGCGGTGACCAAGTTTAATGTGCCAAAGTTCCTTGAGCGGTACCGTGCCATCAATATCGTGAAAACGCTCGGCGAAAGTTAGCTCGTGGTGAATAAAAGAAAAACATTGTATAAGTTTCTCATAGAATCGCCACGGGTGATCCAGCGTTGTTAATTGATTTTAAGTAGCAATAAGAACTGGAATTCGAACTAATAAAAATAATAATAAAGATCAAAAACTATTAGACCCGTGTTTTTCTTGAGCTGTCTCCGCTCCAGTGTGCTCTTCTTAGTATGTGGACAGTGTTCGGCGGGACACGTACTACGGATCGACAACGACCATCAAAAATCGCCAAACGTTCGCCTCTCTCGAGAGAAGTGTAATAAAAACAAAAAAAAAGTTGCTCACGCATGCTTGAGAAGTAAAGATTAAAATTGCAAGTGGGGTAATCCCAGTTTACCGGATTAAGTTGAGAAAAATATGTTTACCGGTTTAGGGTTAAAGGCACCTGAAAACGCTTTTTGTGCGGACATTTAAAAAAAAGCTGTAAACATTTTTTTTTTTCGTTAATCTTTTCTTTGTTTTCCAAACTCCCCGAAAAATGTATTTAAAAAAAACAATATATCAGTACCATATTATATTAAAAAAAAAAAAAAAAAAAAAATGTGTATATATATATATATATATGTATATTTATTTATTTATTTATTTCAGTACCATATTATAAAAAAAGAAAATAAAAACCAACGTTTTAATAAATCTTCAGAAGTCAGAAAATAACCTTAAAATTAGTTCCCATACAATTAAATCAAAACCGCAACAAGTTACAGAATAACATTTTCCCCGAATCTATTGTCATTTGCTCAGATATAATAATAAAAATAATAAAATATGTTTTTAATTTCAATAAACTCTTTGTTAACCCACAGAACACGCAACTAAATCGTAGTTATCACACCCAACGAAGCCGTTGTATGCGCACAACCCAAACCAACGTGGCCTCAAATAGAGTTCATTTTTCACTGCTACGTGAATTCTGTTTACTCCACAGACTTTTATCCGCCATGATTTAGTATTCCACCTTTTCGAGTGTTGAGTTACAGTTGTCTATAAAAAGTCTCTAAATATCCAAAAAAAAAAACAGTTAATTTCATAGCATAATTAATTTTCTGATGCATTCGACAACGAATAACGACATGAACTTACGCCATATTGGAATTCAATGATTCCCACTATTTACACACCAATATAAATATTGCACCGGTATAATGTTTGGTTAGCAGTGCCTATTTAGGCGATGAATGAAACGAAATCCGAAGCCTTTTGCTGTCAAGTGAAGCGCAAAAACATTTGCTTGTCAAAAATTGTTCATTGCCGCATTACTTAGAACCGATCACACATGGCAAGTGGTGACTTTGAAGCAGTTTGTTGTAAATCATTTTGCAATTAAATACCACAATCTCAGCAGTCTTTTGTTTGAATAACATAAACTATAAAATGATTTGTGATTGTTAAAGTGGAATACTTATTAGAAGGAAATAACCAAACTGACTAGGAATTTGTGAAGACATCATTGAATGCAAAGGTAATTTGTATTCATTCTAAAACGGGGTGGTGTTATATGTTCAATGTTCATCGATGTCATATGACAGTGCTAAGGATATAATCGGTTAAGTGAATATTGACAAAATACTAGTGAATAATTATAAACAACAGCCTATCATTTAATTGTATGTTCTTTTTTATGACAACGTATTTTGTTTCTTTTTCTGGGAAATTAAATAAGTTGATAAACGGCTCAAATTGAAGTTGTTCCGTAACAGTAGTTTTTTTTCTCGTTTTTTGTTTGTTCCGTTCTCGGTGCATTTTGTTCCATTTTCCGCCGAAACTGGCATATCCTTTTTTTATTTTCTATTTATAGTAAGACCTCTGTGATTATTATCTTTATGATAATGCGTACCAACAAAATTATGTTCATTTATTGGTTTATACTTGTTTAACATAATTAATCATTTGATCACAAGAAAGAAGAAATTGAAACGATTGAAAAGTCGATAATTATTAATTTATGGGTTAGGTTATGTGTTCGATTATTACTGGTGGAATTCTTTATTGTGAGATGGTGGGTACCCATAGCGATTAGTAAATTTAAATAGTCGCAATAATATTGACAAACATGAAAAGCAAATATAGTGAATTTCATTATCTATGAAATTGCAGTCAGGAATTAATTAATTACATAGCGCTTCAATGTCGTATTTATTTACAAAATAATCAAAATATTTTAATCCGAAAATCCTTCACGATATTATTTTTGAACCTCATTTATTCGATCTTGGCAGCACTGAATTTTTTTATTTGGGTGCCTTTCGCGGAATTTTTTTCAGTAGTTTATGTGGCTTTGCGAAAGTATCCCCATCCAACTGTTGTTTCTCGTACAAATCGTTAAAATTGTAAAGTCTAATAACCATGAATTCAATATATTACTCATTTTGTCTACCATTTGATAGTGCCAATTGATATATTCATCATCATCGGCACTACAACCGGGAGCCGGTCTTGGCCTTATTTAGCAAGTCCTGGGGCTTGTTAAATTTTCCATAATGATTTTTTTTCCGGGCAAGGTCATTAGTCTTGCGCCAGAGGCTCCCCGACGGGGAATCGAACCCCGGTCTCCCGCGTGACAGGTGGGTATACTAACCACTATACTATCGAGGAGCCAATTGACATATTAGTGGGCTGTAAATTAGGCTGACCAGATTTTTTTCTGATAAAAAGAGTACATATGATACACAAACATATCATATATCCGCCCATAATAATAGTAAGTTTAATTTTTTATCATAACCAAGCAAAAACACGTACCCTACAAACTCGCTAGTCGTTTCTCGCCCTAAATGATTTATTTTACCTTATAGTTGCTCCCTTTCATGTAACCACGGGAATAATCAGACTCGGATCTTGTCAGTGTTTTTTAAAAATTTATTAAAAATAGTCTAGATAAAATAATACCTAAAACTTCTCAGAGCTCAAAAAATCTTTTAAAATTTTCTCATTATCTTTTATGAGATTGTGAAATTCTTTCACATTTTTTACCTTCATCACTGCCTCCAACATTTTAACTTCTAAGCGTGATTTTTCGTCGCTCCAATAGTTATTAATCAAACTGAACAAACGTTCGCAGTCTACATTTGTTCCGGGCAAAACCAACACAAATTCTATACACTTTTTCAGTAAAATTAAATTTAAAGAATCGATTTTAACTAACTGCTGGAACGCTTCATTCCACTTTAAAACTAATTTTTCTTTTTCCCAGTTACAATCATTAGTTTATGACTTATGAAGTTATTTAAAGGTGTCGCCAAATCAAATATATTATTCTCTTCTTTCGCCATATCTAGATCACTTAAACAGCAAATTTGTTTAATGGATGAAGCTAATTCGGTATAAACCACAGTTTTATTTAGGAAAAATATTTCCACTATCTTATTATCCACTAACCTAGTTTGCCAATCTATTTCATAATTTGGAAGAAGAAATTTTTGGCAACTGATTGAGCTTGTATCAACGTCAAAGTATTTAAATTGTTTAGTTGGTTCATCGCTGTAAATGGAATAAATCCTGAGTTGAAGTGATCTCGAATTTTCTGCAGAAGATCATTATAAATAATTGTTACTTCAACAGCAGAAATCTGGGATCCTTGTATTTGCTGGATTGTGGTATGGAACAACTGTGCCTGAGCCTGTACAAATAACAACCAAAATTCGGATTTTTCATCCGAGAAGAAATGATGTAATGTGAGAGGACAATTATTCTCGCTTAAGAAATATGATTTTAATGCATCAAATAATTGTAATAATATTTCAATGCATGGGTACAGTGATAGCCATCGCGTCTTTGAGTGACTCAATAATGTTTTCATTTCACATCCAATGAACTCGCATACGTCCTTTAGTTTTTTAGCTCTAACGGTGTATATATTGAAATGATAGTATATTTTAAAGACAATGTTCTCAATGTCTATGGGAATGATTTTATTCACCGCAGATGAAATGGCATTGTTTAGAATGTCAGCTGCACAACCAATCGAAATCAGATCTTTCTTCAGATTTTTAGATAATAGTGCATGCACATTCCCTTCTGTTACTTTCTTGGATTTCAAATTTCCAAAATTTACTGGGGCATTATCAGCTAGGAAGGCTGCAACTTTGTTTTCTAGTTTAGCTCCCTTGATTGACTCCATGATGCTTGCTACAACAATCCCCGCTTTTTCGTCCATTAAATTGTGCACAATCAGGATTGCACCCTTGACCTCAATCTCTCCATTATTTCTTATAAGGCAGTATCCTGAATAATAAAACATTTCAATGTAGAATCAGTGAGATAGGATTAGGTGTCTAAAACCTTAATCCTTTTAACCACTTACCTATAATAATTATTACACCTCCAGGCCGGACTCTGCACTGGATTACGGGCGGTGCTTGAACTGAACTGGTTGTACTCTCCAACTGCCGCTACTTTTTTTTCTTGTCCTCGTTCCCTTGTATGCACGTTGTCGCAAGAACCAAACAGCGACTGGTATAAATTGCCGATCCTTAGTCTGCCAGTCAGCAGTCGTGTGCTGCTCCGTCCTCGGCTTCGTATGTTACGTCGCCAACAATTATCATGCAACAAAATTACCTTTCCGTATCTTGTGGCCCATTCCGGTCATTTTTCGATCAATATATGGTTCAAATTGATCATTTGTTGTCGGTAGCGTTGCGCATTAACAGTTTCGCCAGGTTTTAAAAGTTCATGATGCACCACTCCCTTCTGGTCCCACCAAACACAGACCGAACCAATCGGGCTTTGCAGTCGATGTTGATGCTTCTCTTGAATGTACCCATGTTTTTTTGCGTTTAGGATTCTTAAAATAAATCCATTTTTCATCACCAGTCACAATTCGATGTAATACTGACTTCCTTTCGTGTCGTAGAAGCAACGTTTCACATGTGGTGTTTCGCTTATATAGGATAGTGGAGACTATCTTATAGGTGGTACTCAGCAATGTTATACCCCTATAGTTGCTGCACAGTGTGATATCTCCCATCTTATGTATGGGGCAAATTATACCACGACGCCAATCTTCCGGCATCACCTCTTGCTCCCATACGTGCACCACGATCTCATTAATTGCGTGATGTAAAGCTGTGCCTCCTTGTTTGATCAGCTCAGCTGGTATGCCATCAGCTCCAGGGACTTTATTTGATTTGAGCTGCCTTATGGCTTTTAATGTTTCCTCAATGCTTGGTGGCGGCAGCATTTGGTCTTGGTCTTGCATTGGTGGAGCCTCCAATTCTTCTGTGAGCTGACCATTTAGGAATTCGTTAAAGTGCACTTCCCATCGCTCCAGAATGGCTTCAGGATCGGTGATCATATTACCCTCTATATCCTTGCAGTGAGTGCAGCGTGCTGTGTACCGCGTCATACTGCGGATTATTTGGTAGAACTTATGCGCCTGGTGCGGACCTCGCTCTCTACGTTTCTCTATTTCACAGACAAGGTTTTTTTCCCAGGCACTTTTCTTTTGTCTGTGAAGCCTTTTTTCAGTTCTTCTGAGCTCTTTGTATTTCTCCTCGCCTAACCGCGTCCTATGAGACTGCTGTATTGCCTCGTATGCAGCATTCTTACGTTCAGTCGCTAGTTTGCACTCATCAAACCAGTTGCTCCGATATCTACGAGTACTGCCTACGATGGAGTTGGCAGTACTAATGATAATATTCTTAAGGTATATATATATATCGCTTCTACGCCCGGCATTCTGGCCCCAGGAATTACTCTCCCTCCATCGAACTCTTCAAGGGTGAGTCTTAACGCATGACCAAATGTGTTGCTGGTGTTCTCATTGCGTAAGGCAGCCGTGTTGATTCGAACCTGATCCGTGGATGCAATACATCTTCGTAAGGCAATCCGCGCTCGGAAAACTATACCAACAAAATAGTGATCCGAATCGACATTGGCACCTCGGTACGTTCGTACCATCATCAGGCTCGAGGAGTGGCGGCGATCTATCAACACGTGGTCAATATGGTTGCGAGTGGCTCCATCAGGTGATACCCAGGTGGCTTTGTGGATATCTTTACGCCGAAATCTGGTACTTGCAACGACCAAGTTTTTCGATGCAGTCAGTTCGATGACTCGTAGTCCATTGTCATTAGTGTTCTCATGCAAACTATGGGAACCTGTGTAGTGCCTGAAAACCGGCTCCCGGCCTATTTTCGCATTCAAATCACCAGGAACGATTTTCACATCGTAAACGCCTCAGAGTGATCCACTTAGAAAGATATGATGAAGTCAACGCAGAAAGATACGCGACGATTCGGAGAGAGACAATGAGGCTCTTCAAACGCAAAAAACGCGAATGGGAGAAGACTCGGATCGAATAAATCCTAGAAAATTCTAGGGCAAAGAACATCAGAGGTATGTATGCCGGCATAAACTCAATTAGAAATGGCTACCGAGGAAGAGTCAAAACAATTCGAGACGCAAACGGCTGTCTGGTCACAGAAACAAATAATATCGTGACAAGATGGAAGCAGTACTTTGAAAACCTGCTCAATGTACGCACCCATCAACCACAGATACACGCACCAAGCGTACATACAGCCGAGCCTCAGATCCCAGAGCCGTCTCTCAACGAAGTTGTAGACGCAATAAATCGATTGAAAAACAACAAGGCTCCCGGAGTCGACTGCATACCGGCAGAGCTTATGAAGCATGGAGGAGAGGCAACCACTCGAAAGATCCACCAGCTCAACCAAACAATATGGGATAAGGAAGTCACTCCGGAAGAATGGAAAACCTCAATAGTCATCCCCATTTTCAAAAAAGGCGACAGATCTCACTGCGAAAACTACAGAGGAATATCATTGCTCCCAACCCCATACAAAATATTAACAAATGTCATTCTGGCGAGAATCACACCGTACGCAGAAGAAATATTGGGAGACTACCAATGTGGATTCCGTAGGAACCGGTCAACAAGCGACCAAATGTTCACAATAAGACAACTGCTGGAAAAGAAGTGGGAATACGGAGAGACGGTTCATCAACTGTTCGTTGACTTCGAAAAAGCCTACGACTCAGTCGCAAAGCAAAGACTCTGCTATATTCTAATTGAGCTGGGAGTCCCAAAAAAATATGTCGCCCTCATTCAATTCTGCATGAACGAAAACAAAGGGTGAGTTAGAATAGAAAACCACCTCTCAGAACCATTTGAAATCCGGGACGGATTAAAGCAGGGAGATGATCTATCACCGTGTCTTTTTAACCTTGTGCTCGAGTATGTAATCAGAAAGGTACAAGACGATAACATGGCCGGATCATCCCTGAACGGGGTCACACAAGTGCTCGCATATGCGGATGACATCGCCGTTCTGGGCGATAATCTAGAAACTGATAGTAAAAACTGTGAAATCATCATGCAAGTGGCAGAAGAGGTGGACCTTGAAATAAATGAATCATCATCATCATCGACAGTACAACCGGGAACCGGTCTTGGCCTTATTAGCAAGTCCTGAGGCTTGTTAAATTTTCCATAATGATTTGATTTTCCGGGCAAGGTGATTAGTCTTGCGCCAGAGGCTCCCCGACGGGGAATCGAACCCCGGTCTCCCGCGTCACAGGCTGGTATACTAACCACTATACTAGACATAAATGAATACAAAACAAAATACATAATTACGGCGAGAGCAGGTGGACCTCAGGTAACGTCACAGATAAGATATTTTAAAGAGTTAAAGAATTTAAATATCTGGGAACGATACTGACGGCCAGTAAGGCAATTTTGAAGGAAATTAACAAAAAACTACACTCCGGCAATGCTAATTGAAACACAGTCAGTAAACTGCTGTAATCCAAACTGATATCACGTAATATAAAGCTCCATATCTATAGAATCATAATCATGCCGATTATTCTATGCGGATGCGAAATATGGACTCTCACAAAACGGGAAGAAAACAAATTCCGCGTATTTGAGAATAAAGTGTTAGGGAGTATCTTCGGCGTTAAATATGATGAAGAGGCAGGACAATGGAGGAAACTTCACAACCACGAATTGGAAGAGCTATACTGTAAACTTACAGCAGTGAGAGTAATAAAGTCGCGATGATTAAGATGGGCCGGACACGTGGCGCGAATGGGCAACGATAGGACTATGCATAGAACTCTTGACGGTAGACTAACGGGAAAGAGACCGACAGGACGGCCCCGACGTAGATGGGAGGACAATGTTAGGTTTGACCTTGAGGAGGTCGGATCGAATGGTCAAGCGTGGAAGAAGAGTGCCCAGGACAGGGAACAATGGCGAAGCCGAGTCGGTGAGGTCATGAACTTCCGGGTTCCTACAGGCCAATAAATAATAATCTTGGGCAGGCATTGAGGGCCAGTTCGACGTTCTCGTAGTATTCTTCTTTTTCGTCGTCAGGGAACTCCTCTGTACGTCCGTGAACGTTTATCAGGCTTATGTTTTTTAACTTGCCTCGCACGCGAAGAGTGCATAGCCTTTCGTTTATTGCATTAAAGCCGATAATGGCACGCTTCAGTTTTTGGCTGACTAGAAAGCCTACCCCGAGCACATGGTGTTTTGCATGACAGCTGTAATAAATGTCATACTCCTTTCTTTGAATAACACCACTCTCCGTCCATCTTATTTCTTGTAATGCTGTTATGTCAATCTTATATTCGGACAGGGTATCAGCTAGCTGCTGTGCAGCTCGAGCTCTGTATAGTCAGCGGACGTTCCATGAAAAAATTCTTAAATCGTTTAGCCATTTTCGTTTCCGTGGTCGTCGGAGTGTATCCGGTCCATATCCAAGGCTTGATAAATTTTCCATAAGAAACCCATTACAACCAAAAATCTAGAAAAAAAAAACCTTACCTTTGCGCCCCGATGCGAAGTTTGACCTTAATTGGATAAAAACTGAGCAAGTTACCTTGCAAGCCAATGTGAAAAACGTGATTCACAAATAATCGCGTTTAAAGTTTTAAGTCACAACGTACGATTTGGGAGGGTGGGGTGAAAAGTTTTTCTTGAAAGCGGTTGTTCGGCGATCCGATGAGATAGGTCTACGTCCCTGAGAGACTAGCGATGGGGCAGCGGCGGTGCATTCGTAAGTAGCCTCCGAGATTATGGAGGTAGATGAAGCAACGATAAAAGAGACGATGTGACGTCCAAGATGATAGAAGCAGGAAGTCCACAAGAAGACGCCAAGCGATCGGAACGTAACCAAAAGAGATGATATGACGCCCAAGATGATGGGAGCAAGAACTCCAGAAGAAGACGCCAAGCGATCGGAACGTAACCCATAGAGAAGGTCGATCCAAGCAACCGTTGCAAAAATTTTGAAATTTGAGCGCTTAGGTAGCGTTCTTTTTGTGTCACCAACGTGTTGTCAGCTGGTGGCTGACAGTTGGCAAATGTATATGTACTAGAATTCTCCAATACATTTAGTTGTGAACCGACAACAACGATACACGTTAGGAAACTGGCTAGCTGATGCATCAACACGTAGAGAAATTGGCTTTGAAGACTGATTGAGATGTGTGCAATTATACCAAGGGTGAATCCATTAAATGTTTCGCAAAACAAGTATTGAATTTCGGGAATGGGAAAATGGCATTTCGATGAACTCACACAATGTATGACATTGGCAATAAACTTCTCTAAAATCGCAGATGAATCGATTCAAAAAGTTTTCCCAAATGTAACAAGGAATTTAAAAAATCATCATCGACTTAGTATACGTGCTATATAATTAGTCAAAAATTACGTTTTAAACGCTATCCATATCAGCATTCAAAACCAAATATCAGGCAAAGCGAAAACGTATAAGTACAAGGTGGCGCAAAATTAATCATCCGGGATGTCGTGTAAACCTGTCGACGATGGTGAGACACTGGTAGTTTACACAGTGACCGAGTGCGGGCGTGTTTTCAATCCGGCGATTGAGTGAAATTAAAAAGTTGCATTTGTGAGTCGCGAGTGTTTAAAACATATAGACTATTTATAAATGAATGCCAGCGATAAAAACAGTCAAAACAAAATGAATATGTAAAGAATCAAATAAAGAAAAAACGAAGAGAAACGAAAAGGAAAACAGTAACATTTTCGTTCAATGGAAAGTGAAACCCAACGCATTTGTGCATCGGTTAAAAATAAAAAAATAAAAAATTAAAAAGATCGACAAAAATAAAAAAAAAGACAAGACAGTCAAAAAAAGAAACTCAAAACTCATAAACGTAAAAACAGTGCAGTAAAGTGCGAAAAATAAAACAACTCTCAATTAAAAGAAATAAAATATAGGGGGGCGCAAAATTAATCATTCAATTTTGTTTTTGAAGTACTTTTTTACTAAATAAAAAAAAAGTGATTGTGAGTGGTGGAAATCTTTACAATTTTTTCTGTACAGTGGAAAGGATGATATCCGTCAAGTGGCTGCCGCCAGTGTTGATACACATTTGTACCCGTTTTATCGCATTTTCCATGACTCGGCAATATTTCCGGTGATAAATGTTCGCATTCCTGTCGAATATTCTTCTTAAGGGCTGCAATTGTCTGAGGCTTGTTGGCATAAACCCGTGACTTCAAGTAGCCCCAAAGAAAGAAGTCTGGGATGGTTAAATCGGGCGAACTTGCTGGCCATGTCAAATCGTCAAAACGGGGGATTATGCGACCAGGAAACGCTTCCTTCACAATATCCATTGTGGCTCGTGCTGTGTGCGGTTGCACCGCCTTGTTGAAATCATACGTTCACCAAGCCCCCTTCATCTAATTCCGGCAATAAGAAGTCGTTTATCATGGCCCTGTAGCGTTCGCCAGTAACAGTGAGCGTATTGCCGATGGCGTCCTCAAAAAAAAAAAAAAGGCCCAATCACTCGTCCCGCCTGAACGCTGCATCACGCAATGGATTTGAGTGGATGTATTGGCTCTTCGTGCATCACATGCGGATTTGCAGTGCCCCCGAAACGAATATTATGCTTATTGACGTAACCGCATAAGTGGAAATGCGCCTCGTCGCTCATGATGATCTTCGACACAAAATCGTCCTCTTCGCCCTCGACACAACCATTCCACGCTCTTTCGGAGTATAGCGCCCCATTGCTTGTCTGTTTGTATACTGCAGCTGTCTAGTTCACAAACATCAAATATGATTGACGTACGCCGCCATTTGCAAAAATTATAACATCTTCCGATAGGGTGATTAATTTTGCGCCACCTTGTATATAGATACTGTACCGCATCAAGAAGAATTTCCCAATTATCCAAATGAGCTCTTAAATTCACTTGATTTGCCAGTTTACTGAGATGTTTTTAACATTAAAAATTGACGGGTCTTTTTTTCTTCTCCTAACCATCAAATCGCCACGACCTTGTACCGGAGCCAGGCTTTCAGTAAAGAAGATGAAGAACAATAACACCGAAGCCGAAATTATAAATTAAAAATTTAGAGGAGAACTTGTATTGTTACCATGTAATATATCCCAATGATTCCGATAAATATTCATTCGAATTTAAACGTTTGCAATTTCCCGTGAGTCGCATTTGAAATGAACAAAGTACAGTGTGTACCCAATGGATGCTTTGTTTTAATTTTATGTTTTGTAGGTTATATTGTAACTTCTACTTGTAAAGTGCATATTTTATGTTTTAATTCTCAGCGGGACAAAGGTGGTGGGGGAAGTCACTGCGTAACAACTTGCAGTATGTAAAAACCTTAGTTCACAAAGACATAATCTTACCTACAGAAGGAACTGTCTATACTTCCTCTGGAATCAATCTTCCTCTTAGTCCATTGTCTTGACTGTTCCTTTGTTACGGTTGTGTAGTGGTTTGGTGATGAATTTATGCAGAAACTCGACTTTATTGCTGTGAAACTTCACCAAATACTCCAAGAAAACATCCTCACGTTGCTGTTTCTGTTTCATTGTGAGTAAGTACTCATCTTATGCACAGCTTTCGCATGTACAAATCTTCGGCCACAATCCGCACCATGCCGCTTTGATATTAGGTCGTCTGAGACCTTTCAAAAGAAAGCCTCTTGATTGACTGAGATGGTAAGGAAGTTCTCTCATGCGTTTGATTGTAAATCCGGTTCACTTGACAGCTATTGCTACCGTGGCAGTTCAGCACAATTACTAGGGTGTGTTAGTTCCAGCCCAGTCGCCTGGTAAAATACCACCCGATTAAACCATAGGCTTCATGAAATGGTTGGAAGAAATCCTTGATTATCTTTCGGAGCTTCATTAAGCGACGAAAATAACATCTTATTGCGCCGATCCAACGCTATGGGTTCACCTTTACTGGGAGATGTAGAATAACACAAAAAAAAACAATGACCATCTTTTTCCCAAGAGCGTTCGATAACTATTTATTGGCCTGTAGGAACCCGGAAGTTCATGACATCGGAGACTCAACTCCACCACAGTTCCCTGCTCTATGTGCTCCCCTTCCACCTTGATCATCCG
Source organism: Microdon myrmicae (assembly GCA_963931805.1). Taxonomy (NCBI): domain Eukaryota; kingdom Metazoa; phylum Arthropoda; class Insecta; order Diptera; family Syrphidae; genus Microdon; species Microdon myrmicae. The sequence goes on from OZ007497.1 coordinate 88,459,133, forward strand.
ATCCGATCTCCCCAAGGTCAAACCTAACATACTCCTCCCATCTTCGTCGCAGCCGTCCTGCGGGTCTCTTTCCCATTGGTCTGCCGTCAAGAATTCTACGCACGGCCCTATTGTTCCCCATGGAAGTATGGGACTGCTAATTGGGGCGATTTGCTAGATTTCTTCGCATCCTTTCCGTGGTAGGAGTTGTGCTTCGGAGACTCCGATGTTAACGCTTGCGTGGAGTCGGTAACAAAGATTATTCTTCTGGGGATGGAGATGTATATTCCACATTCCATCAAACGAAGTTCGTCTGATAAACCGTGGTTTGCTAAAAAATGCGAGCTGATTACAGCGGCAAAAAATAGAGCTTTTAAGCATTGGCGCTCCAATCCCACCGATGTTAACAGAACGAATTTAGTTAGAATCAGAAACTCGTACAACCAGGCGATTGATACCACGAAGAGAGCTCACAACGACAGAGTGACCAATAAACTCCTTCGGTGCCTGACTGGTTCGCGTTCCTTCTGGTCAATGGCAAAAGCTGTCAGCAGTAACTTCGCTTCCTCCTTTTTCCCTGCGTTGGTGACAGACAGCGGGACGTTAGTCACAAATTCAAAGGATAAGGCTGATGTGTTCGCGAATTTATTTTCCGCGAATTTAAACCTCTATCCCGGTCTCTTGGAGCCACCTGTGATCGCGCCGGTACGGTCTTCGATGCGGGATGTGAGGTTCCGCCCGCGTTCTATTCAACGCATTCTACGTGAACTGGATTGTAGGAAGGCAGATGTTGTATTCCAGAATACTACCCTTTATTAAATTTAACACTGAATCTCCTTACACATCCTTAAAAACTTCTCTTAACATATATTACATTCTCGCTTAATACATACCATTCATAAACATTCACAATATTGCCAGTTACAGCACATTTAATAACATGCCCCTTTTCATAACTTGCCCCTTTTTATTTCAAAACAGAGCACTTTGATTTTCGTTCAAATTTTATTCAATTTAAAAGTCACAGAAACTAAAGGAATACTTTGTTAAAATTTGTTTAGTTCATGTTATAATTTCCAGTAAATTAGAACATAATGTTCTATAAGTAGAGAAAAAAATGCATTTGTAAAATCAGTGTAGATTGGAAGTTAGTAGAGTTTAGTTTTGGCAGTTGGAAGAAGAAGTTTAGTTTGAGAGTTCTAGTTGGAGATTACAGTGGAAGAATTGTTTGAGTTAGCAATTGAATTGTAAGTTTTAGTGTGCGTTTTGTTATTTAAAAAAAAAGGAGAAGCTGTAATCAAAATAAATAAAGTAACACACAATAAAAGAAAAGAAACTATAGAAACCGCCCACATAAGCAAACAATTTTTCAATTCAAAAACGGACAACTTTATATCAAGAATTGAATTCAAACAAAACGCGAATTGATGAAAGAAGATTAAATAAAGGAATAATAAAAGGTCCCCGCTCTTCCCTCATCCGAGGAAGCACGGCGCCGGACGTCAACACAACTGACCCGGACGGAATACCAGCAATAGTCCTTAAGACCTGTGCTCCAGAACTTTCTATGTTATCTAAGGCAATAAAAATGTCATCAATGTCGAGTTAATTAAATTATTTGGAATTCAACGGACTTCTGAATGATCGTCAATACGGATTCCGTGGCAGGCGGTTCACGGGAGACCTTTTAACCCTTATTACCGATATATGGACATCTGCGATTGAGGGGCATGATGAGTCGAAAGTGGTCGCATTGGATTTCTCCAAGGCTTTTGACCGCGTCTGGCACGGGACATTGCTGAGCAAATTTCGTTCATATTGACTTTCCCAGCAGCTCTGCGACTGGACGAAGAGCTTCTTGAAAATCGATCGATCAGGGTTGTTGTGGACGGCGAGTGTTCGGATCTGTATCCTATTAATTCCGGGGTGCCCCAAGGTTCTATTCGGCTCCAACCTTGTTTTTGCTACAAATAAATGATTTATAGACAGATTGACTCTGAATCAGGATCTACATAAGGTCCTAGATTGGGGAAGGGCCAATCTCGTCGACTTCAATGCAGCGAAGACACAATATACAACATTCACAAAGAAAAGTGGATCATCGGTTCCACAGCTGATGATGAATGGCCAGGCCCTCAAATCTGGGGAAAGTTTGAAATTGCTCGGCGTCACGGTGTGTGGAAATGTATCGTGGGATAAACACGTGTCGAGCATCGCCAGGTCAGCCTCAGGAAAACTGGGCTATCTTTTTAGAGCCAAGAAATATTTTACTCCGGCTCAACTTCTTCTCCTGTATAAATCCCAAATTAGACCCGCGCTCGAATTTTGCTCTCATTTTTGGAGCTCGGCTCCTAAACATACAATCGACCTACTTGAGAGCATACAGAAACGAGCGATCCGCCTGATCGGAGAGCCGGCGCTGACGCCGGGACTACATCCGCTATCACATCGAAGGCGCGTAGGTGACCTCGGTCTGGTTTACAGATATTATCACGGGTACTGTTCTTCGGAGATTCTTGGTATTGTTCCACGCAATTCGGTTTATATGCGATCCACAAGACAATCCGACGAATCGCACGAGTTTGCGGTTCATCTCCCGACGGCGCGAACATCCCTGCATCAGAACTCGTTCCGTTGCAGAGCGGGGAAGCTGTGGAACTCCCTTCCCAGGAGCGTTCTCTATTGATAACTATTTATTGGTCTGTAGGAGCTCGGAAGTTCGTGACCTCGCCAACTCCACTCCGCCGTCGTTTTGTATCCTGTGCACTTTCCTTCCACGCTTGATCATCTGATCCGATCTCCTCAAGGTCAAACCTAACATTGTCCTCCCATCTCCGTCGCGGCCGTCCTACCTATCTCTCCCGTTGGTTTACCGTCCAGAATTCTATGCACGGTTCTATCATTGTCCATTCTCGCCACATGTCCGCTCCATCTTAATCATCGCGACTTTATTACTCTCACTGCTGTAAGTTTACAGTATAGCTCTTCCAATTCGTGGTTGTGAAGTTTCCTCCATTGTCCTGCCTCTTCATCATATTTAACGCCGAAGATACTCCCTAACACTTTATTCTCAAATACGCGGAATTTGTTTTCTTCCCGTTTTGTGAGAGTCCATATTTCGCATCCGCATAGAACAATCGGCATGATTATGATTCTATAGATATGGAGCTTTATATTACGTGATATCAGTTTGGATTACAGCAGTTTACTGACTGTGTGTCAATTAGCATTGCCGGAGTGTAGTTTTTTGTTAATTTCCTTCGAAATTGCCTTACTGGCCGTCAGTATCGTTCCCAGATATTTAAATTCTTTAATTGTCTGTGACGTTACCTGAGGTCCACCTGCTCTCGCCGTAATTATGTATTTTGTTTTGTATTCATTTATGTCTAGTATAGTGGTTAGTATACCAGCCTGTGACGCGGGAGACCGGGGTTCGATTCTCCGTCGGGGAGCCTCTGGCGCAAGACTAATGACCTTGCCCGGAAAAACAAATCATTATGGAAAATTTAACAAGCCTCAGGACTTGCTAAATAAGGCCAAGACCGGCTCCCGGTTGTACTGCCGATGATGATGATGATTGATTTATTTCAAGGTCCACCTATTCTGCCGCTTGCATGATGATTTCATAGTTTTTACTAACAGTTTCTAGATTATCGCCCAGAACGGCGATGTCATCCGCATATGCGAACACTTGTGTGACCCCGTTCAGGGATGATCCGGCCATGTTATCGTCTTGTACCTTTCTGATTACATACTCGAGGACAAGGTTAAAAAGACAAGTTGAGAGACCATCCTTCTGTTTTAGTCCGTCCCGGCTTTCAAATGGTTCTGAGAGGTGGATTTCTATTCTAACTCGCCCTTTGTTTTCGTTCATGCAGATTTGAATGAGGGCGGCATATTTTTTGGGATTCCCAGCTCAACTACAATATGGAAGAGTCTTTGCCTTGCTACTGAGTCGTAGGCTTTTTTGAAGTCAACGAACAGTTGATGAACCGTCTCTCCGTATTCCCACTTATTTTCCAGCAATTACCTTACTGTGAACATTTATCGCTGGTTGACCGGTTCTTACGGAATCCGCATTGGTTGTCTCCCAATATTTCTTCCGCGTACGGTGTGATTCTCGCCAGTGTGACATTTGTTAGTATTTCGTATGAGGTTGGGAGCAGTGATATTCCTCTGTAGTTTTCGCAGTCAGATCTGTCGCCTTTTTTGAAAATGGGGACGACTATTGAGGTTTTCCATTCTTCCGGAGTGGCTTCCTTATCCTATATTGTTCTAATCAGTTGGTGGATCTTTCGAGTGGTTTCCTCTCCTCCATGCTTCATAAGCTCTGCCGATATGCAGTCGACTCCGGAAGACGTGTTGTTTTTTAATCGAGTTATTGCGTCTACAACTTCGTTGAAAGAGGGCTCTGCGATTTGAGGCTCAGATGTATGTACGTCTGGTGCGTTTATTTGTGGTTGATGGGTGCGCACATTGAGCAGGTTTGCAAAGTACTGCTTTCATCTTGTCGCGATATTGTTTGTTTCTATGACCAGACAGCCGTTTGTGTGTCGAATTATTTTGGCTCTTCTTGGGTAGCCATTTCTAATTGAATTTATGCCGGCATACATACCTCTGATATTCTTTGCTCTGGCATTTCCTAAGATTTTTTCGATCTCAGTTTCTCCCATTCGCGTTTTTTGCATATGAAAAGTCTCTTCCCGAATTGTCTTCATTATATTTTTTTAAGCTCCGTGTCTATAGAATCATAATCATGCCGATTGCTCTATACGGATACGAAACATGGGCTCTCAAAAAAACGGGAAGAAAACAAATTCCACGTATTCGAGAATAAAGTTTTAAGGGGTATCTTTGGAGGTAAATGTGACGAGGAGGTAGGACAAGGGAGAGAACTCCACAACCGCGAATTGGAAGAGCTGTCCCGCAAACCTACAATAGTGAAAGTAATATGGTCGGGAAGATTAAGATGGACCGGACATGTGGCGCGAATGGGCAACAATAGGACCGTGCGTAGAATTTTTGACGGTAGACCAACACAGAAGAGATACGTAGTGCGGCTGCGACGGAGATGGGAGGACAATGTTAGGTTTGACCTTGAGGAGATCGGATCGGCTGGTCAAGCGTGGAAGGAGAGTGCACAGGACAGGGCACGATGGCAGAGTCGAGTCGGTGAGGCCATGAACTTCCGGGTTCCGACAGGCCAATACATAGTAGTAGTAATATCTCTTTAAGTGGATCACTCTGATGCGTTTACGTTCCTCGATGATCGCCCTGCAGTCATCGTCAAACCATGGTTTGGATTTAATTGTTTTCTTAACTCTTAATACCTTTGGGGCTGTTTGTTTGATTATGTTTCTGATCGATGCCCATTTGGTCTCCATATTATTGTCACTACTTCCATTCTCTAGGGTGGTAAACATATTCCTTAGTTCGTCTTGATATTCAGCCCTTTTGCGTAGATCTTTTAGTTTATCAGTGTCGAAGTTTTGCTCGTCTCCCGTGATTGCACATGTGGGTTTGCTGCAAGCCGACTCCTGAGTTTGTCCATCACTAGAAGATGATGGGAGTCGCAATCTGCTCCTCTATATGATCTTACGTCAAGGATCTTCGAGTGTGTCTTTTGTCTATGAGGAAGTGGTCTATTTGATTAAGCGTTACGCCGTCGGGTGATATCCATGTGGCTTTATGGATTTGCTTGTGCTGGAACATCGTGTTTTTCACTACCAAATCTTTTGACGCTGCGAAGGTGATAATTCGAATTCCATTATCATTTGAAACGTCGTGTAGGCTTTCTTTTCCTACAGTTAGTTAGAAGATATCTTCCTTTCCAATTTTCGTGTTGAGGTCGCCGAGGAGGATTTTAACATCGAATGTTGAAATCCCCTCAAATACTTCCTCTAGGATCTCGTAGAATGCGTCCTTCGTTTCGTCGTCGGTAGATTCTATTGAGGCGTGTGCGTTTATAAGTACATAATTGTACCATGGGCCCTGTATTTTTAGCACCGACATTCGGTAATTTAAATGGGCTCCTCGATAGTATAGTGGTTAGTATACCCGCCTGTCACACGGGAGACCGGGGTTCGATTCCCCGTCGGTGAAACTCTGGCGCAAGACTAATGACCTTGCCCGGAAAAAAACAAATCATTATGGAATATTTAACAAGCCTCAGGACTTGCTAAATAAGGCCAAGACCGGTTCCCGGTTGTAGTGCCAATGATGATGATGATGATTCGGTAATTAATAAATCTCACATCTTTTACGTGGGGCGTAATCTTCTTGCTTATGATGAAGTCAGTTCCGAGGTTATGTGTGTCTGTACCTCCACACGCCAGTGTAAATCCGTGGGTTTCGATTACTTGATGTGGGAGTCGAACTTGCTGAAGCGCAACGATGTGCATTTTATATCGTTTCGCGTTTTCTACGACAGTTTGTATCGCGCCTGGTTTATATCACGTTCGACCATTCCATGTGCGGAGGAGAGGAAAATTTAGCTGGTGATATTCACCAGTGAAAAGAGATCATTGACCCCCAGTGGATAGAGTGTCTGGGGAAAGTCGAAGTGCTACTTTGGCTAGGGTAATATTAACGTGGGAAACATGTTATGGACTTTGATAATTACCCAAGCCGTTGCATGATTATGCAACAGTGTCGTTTGATTCGACTTGTTGCTAACCACATGGATTGGAATTTCCGGTGAAAATCTCATGGTTAGAGGACTGGAGTTGCCCTATGGCAGAAAGGTAGCTGAATTCAATTATGCATTACTTGCATAGAATAATGAATTCAGCTATGCGTCCGTCATTGCAACATGCTTTTCAGGTGTATAGGTAAGTAGGAGAAATTGGGGTTGGTTTGACACGCTGTTGGCGGTCGAAATTAGGCGGAAATAGTGGGTTGGTTCTCCATGTATTTAGAGAACCCCCACAGTGCAATCCTAGATTCAACTGACGACTCTTGCTATTGTGCAATTCGGCACAATTACTGAGTGGTAGGTTGGGTCCCAAGGTCCAGCTGCCCGGTGAAATACCACCCCATTAAGCTATAGGCTTCGTAAAATAGCTGGAAGAAATCCTTAAGCATCTTTCCTGGGAGAAGTGAAATTTTACCATTTGTTGTAGGAACCCGGAGGTTCATGACCTCGCCGATTCGACTCCACCATCGTTCCCTGTCTTGTGCACGTTCCTTTCACGATTGACCATCCGATCCGATCTCAAGTGAAATTAAAAAAAATAATAATAAAATAAAAAATAAAACTTCAAACTCTCGCTTTCACTGGGTACTTGTTTTCCTTTCATCTCATGATAACCGTCGTCTGTTCATCAATTCGGGTATTTCTGGGACTATCCTGATATAGTTAACCCACACAAAATTATGTTTCTCACTCCCGAATCACTTTCCCAATGTTAGGTTGAAGAGGAGGTGACCCAGTCCATCGTTTTGTTGACATTAGAGATATTAAAACATGTATTCAATATTCGGGATTTTCACTTGGCTCGTCACATTGGTCATAGTCAACCTACACAATCCTGTCAGTTAACGAGAATTGCCTAATTCGATCATAGGTTTGTAGAGTGGGACTCTGGTTATGCTATCATAGCTGGTTTTAAAGAATGTAAGGAAATCGTGAATAGAGTTTTGAAACACGACATTTTCCAATTGCCCACGTACGTGTACAAATTTACCTACCTTCGCTGTATCTGTTTTAGTAACGGCTCACTAAGTTTGTTAAAAGCTTTGATATATTGACTTTAAGTTATTTACATTAATACATTTGATATAGTTATTAAAATTTATTTATATTAATTTATTTTAATAGATACATTTTTTTCCAGATCTTTTTCAATTATGGAATCTCTCGAGATGGACAGCTCTAAAGTGGAACAGAAATTACGAGGGATGAAATTTTCCGCAACCCAAATCAGGGCATTTTTTCGCTTAAGGAGAAAGTACAAGATTTCCTTGGAGGATTTGCATCGTAATATGCCTTTGTTTTTGAAATATTTTCACAATACTTCTAGATGGCGACCCGTTGTTAACTTACAGCTTAAGCGTATACAAAATCGTGTTTTTCTAAACTACAATGCCCTACAAAAGACATATTTTCGTATATCTGAGTATAAAAAAGACCAAAAATGCAGACGTTTACGTCGTCAATGGTCAAAACGGCTGCTGTCGTATTTAAAACGCCATAATACTGTAGAGTTTTATGAAGATGAACCAATTCTGGAAGCAAGGACACAAGTGTTCTGTAATGACACTGTTCATCAAAAACTTAAAGAACAACTGGAACTGCTGAGAACGAGAAAACGTGTTCCCCAAGTTGAAATCTTTCAAAGTGAATCTCAAATTGAGGCACAAAAAAATGAAATGCGTCAAGTTGTAGAAAGGAAGTTGATATTTAATGGAGCCAGCATGGAAAATGAAGAAAATCTGAGTTCATGTCGCGCAGCACTTCAGGCACGAGCTCTCGAAGTTCCCTCGTCCTCCACTGCCCCGACTCCGCCAACTGATAAGGTGAATGACGCAAAATCAGGCAATCAAAGCAGCAGTAAATTTATCGACATCCTTATATCGAAAGTCAAGAGCAACACTGATCTCGAAGCTTTTTTAGATGCAAAAGGACTTCAAACAGCAAAACCATCAAGGGTAGATCATTTCGAACGGGAAAACTCAAACAGTTCCTCGGATTTTTTAGGTTTCGACGACAATGATCGCCTTCCAGGATCGATGTTAACACCAATCGTACGAAAGTCGACTCCAAACTCTGTATTTGAAAGTGAGGCATTGAATGCTTACATGCGTGACAATTCACTAGAAAAAAAGTCGAAAAATGATTTTCCGCTTCAAAATTTTTATGTCGGATTGATGACTGATTTGTCTGTTCCACCAAGACTAGATATGCCCGTTCTGCCTGATGAATTACAGACTCTACGGACAGTTGCAGAACGGCGATCATTTTTTCAAAAGACCAAAAATGTTAAGCATGTCATGGTGAACAATATCGGGATCATATGTAGAGAATTACAAAAACGTAGTAAAGGTGACCGAATAAATAGGCATGCAGTGGCATCTCTACAAGCATCTACAACACCTATGACCCGACAAGCATGGAAGGCAGCCAATTGGCTTCTGACTAGTAATGGACACTATTGGTTTCAAACAATGGCGGTAGATGGCAAAAATTATCGATTATATGGAGGACGAGGTAATAGTCAACAGAAAACAAAGAAACCCCATTCAAGTTACTGCAAAGACAGTGACGAATCTACCTGTCCGGATAATTGTATAGATCGCATTAATTTTCGTTCCTTCAAACCAATTCGAGTTATTGAAAAACGGGTGAAATTAAACAATTCCACACAGAGGGCATATAAGCCGTGTCCTTTATCACAGAAAATTTTAAATACACATCCTGATGACGTACCAGTTTTCGGTAGCTTAGAAGTACTACGAATGCCACAAGTGGAACTGGAAGTGTTTCCACGTTTGCGATTACCTTTGCATGATGTTGCCAAGCGATATTTACAGTTAGTTTTACCCTACCAAGAAATTTCCCGTAAATGGGCTGAGTTTGCTGTTTCCACTTTAGTAAGTCCTGGGAAAGATGCGAAGTTGACGACGCCCGGTCAATGTTTTACGTTCCCTATTCCCTATGCAAATGATCAGAATCATGTGCTTGTCCGTCGTGTTTATAGTCGCTCGGAAGCATTTGAGACCGAATTTGAAAATTCGGATTTATCATTTCGTAAGGAAATCGATGAAAAGAAAGCTAAAGGTGATCCAGTTGATCAACTAGAGGAAGATTGTGCCAACATTTTAACGGACATGATTAATAGCGTCGCTATCAGCTGTAGTGAGAACTCACTTATTAAAGACGATCCCGATAATATTTATCAGCACAAATGGAATTACATTAATACGTCCCCTATCCCGATTGCAAAAAAACGTCCCGGACCCAATCAATTTCACGTTGGATACCAGAATAAGAAACAGAGCCGTTTGCTGTAAGTCCCAAAGAATAATGTTATAAATTTATGATTGAGTTACCGAGCATTTCAGGATGGAATTAAAACGTCTGAACGCGACCATTATCGATGCAGCTGCAACGAAATCTGAAGAAGGTAAATAAATATATTTTTTTTTTTAGTTTTAAATCTATATTTATATTAAAACAATAAAATTACAAATTTGGTTACTTAGGACTAAATGTTTTATCCCATTTTACAAGTATCGTTCTTATATTAATTTACTGGCAAATTATGCAATATCAATATTTTTTTTGCTAATGCCTTTCGACGTATCATTACTTTTGTTGTTTATAATGAATGATAATAATCGATATACACTCCCAATCACTAGGATGAAGCCACAAATTTGGCAATTGATTTTCGCTCTTTATTATCATCATCATATCATTTAACAAATCTCTCCACTGGTCCCGATTTCGGGCCGATGTCATCCAGTTTGGCACTACCAGGCTCTGGACGTCCTGGTCTACGCCATCTCTCCATCGCAGACAAGGCCTGCCGCGCTGTCTCCTTCTATATATCCTGCCACAAAGGACTTTCCGGGCAGGCTCCTCTTCGCTCATTCGAGCTAGGTGTCCCGCCCACCGGAGTCTACCGTGCTTGATTTTTCTTACAACATTAGCTTCAAGGTAGATTGCGTAAAACTCATGATTGTAGTGTTTCCGGAATCCTCCTCCATCACATACCAGGCCAACAATTCTCCTTAAGACCTTCCTCTCGAACGCGACTAAGAGTTCAGAGTGCCTTTTATTAAGTACCCAGGTCTCGGATCCATGCATGAGTACTGGTAAGACCATGGTCTTGTACAGTAGTAGCTTGGATGTTCTGGATAAATTTCGGGATTTAAAGAGCCTTGATATACCATAGTAGGCTTTGTTGGTTTCGATCAGCCGTTCGCGTATTTCTTCTTCTTCTATATTGTTATCGGTTGATACTATTGACCCAAAGTAGTTAAAGGATTGCACTACTTCAAATTCGTTCTCCACTACCCTGATAGTTTGACCAACTTAGATCTTCTCTTCGCAGAAGTTGCCACCATATACTTAGTTTTTCCCTCCTTAATGTGCAGTCCCAGTTTTTGTGCCGCCTGCTCGATCTGGGTGAAGGAGTCCTGTACAGCCGATTCGGTTCTACCGATGATGTCGATGTCATCTGCGTAGGCAAGTATCTGGCTAAACTTGGTGATAATAGTCCCTCTTGTTGTGACGCCAGAGTCACGGATTGCTTTCTCCAACGCGACGTTGAAGAGGAGGCAGGGCAGACCGTCCCCTTGTCAGAGTCCATTAAAGATGTTTATTGGTTTGGACAGCAATCCCGCTATTTTTACTTGTCTAGTTACGTTGGTCATGGTCAACCTACAAAGTCGTATCAATTTGTTTGGAATGCCGAACTCTCTCATGGCATTATATAGTTCTACCCTAGTTATGCTGCTGTAGGCGGCCTTCATCATCATCATCATCGGCACTACAACCGGGATCCGGTCTTGGCCTTATTTAACAAATCTCTCCACCGGTCCCGATTTCGAGCCGATGCCATCCGATGCATTTTCACTAGATGTTGACTATGAAGGAAAACCCATAACGATAAGAGCGCGATTGAAAATCCATCTCATGCAAAAAAATATTGCGATCTTCATCCAGATGCCGGTCAACTAGTTTTCCTTTCTTCGATGGGCATTGCAGATAAGTACCATAAGTGCAAATAAGATGCAGTTTTTATATCGTAGTGCACTGCTGTAATGTTATCCTTTCACCCCAAGATGTAGATGAGGTACCACCAGATGGTTAACCCATACCTGCATTCGTGGCCATAATCTGACCTTTGTTCTGAATCAGGGTGCAAATGTCACCAGACGGCAGGAAAACCTGCACAATCAAGTTAAACATTTTGTTTCGAAAATCTGATTTACAAAGATTTATAGAAATTGAGAAATTTCCATTTATTTTCGAACGTTCCACGTATGTTCTTAACAAGAAAGGACCCACAATTTTGAAGAATCGAATGGAACTTCATAGTATACATTTACCATTTTAATCTGGTCGGTTGCATTTAATTCAAAAACTAAAAGAAAAGAGGAAAAACGATTTGCGTTTACGACACGGAACCCTGCCCATAATTTAATTTCATCAAAAGAGTAGGCAGGGCCGAACGACAGCTCCAATCGCTCGTGAATGATCGAGCAGGAGAGATTAAAGTGCAAGGTGGTGTAATAATCCCAGTTTATCAGAATACCAAACAAAAAAAAACAACGGTTTGCCGGTTTAAGGTTAAGTAGTTAGAGATTTTATTTATCTTGGCTCCCCAACATTTCGAAAGAGAAAAATATACAAAAGATTCACACCTCCTCCTTTTTTATTTATTGTTATTGCTATGGTTCAATTATAACTCACAAATATGTTTTTTCTGATCGAGGTGCACGAATTTTATTCACTTGATCATCATCATCATCATCGGCACTACAAACGGGATCCAGTCTTTTCCTTATTTAACAAATCTCTCCACCGGCCCCGATTTCGAGCCGATGTCATCCAGTTTGACACTCCCAGGCTCTGGGCGTCCTGGTCTACGCCATCCCTCCATCGCAGACAAGGTCTGCCTCGCTGTCTCCTTCCATACATCCTGCCACAAAGGACTTTCCGGGCAGGCTCCTCTTCGCTCATTCGAGCTAGGTGTCCCGCCCACCGGAGTCTACCGAACTTGATTTTTCTTACAACATTAGCTTCATGGTAGATTGCGTACAACTCATGGTTGTAGCGTCTCCGGAATCGTCCTCCCTCACATACGGGGCCAACAATTCTCCTTAAGACCTTCCTCTCGAACGCGGCCATGAGTTCAGAGTGCCTTTTAATAAGCACCCAGGTCTCGTATCCATACATGAGTACTGGTAAGACCATGGTCTTGTACAGTAGTAGCTTGGATGTTCTGGATAAATTTCGGGATTTAAAGAGCCTGGATAGACCATAGTAGGCTTCGTTGGATTTGATCAGCCGTTTGCGTATTTCTTCTTCCATATTGTTATCGGTTCTACCGATGATGTCGAAGTCATCTAGGTAGGCAAGTATCTGGCTAGACTTGGTGATAATAGTCCCTCTTGTTGTGACGCCAGAGTCACGGATTGCTTTCTCCAACGCCGGGCTGAAGAGGGGGCAGGCCAGACCGTCCCCCTGTCGGAGTCCATTATAGATGTTTATTGGTTTTGACAGCAATCCCGCTACTTTACTTGACTAATTACGTTGGTCATGGTCAACCTACAAAGTCGTATCAATTTGTTTGGAATGCCGAACTCTCTCATGGCATTATATAGTTCTACCCTGGTTATGCTGTCGTAGGCGGCCTTCAAGTCTATAAATACATGATATAATGGAATCTTAAATTCCAGACATTTTTCCATCGCCTGCTTAAGGATGAATATTTGATCAATCGCTTATTTGCCTGGGATGAAGCCACATTGATACTGACCAATGCTGGCTGTAGCGTATGGGGCTATCGGATCTTGTAGGATAGTGGAGAGTATCTTATAGGTGGTACTCAGCAATGTTATACCCCTATAGTTGCTGCACAGTGTGAGATCTCCCTTTTTATGTATGGGGCAAATTATATCACGACGCCAATCTTTCGGTATCTCCTTTTGCTCCCATACGTGCACCACGATCTCATGAATTGCGTGATGTAACGCTGTCCCTCCTTGTTTGATCAGCTCAGCTAGTATGCCATCAGCCCCAGGGGCTTTATTTGATTTGAGCTGTCTAATGATTTTTAATGTTTCCTCAATGCTTGGCGGCGGCAGCATTTGGTCTTGATCTTGCATTGGTGGAGCCTCCAATTCTTCTGTGAGCTGACCATTTAGCAATTCATTGAAGTGCATTTCCCATCGCTCCAGAATGGCTTCAGGATCGGTGATCAGATTACCCTCTTTATCCTTGCAGTAAGTGCAGCGTGGTGTGTACCGCGTCGTACTGCGGATTGTTTGGTAGAGCTTCCGCTCCTGGTGCGGACCTCGCTCTACTTCTCTCTATTTCACAGACAAGGTTTTTTACCCAGGCACATTTCTTTTGTCTGTGAAGCCTTTTTTCAGATCTTGTGAGCTCTTTGTATTTCTCCTCGCCTAACCGCGTCCTATGAGACTGCTGTATTGCCTGGTATGCAGCATTCTTACATTCAGTTGCTAGTTTGCACTCATCAAACCAGTTGCTCCGATCTCTACGAGTACTGCCTAAGATGGAGTTGGCAGTACTAATGACAGCATTCTTAAGGCGTGTCCATTTCTCTTGTACACCCGGCATTCTGACCCCAAGACTTACTCTCCCTCCGTCGAGCTCTTCGAGGGCGAGTCTTAACGCATGACCAAAGGTGTTACCGGTATTCTCATTGCGTAAGGCAGCCGTGTTGATTTGAACCTGATCCGCGGATGCAATACGTCTCCGTAAGGCAATCCGCGCTCGGAAAACTGTACCAACAAGATAGTGATCCGAGTCGACGTTGGCACGTTCGTACCATCATCAGGCTCGAGGAGTGCCGGCGATCTATCAACACGTGGTCAATGTGGTTGCGAGTGGCTCCAAGTTTTTCGATGCTGCCAGTTCGATGACTCGTAGTCCGTTGTCATTAGTGTTCTCATGCAAACTATGAGAACCTGTGTAGTGCAGTTAGAATCACCAAAAATTGAACCAATGCTTAACACACCAGGCTACTGGCCGCGTGTACGAATTCGATTTTTAAACTCAAGTACACTCAACTGATGTGGAATTGTTATGTTATCGCTATGGTATACGTCTCTGGTGCATCTTCTTATTCGATTTTCGTTCCGTGTTCTTCACTATTTGCTTGTGTATTGTGTGTGTATCTGTTATAAACGCCACAACTCCAAAGATTTGTTGGTTCTACTTGCCATAATATAGTGCGACAAATAAGTTCCGAGTATCATGTCCTAAGTAATGTGTGCAGACCGGCATTTGAAGGCTGTAATTTTCTTTTTACGATATTGTTAATGTTTGCTAAGATCGATTTGATAGTTCTCCGAAAGCAACTTTTTGTAGTTGTTGAATTATCCGGTAACAAAGAAAAAATGTGTGCGGTTTACTACATCTATTTACAAGCTTGTAGGTGCCACTACTTGATTGCGCATTACTTCAAGGAGATCTTGACAACTTCTCGGTTTGGTGTCACAAAAACTGCTTACAGCTTAATATCGCTAAATGTCAGTCTATAACCTTTTCACGAAAACGCATATCTTCTCCTCCCCGACTCTACTCTCTTCATACTAAGCCCTCACCATCTTCCAATCGATCTGCGACCTTGCTATTTTGTGGTAAAGAACTTAATTTCCTTTCACATATTGATGAAATGATTCTTAAGGCGACCTCAATCGACGAGTTTGTAAAACGGTGGTCTAAAGAATTCCCCAACCCCCATGTCACCCGGTCCCTCTACATATCCTTTTTCCGCTCACTGCTCGAATATTTAAGTCAGGTATGGTCCCCCTATCAGCAAATACATTTTGGCAGAATCGAGAGCATTCAACGTCGTTTCTTGCGTTTCGTTCTTCGTGGATTGGGATGGGAACACACCAACCGTTTCAAATTAATTAACCTGAAACCCCTGGATGAACACAGAATCCTGTCCCATATTCTATTCGTTCCCCAACTTCTCTCTGGCTCCATCGACTGTTCCAACCCTCTCAACACAAGTTATTCCAACATAAATCCACACAACAAAGTGTCAACTCCAAGTTATCCATCTTTAACTTCGATATTAGCACTCTGACTCAAAAATACCGCCTCTCTACCTCTCCAAACTTATATAATTGCGCCAAGTAGTGAATTTGCATAAACTACTTGGCAATAAAAAAAAATAAAAAGTTGGCGAGAAAATAAAAGACGTCAGGAAACTTGAGAAAAATTTTCAGAAACATAACAGCTCCGCTAAAACTTGAAAACTTTCCCTACGAGTCGCGTACGCTGACGATATTATGGAGCACAGATCTGGAGAGAAGTTTGATGTCATCAACAGACTTCTGCAAGATGACATCAACATAATCAAATCTTTTTGCGACAATGGGAAATTTAAGATCAATTTCCAGAAAACAGAGACTATCTTTTTCAGAACGAGCTTGTCCAGGGCATCGAGACATACAAAACAAAATTGGGAATATGTTTTCATTGTAGGAAGTAACAATCTTCCACAACAAGTAAAAGCTGTGGTTAGACTTGATCAGCATCTTTGCCTAGATAAGCATATAGTATCTGCTCATACCGCGGTTAAAAGCGTATATACCATGACAAGAAATCTATTCCGAAATAGTCTTCTAGACCTCAAAGTCAAAATAATCTCATATCCGGAATTCATTCGACTAGTACTGGTGTATGACTGCCCGGTAAGGTATAACATATCTGTGCGGGTTCCACCAAACCCCACGGCCCACTTAGCTGAAAAACTCCCCATATCCGCAACTCAACTCCCATTAACTCCCGCCAATGCGATTGCATTGGCACCTGAAAATATTTCCTTCTCCAAAGACATTAATGCATACAAGCATTACAAAGAATTCCCAAAAAGAATTGCGTCTACAAGGGCATTCATACATTACCAAGCATCTCTGCATTAGCGACCCAAAAACCGAATTTCCAATTAGTGTAGATATTCACACTATAATTCGATCCAGCCGTCGCCATAGATGCCATGCATAATTGACACAGATGGTATACACAACCGTCATTGTGTACCCATCTAAATTGCTTTCCGAAGACTTGCAACTATGGATTTGTGGGGGTATAAGTAAATGCCGACGTACGGCACGTATTCCTTATATCTCCCATCGAGCCGTGGGAAGAATTTGTTCGAATAATCACGTCAGAAAAGAGTTGCTTGTAACCCCAGGTTTGTCGTATAGCCATTCGTCTCTCAAAATGCGGCATCGATTTATGTTCACCTTTATTGAGGAATGTGTAATTGTAAACATTTATGGGACGCACGTCCACTTCCTGGTTGTACCGAATCCGATGCGCATATTGGACGACATCTCCTTCGAGTGGATAGATAAATAAACGATTGAAGTCTAATTCGAATAAGTGAGTTAAGACACCAAAGTAATCAATAAAAAAAAAGATAACAGATAGCACTGCCAGCAAGCGTTTTAATTTATTGAAAATATTCACTAGTGAGAACATTCCGATGCGGTCACACAACACATAACTCAGATAATATTTCTAATAATTATTAATCGTCACTTTCAACCACACAACGTACTGGTTGAAACGACTTATTTCACATAAAAGTAGGATGTCCGCGGACGAGCGTGTGCATGAGCATGCACACGCGGCGGCAATTAGCGACACCACCTCCCTTGGTTAAACACGTTAATCGACTGACTTGAAAAGGGAAGAAATTGGATACAACCAAAAGAGAACATACGTCTGCTCTCTCATTGCCACGTTCTTCGTTGTGTGGTAGGTTACATCGGTAACCTGATGATCGAAGAGAGCGGGACAATAAGAGAACAGAAACACGATGTACGATTATCCTAGGGGTGGATTTGGTTGTATGTGCATGAATCAATGTAGTTCTGAGCGGAACCCGTTGACTTGATTCGGTAGTATAGTGAGTTCAGTGTACATTGATCCATACGAAGACAGAACTGAGAAAGAGAGGGGAATTGAGCTGATGATATTCACCTGCAAAAAGAGAACATTGATCCCCAGCGAATGAAGTGTCTGGAGAAAAGCCGAAGTAACGCTAGGGAAATATTATCACGTGATTCAATCGAATGTGGTGATAAATTTCCCAAGCGGATCTGCAATGATGCGACAACTTCGTCCGGCTGGATTTGGTTGTCGCTAATCGACATGGACACGAGTTGCCGTATGGCAAAAAAAGTAAGCTAAACTCATTTATGCATTGTCTGCGTGGTACAATGAGTTTAGCTATGTGTCCTTGGTGGAAACATGCTTTGCAGGTGAACAGGTAAGTAGGGGGAAATGGGGTTGATTTGACGCGCTGAAAGGCGGTAGGAAATGTTGGTTGGAATTGTGGGTTGTTTCTCATGTAGAATAGAGAAACCCCCCACAGATTCAATTGCAAGCACTTCACCAGGAAATATTGCTTTGTTTGAATTTTCAAACAATCACCGACGCCAAGTTTCGCCGTCAGATCGGATTAAATAGCATAAACATATGCAAAACAAAAGAATCCGATCCTCCCAGTCGCAGGTAATCATGTATACGATCCTTTTAGCATCTAATGAGTGGCTTCATTTCCTTTTCACCACACCACCAAACTCACTCCAAACGAGGATTGAATCGCGAAGTCGTATTTTAACCTCCGATCCGGACGGTTCTTCCGCACCCCGTTTCGCGCCACGGGGATGCGTAAACCCGAGTCTAGTAATAACCCCCAGTCGTGTCCTAATCATTTGTCTTTTTAATTTACCGTTTACAACTTAGTTCGATAAAGTGTACCTCCAAACAAACGGTTTCTTAGGGTGTCGTTATTCCGTTTCCCGAGGCATTGTGTTGTGAGTTATTCGCGTATTAATACATGTACATCCTTCTCAAATAATCCGTGTTTCTATTCTTCTTGTGGTGATCGTTCGCTCCGTATTTTGAAACTCGAGCATTTTTGGCGGTGTTGCTCAGAGTTGTGTCCAGTGAACAGTTTGTGGGGACGAGGTAGAACTCTCGCCCGTGATGCGTCGCGACTTCGTACCCCCACATATCCCCATTCTACATGGAGAAGTTTCGGGTGTTCGAGAGGCAGTGTTTGCGTTCCTGCCTTGGTATGTGTAGAACACCAGAGTCGCAATATTAGAAATTCTACCCCAACAAAGTCCTGTACGACAAATCGCGGCTAAACAGGATAGCTAATTATCAAGATTATTGGTGGTCACACTAATGTCCAGTGAAAATAATATTATCTGGGAAGCATGCTATCCTATCGATATGTATATGGAGAGTACTTTCCAGAATGGTTTTA
The DNA here is from genome assembly GCA_963931805.1 of Microdon myrmicae. Taxonomy (NCBI): domain Eukaryota; kingdom Metazoa; phylum Arthropoda; class Insecta; order Diptera; family Syrphidae; genus Microdon; species Microdon myrmicae. The sequence goes on from OZ007497.1 coordinate 88,478,110, forward strand.
TTCCCCCGGAAGCGTTCCCCTTCTTGGATAGAAAAGTCGTTATCCAAGACAAGCATAAGTAGTCCCTATTATTTACCACGTTTGTCGTTTTGCCGAGAATACACGAATTCTCCATGATAACGATATCTTGAATGTTCCAGATCGCCTACGTTTTAGAATGATAATCAGTGAAAGACTACACTCGGGCAACGCTAGTTGACACGCAGTCAGTATGTCAGGGGGAACATCGTGCAGATATCATGATAAATAACGGAACTTTAAGAGGTTCGTCATCACATAAACGCTCGACTAGTGCGGGCATTTTGTAACATCAGGGGCATCGGTTTCACCAATACAAATGTAAAGGTCGTCCACTAATATTTACAAACAACGAAACCTGATATCCTTGCCCTAACTGAGACCCAGGTCGATAAGTCAACGTTCGTATTGATGAAATCGATGCCCCTGATGTTACAAAAGACCGTTATTAGTCGAACGTCGACAGAGTTTCGAAAACGAACCCGATTACGCGATGACGAATTTCTTAAAGTTTGGTTATTTATCAAAATATTTACGTGATGTTCCCCCGGAGATCCGAATGAGCAACTAGTTTACCTCCGGAATTCTTTATCTCAGAAGGTACCATCATGACTTATCTCCGTGTCAGTCTGGGCCTCCAGCCATATATCCGAAACATAGTCGAAAATTTCTCCCGCCGGTATCACGGGATGTACAGCGTGATGGTTTTGTATCTCACCTTGGGACCGACTGTGTTTATTTCAGTAAAAAATATTACAAATGTAGCAACTATTGAAGTTGTTCCTTCGGGAATAACATGGACGCTGACGAGAATATTCCTTATAATTTCATTCAAAAATTGCGACGCGGAGGGAACCAAGAGCATTATATTTTTAAAATGATTTTCGAAGTTTATTCCGAGAAGAGCTGCATAATTTTGTACGGGCAAGGTTGCAGGAGTGAACTATTCTTTTTAATTATTCATTGACCACTTGGTTGTTGCAGAGTAATTTTATTTGTTCACTTTTCCTTTCTGTCATGGGACCATAAAACGTTTCGTATTATCGTTTCTGGTAATTTCCTAATACAGGACAAGGTGGATATTCAGCGAATACTGATGACGATAGGACTACCTTCGGTTAGTTTCGATTTAGAGGTCATGGAAGCATATGATACCAATATGACAGTCTCGCCATTCTCTATTTTAATTCAGTATTTATTATTTTCTTGCACTAAAAACAATCTTACTTACATACAATAAAACAGGCGAACCACGATTTAATTTTCAGTCCCAAATGAAAAAAGAGTATCTCTAATTAGGCCTTTGTAATGGTATTATGCTTTTATTTGGTTTGCTGCTAAACAAAAATTGAAAAATGTGTATTGATTTCAATTTATTCAAGTCCACATTATACGAGGCCAGGTCAATAAGTCTTTAGAAAATGAGGAAGTTTTTTTTTTTTTTTCTCATTTACTGACCTAATAATGACGCATAATTGTCTCTTCCAAATAGTCACCGAAGATACTACAACGTGCATCACAAAACACAGTATCCATTACCTTTCAAGTTGATTTCACCGTCTTTGCCTTCTTTGCCTTCTGAGTCCGTTCGTCCTTAACAATCCATTGTTTTGACTGTTCATTCGTCTCGACGGTGTAGTCGTATATCTATGTGTCACCTACAGCTACTAGTCTGCGTAGAAACTTAGCTGGGTTGCGAATCATGCGCTCCAAGAGCAAATGCGGCACCCATCTCGCAGATATTTTTTCATACCCAATTTCTCATGCAAAATTGAAACATGAAACAAATTGAAATTTGACAGATGCCTGGTGAGGAATAATGCTTACTAAAAACAGACCATTCGCAATGCGACCAGCCCCATCATGGGAGTTTCTAAGGACTTATTGACCTGCTCTCGTACAATATATAGTTAATTGAGCAAATCTGAAATTAATTTCGAAAGTGAACTCCAAAGCTGAGCTATTTTAACTTTTCCAAAAAATACAATAAACTGTTATAAATAACCATTTATGATTCCTAGGTTCCGCAACATGCGATAAGGAAAGCTGTAAACTTGGCTGTGTATGTGTGAGCCTCAACGAAGGAACCACAATAAGACAACATTGTGGAAAACAGCGATGTATATTGAGCTGCAACTGTAAATTTCCCAATATTATGCGATTAGAAACAGTAATTATAACCGACTTGTATTCTAACTATTATATTTATAAAATGTATCCATTTTCAAGGATCGCACTTTAACCAACGACGATGTGTTTATGCTCCGTCGGCAGGCTACAGCCAGGCTTGCCCGCATGGAAAAAGATTTTACATCCACCATTGTGCTTACTGGAAGTGAAACTTTACTTATAAATGAATCACAATACGATAAAAAACGTCGTTGCACGAAGATTCCAAAAAGATACGGCGACTATGTCGATACAGAAGACTCAAACCCAATTGAAAATAAATCTGCTTTGAAAAGAATCGACAACATACCTGCAGCTAATCCCACACCTATATTGGTTTCAGAACAAGATTTACAAACCATTAAACACTGTCAAGTGCATCTTAGAAAACTTCGAGATGTTGATGACATTGCACCATGGTGTTTGGTTCATATGATATATAACTGTTTTTGTAATGGTCAAGCAGTATTAGGTAACCCAATTGAATTTCAAAAACAAGAAGATTTGAAAAATCCATTATTAACCGATGACACTCTATTCAGACAACGTACAGTGTTGTCATTTGATAAAGAAACTCCAAAACAAAGTGTGGAAGCCCGCAATAATACTGCAGTCAAAAGTGAAGAACGACCTAAAGAAACCCTAAAAGAACTAATATTGAAAAAACCCAAAGGTCGCGGAAGGCCAAAATTAGAAAAAAGAGGGCGCATTGCCGACAACGAGTTACTCGATATGTACCTGGATCCAACCTTGCTTACGTGTCGCCGGGCTATAGCTATTCCTAGGGGTACCTTCTTACGGAGGAACAGAAGACGAGCTGCTCACGTACATTTGTATATCGCTGAAAACGAAACGGAAGAAACCACAGCAAAATTACGAAAAGTCGTACAAAGATCAATAGAACATCACAAATTGGGCAAACGAAAACATTCTCAAAATCAAAGTAAACAATTGGAAAAGTCAACCGACCGTTGTGAATTAAGCCCTGGCTCTATTGAAGAAGATCCTCTGGTGGAGACCGAAGTAACAAATTCGCAGGATGATGAGACAAAATGTTTATTAAAAAAGCACCAACTAAAACGAAGCTACGTAGAGCAAGGATCTTCACTTCTTCGTATAAATCACTATAAAAAGCGAAAGATGGACAACCATGTAACCAAAGAACAATCACCAGTCGTTCCTACCACCAGCCCAGTTCCTAAAGAAGTCACAAATCCGCCTGAAGCAACAAACATTCTCTCAACTATATCTGAAGCTGCTCCAAAACAGACAATACAAAGGAACGCACAAACGAATCTCGAGGGGAAGATTCATCTTGAAAAAGCAGCGCCTTTCGCAGATTGTGAACCAATACACCATTCAGGTTCATTTCAAAATGTCTTTCGTAATGTTATTCAGAATATGAACGGAATGGTCAGTAAGAAAATGAATGATATCGATATAGCACTAAAGAGGGAAAGCATCGTAATTGCAGCGCCTAACAAGGATATTCTTTGTCTTATTCGCTGGTACAATTTCGTAAAAGCCTTCGCCGAAGGTTATATATTTTTATGGGAGGTACAGACTCGTGAAATGGTTTTTATAGCAGCTACTATAAATAACGTTATGCCTCTGGTATTCAATGCATTAAGTGTTGTTAATGTCCTTGCTATACCAAAGGAGAATTTGCCGTTGATTGCCAAAATGCTTATCGACCAAGTCCAAGATGCAGCTACGGAGGATCTTGCTGTGGTATGTTACCGATTGATTATTTATCGTTCAATTGTATTTTAAATCTATCAAATATCTTGTATTTTTTATGCGTTTTTTAATCCCTGATTTGCATTAGGCGATCAATAAGAAATGTTATATCATAACATATGCTATGACGTGTTGAGTTATACCACATGAAGTGTCCGATTTTATAGTAAAAGTTTAAAAGCCAATATTATTTTTCTGTACATTTTCTTCAATCAATATAGGATCCGTTGCCATCCATGACATACTTCCGACGTGATACAAGGTCAAATATTCCTTTTTCGTAGAATTGCTGACTTTTCAACAGGAACTAAGCTTGAATTAAGCCGAATAAATAAACAACAAACAATGTCTCTCCACCGATTTCCCTAGCCATCGTAATTTGTACATCAAATTCCATGAAAACTTCAATATTCCCCCTCTTAAAGTAACAAGAGACCTCTCGGCTTTTCGACAATACATTTGCACGAAAATTGCATCTGGTCCTCAATGCACTGAACCCGTCAGAAATAAGATTTTTCGGCCCTAATCGGCTGTCCATCCCACTCTCTATGGGGTCTCCCAATACTCTTTCCCTAACCATTTACTATCAGAATGTCAGAGGACTTTGGTCCTGTTACGTGGTTATATAACAAATTTATTTTATAATAAAGGTAAGTTTATAGGGGACTTACTTTGGAGTTTGTGTTTGTGCGACCGTTGAGCGGTCGCAGTGTTGTTATTGTTGTGGTTGGCTGCGACTGGTTGCAGGGGGCGTTGATGGCTGCTCCCCTGTTAAGTCTTCTCGTTCGATTGACCAGTCAGGATTTGGCGTTTTCCCTGTTGTTGCTGTTGTTTCTTTTTGATTATGTCTTATATGGTGTGTTTGTTCTCCTTAGATGGTTGTTATAAGTTTTAATTATGTTTTATGGTTGTATACATTTGCATTGTATAGTCGAATAATTAATTTGTTCCTTCCTTCGTATTAATGTTATATCATAACATATACTATGACGTGTTGAGTTATACCACATGAAGTGTCCAATTTTATAGTAAAAGTTTAAAAGCCAATATTATTTTTCTGTACATTTTCTTCAATCAATATAGGATCCGTTGCCATCCATGACATACTTCCGACGTGATACAAGGTCAAATATTCCTTTTTCGTAGAATTGCTGACTTTTCAACAGGAACTAAGCTTGAATTAAGCCGAATAAATAAACAACAAACAATGTCTCTCCACCGATTTCCCTAGCCATCGTAATTTGTACATCAAATTCCATGAAAACTTCAATATTCCCCCTCTTAAAGTAACAAGAGACCTCTCGGCTTTTCGACAATACATTTGCACGAAAATTGCATCTGGTCCTCAATGCACTGAACCCGTCAGAAATAAGATTTTTCGGCCCTAATCGGCTGTCCATCCCACTCTCTATGGGGTCTCCCAATACTCTTTCCCTAACCATTTACTATCAGAATGTCAGAGGACTTTGGTCCTGTTACGTGGTTATATAACAAATTTATTTTATAATAAAGGTAAGTTTATAGGGGACTTACTTTGGAGTTTGTGTTTGTGCGACCGTTGAGCGGTCGCAGTGTTGTTATTGTTGTGGTTGGCTGCGACTGGTTGCAGGGGGCGTTGATGGCTGCTCCCCTGTTAAGTCTTCTCGTTCGATTGACCAGTCAGGATTTGGCGTTTTCCCTGTTGTTGCTGTTGTTTCTTTTTGATTGTGTCTTATATGGTGTGTTTGTTCTCCTTAGATGGTCGTTATAAGTTTTAATTATGTTTTATTGTTATATACATTAGCATTGTATAGTCGAATAATTAATTTGTCCCTTCCTTCGTATTAATTTTCGCCTTTTTTGGTTATCATTTACTTTGTTTGCATTGCTCGGAGATTGACGTTGAATGAAAATTAATTTTTGTTTGCCGTTGACGTTATTTTTATTAATTGACGCCAACGTCGGTTTTTATTCATTTCTCTGCCAAGTAGAATTTGCATAAAGTAGTTTATGCAAATTAGCCACTTGGCGAGTTGTTCTCCTTTTATAGGTAAAGAGGGGAAACGAAGGGGGATTGGTGGATTCTGGGGGGGCCTGGACTCAAGGTCGGTCCGTAACAGTCCAAAACCCATTCGATCTTACAAAATACTCACGCCCTTTCCTTTGATATATACACTCTGACCGAAAGTACCCTCACCCCCAGTATCAATAGCCTAGAATCATGGCTCAACTTGTACAACTGACTCCCATACCATAGTCGATCTTTTCGCGTCCTTCTCCCACTATCCTTCACGGGCGACTCTTTCGAGCCTAACCCCCCTACTTTACTGGCATGTCTGAATTCTCCCTCGGCCCACTCATCCCTCTACACATTCAACAACACCAAGTTATAGAAAAACTTAAACAACTGAAAGACGATCTCAGTCCCGGCCCAGGCGAACTACCTACTATCCTCTTAAAAAATGTTCCTCTTCTCTCTCTCCCGCCCGCTTCAATTTTCAATCTATTCCTTGCACAAGGTCTATTCCCTGACATTTGGAAATCCTCTTACATAACATCATCATCATCGGCACTACAACCGGGAGCCGGTCTTGGCCTTATTTAGCAAGTCCTGATGCTTGTTAAATTTTCCATAATGATTTTTTTTTTCCGGGCAAGGTTATTAGTCTTGCCCCAGAGGCTCCCTGACGGGGAATCGAACCTCGGTCGGGTATACTAGCCATTATTCTATCGAGGAGCCTCTTACTGTATGGGGGATACATAAAAAGGGGCTTAAAAACGATATATCCAATTATCGTCCAATTGCTAAGCTTTCGCCCATTCATTCCTAAACAGTTCGAAGGCCTATATGATGCGTTATGTTTTCGCTGCACACCCATCATCTCTCCCAACCAGAACGGCTTCCTCTCCGGCAGGACCACCACTACCAGCCTTGTCGAATTCACATCCCACACACTCCTTGCCCTAGAAAATGGCGATGAGGTCAATGTAATCACTGCCGACTTAGCAAGGCCTCGACAAAAACTCCCACAACCTCATTCTCTTTAAGTTATCTTCCCTCAGTTTTGAGCCGCGGCTGATTAAGTGGATCTCATCCCATCTCAATTGTCGAACCTGCCGCATGCGATTTAGCTCCACCCTCTCCGATAAATTTTTTACAACCCCAGGGGTCCACCAGGGCAGTCATCTCGGCCCCCTCCTATTTATCCTAACCATAAACGACATAGGCTCTAGCATCAATCACTCCTTCATCTCGCTTTACGCGGATGATACCAAAATTTTCAAGACAATCCGCTCTCCCCTAGACTCCTCACTTCTCCAATCGGATCTTGGCAGCTTTTCGACTTGGTGCCAAAATAACTGCCTAGAACTGAATATCGTCAAATGTCACATAATCACATTCTCTCGGAAGCGCTCCCCCACCCAGCCACGCTCCTATCTCTTGCTGAACCAATCGATAACATCGATTGAATCGATTCGCGACCTGGGCGTCCAATGCGACAAGGAGCTCAAATTGACCGCATATATTGATGACATAATCTTTAAGGCCAACGCCACCCTTGGCTTTGTCAAACACTGGTCGAAGTAATTCCTAAACTCCTACGTCACCCGATCACTCTACATGCCCTTGGGCACTTCAGACCACTGTGTCGTGACAGCTAAATTTGCTCTAACCAACAGTAACGTTAATGAGAAAACTACCAAAAGAACAGTATGGTTGTATGAGAAAGCCAACTGGGAAGGTCTGAACGACTTTTTTGGGAGGTTAAATTGGTCGTTATTTTTCCTCAAAAACAATGTTGACTGTATAGCGGACACATTGACAGACACGATTCTGCTTGGATCTGACAAATGAAATGGTGACAAATCATCCCTTTCTTTTTATCGACCCATAGCACTAACTTCTATTCTCTCCAAGGTAATGGAATCTCTTATCAACCGTCAACTTTCGAAATATTTGGAATCAAATGACCTCAATGACCGCCAATATGGCTTTCATAGCAACCGGTCCGCAGGAGATCTGATGGCGTACCTTACCGAAAAGTGGAGCCATTCCATCCACTACCTCGGTGAAAGCAAGGTAGTCGCATTGGATATTTCAAAAGCCTTCGACAGAGTTTAGCATCCAGACCTTTTGTCAAAATTGCATTCATATGGAGTGGACAATTCCCTGATCCAATAGATAAGAGATTATCTTTCTGCCCGTTCAATCCAAGTGGTTCTTGATGGTGTCAAATCTGTCTCCCATCAAATTAATACAGGTGTTCCCCACGGTTCTGTACTCTCACCCACTCTCTTCCTCATCTTTATAAATGATCTCTTGTCAATTACTCACAACCCACTTCACTCGTTTGCTGATGACAGCACGTTGAGTTTCTCATACTCATACGAACACTCCCGTCCAAAATCTTCGAACGTCACTACCAACCAGCAGCTTATGCTTGATACATTGAATTCAGACCTCAACAAGATATATCAGTGGGGATTATCTAACCGAGTAGAATTCAATGCATTAAAAACTCAGTGCCACCTCTTGTCGTCAAAGGTGAGCCCCAAAATAAATATACTGTCTATGAACGGCACTTGCATCGGCACTTGCATCGACGAAGCCAAGGAATTACTCGAATTAATTCGACTCTTAACTGGAATGACCATATATTTAAAGCTGCGAAAATTGCAGCCAAATGTATGGGGTTCCTTAAGAGATGCAAATGATACTTCACCCCATCCAACCTGGCCACTATTTACAAGACATATATTCGTCCCAAAATAGAGTTTGTGGGGTAGATAGTCGGGACGCCTGCATGGGCGAGAGTTCTACAATCAACCCACTCGCCGCTAAAACAAAGTTCCGCCGAATACAACCGAATGATCACCAAGGGAAGAAGAAAACATCAAGCACACGAATTCCACAGCGCAGAAAATGAAACACCGTGATTGTCATTCATGAATGATTTTTTATTGTTTAATAGGTTTAAGATGGAATTTATGGTTACCAGTTAACGGCATGTTTGCATTAATAACGGTTGCTTATTTTTAACTTTATAACCCACTGAATATCATTTTATTGTTTTTATATTGGTGTTCAAACTAGTCACATAGGGTGTATAGACTGGGACTTAATACACGAAACAAAACGCGGCCGAATGTTGCTAATACTGCTTATGAACTAGTACAAAAATAAAAACAATACTTAGTTAGAACTCGATTCGCTTAAGGGACACGCCCCTTGGAGGTGTAGACTCCGGTGCACACCCTACGGGGAATGATAAGAATAAAAAACTTAATGTGCGCGCACTGAGGGATGAATGTCGACTCAGCGTTGCTCTGGTCGATGCAGAGCCACTTCGCAACTGGGGGTAAGTTTCCTCGAGAGAGAAAGTGTCTCTCTCGTGGTGAAAACAAGGACGGAATGTATGTGTATGTGTGATCGTGTAGATCACATTGGTTTTTTCATGCACAAGGCCATGGCAACGAGGCTGAAAATCGAAAGACGAGGGGATCGTATAGATCATTGTTTACGATATGCATTGTAGCTATAATAGACGGCAATTCATCGGAGAAATGGTGCTAAAAGCAAATAAGGGCATCATTACAGTCGTGGATGAGTGGTGCAGATGAGTTAATATATGCATTGCCTTTAGGGAACGGTGCTAATGGGTTTATAATGTTTATGGCATCTCTGACTGCAGTAGGGACCGAGCTCTTGTTTGTACTAGGAAATGCTAGAGGATTCGGTTTCGATGATAATGCTTGGGATGCGGTAATTGTTTGTCGATTGGACAAACGAATCGCGGGTCGGTTTATTGCAGCTGCATAAGCAAGCTGTCCGACGTTGCTTTGGTCATTGGACAAAGGAATCGCCAGCCAATGTGTATGTACATTACAGAATTCTTTCAAGGAATTTGAATAGCGCATTAAATGCGTAAATGTTGGGAGAATTCTTTTCAGGGATTTTTAGATAATGCGTTGATAATGCATTTTAACGATGACAAGGGTGCCGAATGGTTTGGGATTTATGATGCTGTATGATGTGAATAATTCTTTACAGGGAATTTGAATAACGCATTAAATGCATGAATGCTGTGAGAATTCTTTTTAGGGATTTTCAGATAATGCGTCGATTGCATTAAATGTCCTTGAGAAAGGAAATGTTTCAGGTATGCTGGTGATTGAGATGCAAAAATGGGTTGCGAATATGGGGGGTTCTTCAGGTGAGCTTTAAGAACCCCCCACAGGTTCAACTTCCATATTTGGTCAGGCGCATCCAAAACTGCACTACACGTGCGAAAACGAGCAGTGAAACGTATTGGGGACCCAGCCGTAAGTCGATCAATTCCGTCGTTAGAACACGGGCGCAACGTATCATGCATATCTCTTTTCTATAGGTATTATCAGGGTCATTGCTCAACTGAACTTGCTGAATGTGTTCCGCCCCTTCAGATATTTCCCCGCGATACACTTCAATCTGTGAATGTGCATCAGTTCACGTTGAAAGTGGACTTTAGGCGCACAAATAAACATAGAGAGTCATTCTTTAGTCCAACTACACGAATGTGGAATGTTCTGCCTGATCATGTTTCCTGGCCGTTGTGATGTCCAGACATTCAAGACCAATTTACATCGACACCTCCTGTCCTTATCCACTTCCTCTCCATCCGCTCGCACTGTGCTCTGACATTTAAGTGTACTTCAAAATCCCCGTTTGTGCGCACATTAGTGTAAAAAAAAATAAGGGTTATTTTGGCACCGGCAGTATCCAACCGTCTGCGTCAAATATAATACCACCAAGATATTACTTTTAATTATTTATCTGACACCGGCAATATGTATGCCGTCCGTGCCAAAGGGTGAGGTTATTTGGATTAAAACCTTACCTTACTGTTGTAGGGCTGTCCGCCCTTTCCTTTCCGGGTCCCACTGGGGACCAAGTACAATAAGTAAACGTATGGTTTTGTGGTTGTTGTTTTTATTTAATTAAACAGTACTTTTACTGAACTATACTTATAAGTACTTATACTAGATTATTTTATTATTTTGAGTAACAGACCCACTGTTCCAGCGCAAAGGCTGCAACCTGTTACTCTTAATTTACGACTGCTCGATTAGTCCCTTTGCAACCACACTTTATATACCCCAAAATCGGGTGTAGAATAGCAAACGATGCATTTCATTTAGCCTGGACTTGGATCCAGAACGCATGACCTGCATTGACACCGGTTTTCCCATACGAGCCGTCGATATGGCTTAATTATCATTATCATTTAAACTTATTTGGCCTTCCCCAGGCACATCTGCATAAACGTTTGATTAAACGATTTGCGTTGTTCCGGTCAATTCCATTACTCTTACGTTGGCTGTGTCGGGAAAGTTGAAATATGATAGATTGTATCCGCTCTGTGCGACGGGCCGCTATTTTGTTGGTACGCCTGTTATATTTAATTTTGTTATAACAATTTTTTTTACGGTTAGTTGTCTGTCACAGAACTTACCCCTGAATTCTTTTTGAAGTATTTTGTCGATGGCTTGATTTATAACTTTTATAGACTGTTGAGTTAGAACCACATAGAGTTTTTTACTTTTAATTTCAAGTGCAATAAACTAATACTCTGTATTTCTTTTATAGATAACTTTATTTACATTTTTTGTTGCGAGATCAAACCACAGAGTTGTTTGAGTGATTGGGGAAACTATTTGTGCGTTCACTCTATAATATTTGGGACTCTTGAATCGAACCAAATATTATCTACTGGGATAGGGATCTAGGGGTGTTATTTTATTTTAATTTTTATCTATTGCATGTTGGGAAGATTCTATTGTAGTGGATTAGTGATGTTTTGATAATGGGGAAGGATATGCAGATACTAGGACTTTATGTATTTTAGGGGTAGAGGGGTGATAATTAAACGATTTTAATTATGTAACACTCCTCCCTCCTTACAAAAATGGAATTTCATTCTTTGAAGAGGAATGAAACTCACTGTCGTTAGCATGTATGTGTGTGCGCGGCGGTTTTACATTATCCATTTTTATTTAAAAATTTTTAGATCGTAATCATATTTTAATATATTTTTATATTTTGTTTTTATTTATTATGGAATTATTTTAGATTTTAATAATAATTCAATATATATTTACAAACTTAGAAAATGTTTTTAGTTTATTTTTTTAATACTATGTTTATATTATTCGTATAAGATATATTCATTTTTGTTTTAGTATATGTTTCATTTTTTGTTTTTATTTATTATTTAATTATTTTAGATTTTAATAATAATTCAATATATATTTACAAATTTAGAAAAGTTTTTAATTTTTTTTTAATACTATGTTTATATTCTTCGTATAAGATGTTTAACATAGTTCATAAGATTTTATATCACAAACATATGTGCTTCGCAAGGTATAACCCTTTGCTTTCTTTTTCATTTTTACCCTTCCTCTCATTGCAATACTAATTTTGATCCTATGGTGTGTAGTTAGTTCCGGTTCCCATTGGTACCAATTTCAAATTTAAAACCGTGTTGAGAACTTTCAGCCGTTTCCTCTATTCAAAATAGGGTTTTAAACGGTTGTTGTGCACCACCAAACTTTTCCCTGCCTATTTTCAGGACCACGTTTACTAGGCCTTGTATTGCCACTACATTGTGGGTACCCCTCCATATGGGAGCTAACTTCCCTTGTTTCTGCGCATTCCGCATCAGAACCTTATCGCCCACGTGAAAGGGCGTACTGTACGGTCATGGTACCCTTTCGATTTCCTCTTGGAAATCAATAGGTTACGCCTTGCTATTTCGTACGTACGCTGGAGTTTGTACTTTAATAGCTTATGGTAGCTCTCATGGTTGTACACCGGTTCCGGAGGTTGTTTGATATTAGACGGTACCTCCGGGGTGAAACCAAAGATACAATCCATCGGCGTAAGCTTGGTACCTTCGTGTACGTTGATGTTGTACACGAATGTAGCCGTCCTCAGGTATTGATCCCATGATTGGGAATTTCCATCCACATTACTGCGTAGGTACTCTACGAGTGGTCGATGGGCTCTTTCCAAACCGCCATTCGACTGTGGATGGTACGCTGAGGTTTGCAGCTTCTTGATACGGAGCAGCTTGCACACGTTTTTAAACAAGCTGCTTAGGAAGTTGCTTCCCTGATCGGTGTCCAGTTGCTTTGGAGCACCATACCGAGCAACTATTTGGTCCAAAAAGACCGTGGCCACCGTTTCTGCCTCCGCATTGGGTAAGGCGTAGCAATCTATATAGTTAGACAGATTGTCTTGAAAGATTAGTATATAACTATTGCCTGCTGGAGTTCGATCCAGAGGCCCGACTATATCTAAATATACCTTGTCGAAGGGCCTCTTTGCAATGTCGGTGATTACCATGGGCATCCGTATTTGGGGAAGATTTCATGGTTTGACATTCCTTACATTTCTTAATGTAGACTTTAATGTCGCGCATCATGTTCTTCCACCAAAAATTCCTACGAATCTTGTTATATGTTTTTATCACTCCTTGGTGTCCTCCCAAAGGAGGATCATGGTAATCCCGAGGCCGTAAATGGATATCCTCAGGTTTTGTTATCTCCATTCCTTTTTCCGTGCAGGTAGGAATGGGATTCTCTGGTAGAGAAGACTCGTCATTTGTTTGGCTTCCCTGGGATCCTTCGCTTTCCCTTAGCTTTTTTGCTTGGGCGCGTGTTACTACATTGCATCTTTGTAGTTTGGGACTCTCATCACAACCTTGCGGGATGCGGCTCAACGCATCCGCATTGGTGTTATATTTACCGGGTTTGTACTCTATTTGGTAATCAAACTCCGATAATTTGTAATGGAATTTGGTTAAACGTAACGTGGGGTCTTTCACGTTAAAAACTCCCTTCAGTGGCTTATGATCCGTATATACGGTGAACCTTCGCCCTTGTAAATAACAACGGAAATTTCTAGTCGCCCACACAATAGCTAGTAACTCCCTCTCAATGGTGGAGTAAATTCTTTCCGCTTTATTCAAGGTTCTACTTGCATAAGCTATAGGCTGATCTTTGCCTATTTCCCCTTGCGATAGCACGGCACCAAGTGATTCACTGCTCGCCTCCGTAGTCAGATTAAAACGTTTGGTGAAATCTGGATAGATTAATATTGGCGGCGAAAGCAATAATCCTTTTACTTTATCAAATGCTTGTTGGCATTTGTCTGACCAGGTGAATTTAACGTCCTTCCTTAACAAGTTTGTTAAGGGGCGCACTATCCTCGAGAAATTTGGAACAAATTTTCGATAATAGTTCGCCAGGCCTAGAAATGATTGGACGTTCTTTACCGTCTTGGGAATGGGGAAATCCCTGGCACTAGCTGTCGTGTCGGGATTTGGCATTGCCCCCTTTTCAAAACAAACATGTCCGAGGTAGACCACTTCTTTCTGTAAAAATCTACATTTTTCGGGTTGCAATTTGAGATTGTGGTATCTCAATTGTTCGAATACCCTCTGGAGTTTGTCATTATGGTTCTCTAGGTTCTTCCTATAGATTACAATGTCGCCCAGATATTCAAAGCATTCGATACCCTGCAACCCAGGTAGGACATGGTTCATGAGTCTCTGTAACGTAGCCGGGGCTCCCTTTAGGGGTAAGGAGGCAATTACTGGGGTATTCGAATGACTATCGCAACGTATGCGATATGAACATTAATTGTCTGTGGGAAGAGGCGTCAATTGGTTAATGAGTGGGAAGAAGCGTTAAATGCTGGAGGATTGCTTCTTGTGCAATACGAGTTATGGAGTTGGATGATTAATGGGTGAGGGGGCTATGTAGCGAGATGCAACAATTTCTTTTCTCGTATAGGACGTCATCTTACTAACTACAAATATTGCAATAGATATGTGTTTGAGTTTGAGTTTTTGTGAGGGCAGAACCCCCACTAATTCCGCTAAAACAATCCATACATACCTTAAAAAACTCACTAGTGCTAGGGTAACATTCAATTCAGTTGTACTTATTTGTAATTCAATTGTGATCAATTTATTGGTTAATACAATAATAATAGAATAATAGAATAGATCGAAATTTTGGAGAAGGGAATGGTTTTTGTTGTCGGATGTTTATGAAAATCAAACCTAAAACTAATAAAAACGTAAAGGCTTTGATAGCCGTTGGTTAAGCGTATTCTCAATATTACCTGTTGCTGATGTGTTGAATTCTCGAATCAAGATCGTTCTGTCGTGAACCGTAAACTAAGTGTATCCGTCCATTACATATTTATAATATTATATTTTTAATTGTGTCTTGCAGGTCTTACAAGGACAAAAACGGTTTTGGTTCGTTAAAGGATTTCTACGTCAGGATAAAAGACGAGCTTGTCCCAAACCTACACCAGAATCGCATCCAATGCTTACGAAAAAGATAAATATGTTATGTCGTTTACTTATCAATCAACATTGTAACAAGCAAAAGAAGAACCAAACGGTTGTGCAACAAGACCTTCCTCAACCTTCGAGCTCGTTTACAAATTCCGAGTTCATAATACAACCGACAACGGAAACATCCCGTCAAGTTAATAGTGCCCAACAAGCAAAATTAAAAGTACTCCCCATGCAGAGAAATGTTTCTCATCAAGGAGCTTTGATCCTGTTACAGATGATACGTCAATCTTATGGATTCATACGCAGCAATATTGGGTTTAGAAAGATGACTAAACGCGACGAAAGCGAAGTCTTTCCGCCAATTGATTACAACAGAGACCACAGTTGGTTCATTTTGGATATTGCCAATGATTTCTCGCATGTATTCATTCCAGAATTAAAGGACTTATTACCTCTGGATCGAATTCAAAAAGTTATAAGCTATGCATTCACCAAAAAACGTATTGTCAAGATGCAGTTTTCGGAAATATCATCGTTTAATGCTTATGTAACACCTATTTCCAAACGAAAATTATATTTCGGGCCATTCCAGAATTCAAAATGTGTAATCAATTTAGTTTTATTCCAAAGTGTGGATGGTGAAATGATGCTACGAGAGGACTACGAAACAAAGCATAACGTCACTGATAAAAAAGATAAAACGTCGGTTTTCTGGGTGACTCGAAAGCGTGGAAACGTAGCACAGAAAACAAATACAAATAATATTGAAAGGCAGTCTAGTAATGATTCCCAAAATCTATTAAATGAGAATGTGTTCAATGTAATTCCCGAAAACTTTCTATCGAAAGAGATGTTAAATGATTTCGTTACAATGCAAAATCGGCACTCAGTAGCTCCCGCAAAGCCTGTAGACCCACTGGAGGACGATGATTGTGTGATAATCGAAGACGACTCCCCAGTAAAAGTCAAGTCAAATCAAGATGGAAAAACGCGGTCAAATTTCACTATTACCGCAAATAATTCTTCAGTTATTGTCATTCCAAATGAAACAGATATTACAAAAGCCGATAATTCAAAGAAATCATCGGACCAAGAAAATCACTCGTTCTCTGAAGGTTTTTCCGAATTAACAGTAGCCAATGCAAACAGTTTATTGGAGGGAAAAATTGTTCCACCCAATATATTGGTTAAAAGAAAAGGACAGAAGTTGAAGTCGACAAAGGTTTTTAGCAGCCCAAATAAAGCATGTGCTGAACTTCAGGCGCAGCCCGGCCTTCCAGTAGCACCAGCTCCTATTCAAGGCATACTCAGTACTGCATCAGCGGAAATTAGTTCACCTGAGGCTTCTACTGCTTTATCATCTTCAGTATCCCCTAATAAAGCAGCAATAAAGACTGTAAAAAAAATAGTCCCCGAGTCCAGTTCTAATACATCGAAGTCTAATGCAAATTCAATAAAATTCAATAAGAACATCACAATCACAAAAGTATTAGTAGATAATGAAAATAATGAAAGCACAAATAAATCTTTTCTAAGCAATTCCAACTCAGGTCCCCTAAAAACTTATGAAAAGACCTCATTTGGGACTATAGTCACAAAATTACCTCGCAAATCTGTTCCAGATATTTTACATTCTCCCGTTAGCGCCGATGCAGCACCATTGCCGAAAAAATCGCGAATTGTAACCATAAATAATGGATCTCAAATACAAAAGTCAATCCAATCACTGATTCCACCTTCTGCAACAGATTCCAATACAAATAGAGATCTTCAATCAGCTGCTATGCAAGACAAAATCCGAATACCATCAAATACCTCCTGCCAAAAATACGTAAGTGCTAAACAGTCTCCAGGAGTACTTCCCAACAGTATAAAGATCCGGCCAGTGGTTTTATCAAAAACTAAAGAGCAAATCATCACCTGCCAACCGCCGAACAACATAGCACAAAAACAACTAAATGAAACTACAATGCCTACCAATCAACTTAATATAATATCGCCGGAAGTTTTGAAGACGCATGGTATAAAACGTTACAAAGTGGTCGATGGGATCACTTTAAAACAGCACATTCCAAAATTAAATACTCACAATGTTTCTACAATCACAAGCCAACCTCCACCGCAACATGAGAAAGCTTCTAACATTTTTGTAATCCCCAAGGAAATATCCTACGAAAATTCTGGACTCAACCGAACTCTACTAAAAGAACAGGAGCCAGCGCAAAGCTCTTTATTAAAAAAGAACAACCGTCAGTCCTCAGAGAACATATCCAGTTTAAACAAACAAACAACAGCATCTCCTTCAAACGCATCTGGTAATATTAAATCAATGCATACACCTAAAAAAGATTCTCCTGCCGACGTACCTCAGTTAATGAACAAATTTGCGATAAAGCGCAATACCGGTGGTAGCAGTATTTTAAGCCGCACCCTTAAAATATATCCTCCCATGGAAAAATGCACGGAATCTCCCCCAAGTATTTTATCGGCATCTCCTCCCCAAATGAAAACGTCATACAATCCCACAGAAGTGCCATGCAAGCGAAAGATTTCTGTAATGAGAACATCAAATACCACAGTAATTACACCACTAGCTTCTTGTTCGAAGGAGAAAGTCGCTGAACCACAAGATACTAATTCACCATCCCTAAATTTCATCAACATAAAAAAACTCATCAAGAATGATACCATAAAATCTCCATCAAATCAACTATCGGAAGTAAAAAATACTATAAGTGTCACTCCGACCAGCCCTCATGCTTTCTTGGCACAAAAACCGAATGCATCTGATCGGATTTCTTATTTTGGATACTTCCAAGCAAATCAAGAGGGTCTACCAAAGTTTGTCGTGAAACGCGAGAACGATGAATTTTTGATCAAGACGCCAAAATTTAATGGAATTGTGAAACTCACTGGCCTAGCAAATGTTTATAATTACTTAAACGAGTAAGTAAATTTTTAAATTATTAATTATATTTAGAACACCAATATACAGTAGGTAGAATGTTTAAAAATGTCACCCTTTAGTAGGTAGAAGGCTTAAAAAGCGTGAAAGTCTAGGTAATAGTAGACGGAAGCACGAGGCATTTTTACGATTGCCACAGGACTCTTTTCGAACATTTTTTTTTTTTCCTAGTAAAAAAAAACGACAACAATACTTAATGTTGGTGGTGACGTTAATTAGGCCTTATATAATCCTGACGTGGCGTCCGTTTGTCCTTTTTTGTATTGCGGACCATATAACAACTCCACCACTAGTTGGCCAAACGATTGTCTTTCCTGACCAAAAACTCGATGTATTTCCAAATTTATATATAAAACAGAAACCCGAAATATCTCTTCTAAATCAGTCTCAAGCTGAACTGAACTAAACTTACCTTGACTAACTTGACTTGGAATTAAACTGCTTCACTTGAATTGACTCAATTTTACTTGAACTGGAATGAGGCAGAACAGGTCGAATGAAAAGTAGGAATTGAACTCAACATGAAAAAAACAGAGTCGAGGGAAGGCCGAGTTAAACGAGACAAGGATAAATGTGTACTGTGTCGTGTCCCTTGCTTGTGGATGTCACACATCTACGAGAACGTTAGGCTTCGTTTCGAGATAACTGAAAAAGAAAAGGGAAGGTTTCTACGGGTAGTTTCTTCAGGGTTAGTACAAGAGCTCTCTAACTACTTAGATGGAGGGATGGTATGAATAAAATCATACAAGACCGGTCGATCTTGGGTGTGGTAGTAAACGCAGATTACGTCTTCAGTGCCTGATAATATTCGCTTCAGCCGGCGTGTGTGTGTATTCGTGTTGTCTTGTACCGCCCGTGTGTATTCGTTCTAAGTCATCAGTAGACCCTGTGGGACTCATGGTATTCCATCTGTTAATCACACGAGTAAGTGACTGCCCAATGATCTTGTGCCGGCGAATCAGCTTTGTAATTTCAGCTTGATCCGTTGCATCTTCTGAGGTGATACCTCTCTCTGTACGGTAGACGTTGTCTTGTCGCCAACCAGAATTCCTTTTTTTGATTCTTGGTTTTGTGCCGATCTTCCTTTGCGCCCGTCCTTGGTGACGGCGCCTCTCAGTTTTGCCCGCTCTTCCTCCAGGGCCTTCTGCCTTGTAGTCAACTTGGGCGCTTCTTTATCCACCATGTTCTTATGTTCTGCTTACCGTAACTTCTAGGGCAAGGCAGGCAAGTTGATATATTTCGGGAGAGTTGTTGAATCACGCCGGGGACACCAAATGTTTTATATTATAGGGGAAAAGTCTCTTTTGAATGTCGATACTTGCGGTCGATAGTTCGTCGGGGCACATAAACCCGTGATTTTTAATTGGCGCCTAAGCTCTTTAACCTATGCGTCCAGCGTGGGTGTCAATTGATCCTGAAAAGAAAAGGATGATCCAACAAACAAATGCGGTAACGTTCACTTGTCGAACAGTGAAAGTAGAATCACGTTTATTTCCAAATTGTTTTGCCTTATAGACCAGATCTTAATCTAACAAAGTCTCGCTATTTTTTGAACAAACATAAAATCTCGCTATTTTTTGAACAAAAAAACTATAATACTATTTCGACGACTATATGGTTATGGGCATCATCCTTACAATAGGAATCCCAGGAACCTCAGAAATTCCTCCACTACTGGTACTTCCTTTGGGTTGACCAGAGCGGTCTAGCTTGTTCATCAAATTTAGGAATTGTTATCTTGGGCAACTGAACTGTCGGCACTGGTGCTAATTGTGCCTGCGGCTTATTCTCGTTTACCTTGGTATGCAAATCTAGCATTGTCTGTTGTACAATTGCTTCAAGATCGATGTGATCGTTTGTATCATACCCGCTTACAGAAAGGTCATCGCTTAGTTCTCCATTGGTTTGGCGAATGTCCTCCAGTTGAGCCCAATAGCTGCGAATGGTTTCAGCGTTGAGGTTATAGAAAGCGGTTGGTTGGGTAATTTTACTCATGGCATTCCATCTGTTGATCGCACGAATAAGTGACTGCCCAATGATCTTGTGCCGGCGAATCAGCTTCGTAATTTCAGCTTGATTCGTTGCATCTTCTGAGGTGATACCTCTCTCTGTAGGGTCCCCTTCTATTTCGACGGTCGACGTTGTTTTGTGGCCAACCAGAATTCCTTTTTTTTTCATTCTTGGTCTTGTGCCGATCTTCCTTTACGCCCGTTCTTGGTGACGGCACCTCTCAGCTTTGCCTCCTCTTCCTCCAGGGCCTTCTGCCTTGTAATCAGCTTGGGCGCTTCTTTATCCTCCATGTTCTTGTGTTCTGCTCAGCGTAACTTCTAGGGCAAGGCAGGCAGGTTGATATATTTCGGGAGAGTTGTTGGATCACGCCGGGGACAACAAATGTATTATATTATATTCGTAGAGGAAAGGCCTCTTTTGACCTTCCTCTGTTGAATGTCGATACCTTGCGGTCGATAGTTCGTCAGGGCACATAAACCCGTGACGTGATTTTTTAATTGGCGCCTAAGCTCCTTAACCAATGCGTCCAGCGTGGGGGTCAATTGGTGATCCAACAACAATCGAAATGCAACGTTGTGGTTGATGCTGAAAAGAAAAGAATGATCCAACAAACAAATGCGATAACGTTCACTTGTCGAACAGTGAAAGTAGAATTACGTTTATTTCCAAATTGTTTTGCCTTATATACCAAATCTTAATCTAACAAAATCTCGCAATTTTTTGTACAAACAAAGTCTCGCTTTTTTTGAACAAACACCAAATCTCGCTATTTTTGAACACAAACATAAAGTCTCGCTATTTTTTGAACAAAAAAACTATAATACCATTTCAAAGACCATATGGTGATGGGCATCATCCTTACAATAGACATATCATTTTCTTAACTGCTAGGAAACTTGTAGACAAGAGGACTGTCATAAACAATAGTATCTCGTGAAGAAGTATTCAAAATCTCATAAATACAATTTTATAATCGCGTAATGATGTGCGCTGTTTGTATTGATACATGAAATGAATTTATCCTATGATTTAATACAGATGGTGAAAATACTTAAATTAACAAGAGGCTTGCCTCAGTTTTATACTGAAGAAGAAATTGTGGCGGTTGGATTCGAGGTGATCAAAGAAGAGGAGGGTCAAAATCGCAAGACTCCACTACAAGTGGGTTCTCGCTGTTCTGAATGGTTTCGAGGTGCTTATATGCTAACTTTTCTATCATGTTCGGTAGTTCAAAACTCAAGGATGCCTTGCAATTGTGGTAGTACAGTGTTTTGACTCCCAGGAAAAATATTTCTTCAAATGCATATACAAGCTTGTAAATAAGTGAAACCGCACGAACTTTCTTGGTTACCGGATAATTCAACAACTACAAAAAGTTGCTTTGGAAGAACTATCAACCGATCGAAGCAAAAATTAACAATATCGCAAAAAGAAATATTACAGATTTCAAATGCCGGTCAGCACATATGACTTAGGACATGATACTCTCAGCTTATTTGTCGCACTGTATTATGACAAATAGAACCAAGAAACCTTTTTTTTTTTTCATTGCACTTCTCTCGGCAGAGGCGAACCTATAGCGCCTAGTTCGCGCCCCGAGATGCCAATAAATAACTTTCAGTTCTTTTTGAGCAGTTGGAGGTTGTAGCGCTCCGGAAACATTCACGCGGGGAAGGAATTCCACAGCAGCCCTCTGTAACGGGACGAGTTAATTTGCAAACATGTTCGCGTCACTGGGAGATGAACCGCAAATTGGTCGGATTGTCTTGTGGAGCGCATATAAACCGAATTGGGCGGAACAATACCACGAATCTCCGAAGAACAGTACCCGTGATAATATCTGTAAAACAGACAAAGGTCAGCTATGTTTTCGATGTGATGGCAACTGTAGTCCCGACGTCAGCACCGTGACATAGATTCCATAATACGGACAAAGTCACTTCCAATCTTGCATTAGCAAGTTGTCTTCGAGGTATTTCATAACAGTGAAATACCTCAATGCAGACGTTGCCAACGTTATGTCTCGTGAAACTGCAACATGAACCGCCATTGCTCCCGTTGCGGACAATCCCACCATATTGGCAAGTGCGAACTCCCGCCAGTAAAATACGATCCCACAACAAATGTGCAAGATGAAATAACTTTGCCAACTTGCTGCTACTGCGGCAACAAATGTTACACGCTCACCCTTTTGGGAGCCATTCCCCACCATCGACAGAATTCACCTTCATGTGAAGCCCCATATGTTGATTAATCCAAATCAACATATCCAATCCAATGAGTACCTGTAAAAGTGCATTAGATACAAAATGCATGTACGGGCAAATTATGGAATCCAGATACCACATCTGCGAAAAATCCATGACGGTACAAAGAAAATAATGTGCTACTAAAAACAAAGAACAATTCCATGGTAACGAAGCAATAAGGTATACAAAATATCTTTACCATCGTTGACCATAAATGAACACTTGTCTAAATACAAGGTTCTAAGAATTGTATACACGCATCCACACAATCAGGTCTCGCAGATCATAAACATTTTCAATGTTTTTGATTTTCAGGAAATGTACTGCACGATCGAAGGAGAGATAAGGGTTTTTTTTTTTTTTTTTGGTTTCGGTAGCAAGGTGGAAATCTTCAAAAGATACCTCTAGACCGATCCAGGGCATGCCGGGTTTTTACCGACTAATAACCACCTCCCACCAGGCTCATATTCCCGTTGATCCCCACGGAACTTTCTTTTAGATATTCCATCGCGGCGCGGGACGGAGTTTACCTGTTACTCCGCTCATCACGTCGGAACTGCTGCATAATTTCACAGAGAATACCATTGTTTACGGACCATGCCTATTTTGATCTAAGCATGTGTGTGTATATGAACATCGTCCGGTTTGGACATTCTAAAAAAGAGTCTGATTGAAACCATCGCCAAAAACGGACGTAAAATATAGAGTCTGTGCACAACCGTGAGTACGATCGGTCAATACAAAAGAAAAGTAATTATTACCCGTCATCGAAGATGGAAGATAAAGTCGCGGCGAGTAATTCTTTCAGGGTCGTTGCCGTACGACTTCGTCGAGTTCCTTTCGCGGATAATATTTATCTCCCCAGAAAATATTCCATTTAAAAACATCGTGCAATAATTCGAATCTTTTGGATACGTTCTCTAAATCCAATTCAGTGTCAGTGTTGGGTTTCTAGTTTTACCCAAACAAGACGAAGATTGTGTTAGAAAACTGAATTTTGTGAAGTGAATTCATAACAAAAGCAAAAAACCGAAGTTACAAATAAAGTTATAACTAAATTAAAAAAGGTGTGTTTTATTTACCTGAAATTAAGCCTGTGGTGAATGTGCAAGTGTTACGTACGCACATCGTAAAACCCTTTCCATTAACAATTTTCGTTAACACAAAGGACATCCCGCCAATTATAGGAACTGTCCTAAATATAGAAAGAGAGACCAAAGTTCCAAGGAGACTCGAGCTAAGCACTCAGCCAAGTCAGATTTCCGAATACAAGCCACACAAAATGTCATCCAAAGTTCATTTACATTCGTCGATATGCTTAACACTATTCCTACCAGGACCGGTCAAATGACCGTTTTTAAATTTTCATTTGGAATTTCCTACATTCAACGTATGTGAATCGCCTTTAAACTTTACCACTTTTCCTCATATATATGTATGATATATTTTTCAATATTCACTTATTTTTCTATTGTTTATTTTCCGAGAAAAATTTGTAGTCTGTCTTACCTACCATGACCGGTCATTTGACCGGTAGCACGATTTATACATTTTTGTAAGAGTTTCTCTCTAAGACTCAATGCCAAAACTATAAAGTCGTTACAAACGAAAGGTAATGTAGTTATGACACGATTTTATCCGATAAGTGCCTTCCAGGAAATGGTTTACGGCACTTCCAAGTGTTTACAGTTCTCGCTCGACTATCGGGCTAGCGGCGTTTATTTGCTTGATTGATATCCGATACGGTCAAGATCCTCGAATGTTCTACGCCATCTCATCTACTATGACGTAAAATAAATAAACTTGTAACTGAAGGAAATGTATAGACGTCTTCTCACGAATTCAAATCAGTATAGTCTTGCGACACGAACAGAGTGCATCGAACGTGAAAGTCACAAAGAGCATACTTGGCAGTCTTTTATTATTATTTTGTAATATTTTATATCGTATTACGTGTTATAAGTGGCATTTTCAAAATAGTGAACAAGACTAACAATACGTCGCAGTAAGTTTCACATTTTATCTTTTATTCTTTTTTTTATCTATTTTGATTTACATTTTCATATTTTAGTTTTTTATTTTTGTAGAATATTTGTCCCCAAAATGTCAAGACGTTTGAGGAGTGCGAATGTATTATTAGAGAGAATAAATGATATCGATGCAGAATGTTCTGAAGATGATCAGGAAATTCTGGATATGGAAAATAACAATACGGAAAATTATGATCCCCTTGAAACAGATTCGAACACCGATAAGAACGAAGAGAATATTTCGAACGTACGTAGACGACGAAAGAGAAGGAGATTTTTAGTTAGTTCCGATAGTGAGAATGAGGAAGAAGTAAGCGAAATTGCGATGGACGGAACTGTTTGGCAGGAAGTAAAAATAGGGTCTAATCCTGGAAGAGCACCTGGTCATAATATTTTTAGGGAAACATCAGGCCCGACTGGGTACAGTAAACGTAATATTATGAAAGGCGAAGTTAGGACGGCATTTTCTGTGATAATTGATAAGAATATAATCGAACGTATAAGAAAGTGCACAGAGGCAGAGGCATTTAGAGTGTTGGGATATAAATGGGAACTGTCTACTGCAAAGTTATATGCATTTTTTGCAATTCTGTATGCACGCGGCGCATATGAGGCTAAGAATATAGATATAGCACTTCTATGGAATAAAAAGTGGGGCCCGCCTTTTTTCTCAAATACTATGAGTAGACATGACTTTACGGAGATTATGAGATTTATTCGATTTGACGACAGAAATCAACGAAGCCAACGGTTATAAACCGATAAATTTGCTATGATTTCCGAAGTTTGGTACAAGTTTATTGACAACAGTCAAAATTGTTATAAACCAGGACCATATATTACTATTGACGAACAATTGTTTCCAACGAAAGCAAGGTGTAGATTTACTCAATACATGCCCAATAAACCGGACAAATTTGGTATAAAATTCTGGTTAGCATCCGATGTGCGTAGCAAATATATAATAAACGGCTTTCCATATTTGGGAAAAGATGAAAGTAGAGAACCCTCAGTTCCTCTTGGAGAGTTCGTCACTATGAAATTAGCAAAACCGTATGTAGGATGTGGAAGAAATATAACCACGGACAACTTTTTTACAAGCCTACCTTTAGCAACAAAACTTTTAGCAAAAAAAACTACGATTGTTGGGACAATTAGAGCAAATAGAAAAGAGCTACCAAGACTGGCAAAACTGAAAAATGACGACATGGAACTTTTTTCAACCAAACTCTATCGCTCAAATAATTGTATGTTGACAGTTTACAAAGCCAAACCAAGAAAGAAAGTTCTAATTCTCAGTTCAATGCGCAATTCTGTACAAATTGAAAAAAATGACACCCGAACACCGGAGACAATTCAACTATATAATAGCACCAAGTTTGGCGTAGATGTGACCGACCAAATGGCCAGAAATTATTCGGTAAAATCTAAATCTCGGAGATGGCCTTTGCAAGTATTTTTTAATATCTTGGATTTAGCCGGGATAAATGCATGGGTGTTATATAAAGAAACTACGGGAGGAGAAATTACAAGATAGGAATTTCTATTTCAATTGGCAGAAGAACTTGCCATCGAATACCAACAAGAGCTCGGCAAAAAAAATCAACCAATACCCATCGCAAGTACAAGTACAGGTTCTCGTGAACGGAAAACATGTCAGATAAGGTATTGTAAAGATAATAAGACGAACAAAATCTGTCTAAAATGTAAAAAGTACGTATGCGCAAAATGTACAGTTGAGAAGCCCATTTGTAAAAAATGCGACGAAAACGAATAAAATGTAGATTATGTACTCTTGAATAAAAGAAAATATATTTTTATACTGGTAAGTTGGCTATTGGTCTGCATTCAATATTGAAAAATATAAGTTGTGAAAGACCGGTCATTTGACCAGCCGCGGTAGGAATAGGTATACGTGTAGTGTCGGTAGGAATAGTGTTAAAGGATCACAAACAAAGAATATGAAAACTCTTCCCACATCTCTCCCACAAAACATATTCAAGTCCCTAAGCGAATCGCCGTACACAATGCTACAATCCAACGGGCAGTACAAAAGCCTCCAATCCTCAATGCTTGAACAACTACTTAGTCTCTCCCGCTTGATTGGGGATATTCGACCCCGATATACGAGAAAACTCCCAAAAGATCAGTATGGTTCTATGAGAAAGCCAACTGGGAAGGTCTGAACGACTTGTTTGGGAAGTTAAATTGGTCGTATTTTTCCTTAAGGGTACATTCTCATCAGTAAGGCCGAAAAATAGGCTATTTTCATGTTTTTTTTTGTTGAGGAAAGTAATAAATCTAGACACGCGATTTTTCAGGTATATTTATTGTTTTCAATTAATATCATGATAATGCGGAGGTAGGGGCACGTTGCGCCGTAGACCGCTGCGAAATAAAGGACGTCGATGGCGACTGTCCTACAGGTCATAAGATTTATCAGAAACAAACAATCGAAAAAGTTTACTGGTAAGTATGAGTGTGGTTATCACATGAACTACGAAAAATGAAATCTATCCAAAAATAACAAAATGGCGACGTTTTGAAATGTATGTGTGCTTTTAATGAATGTTTTTGCTCTTTTTTTTGTTTATAAAAAAATCAATTTACAACGTATCGGCATAATTGTGGTTCATGCGATAGAGAGTTCAATTACGCGTATTTAATTGAGATTCGTTGAAAATTGACTGAGTTATCACAGTCGCCAGCTTGAAAAACGTTGTTTTCCAGAAAACGCGTTTAAAGTTTTAAGTGTAGTATCAGAGTATCAGACCCAAGAAAAATATGTGGTTCGATTCCGGGTGCAGAAAAGCAATTAAGGCTAAAGAGTTGAGCTTCCAGTTGTATAAATCAAACAATACTGAGGAAAACCGGAAAAGATTTAAGAGAGCTAGAAATAACTGCAATGCGTATATTCAACGCGTCAAGTTCTTGCATCACCAGAGAGTGAGACAAAAAATACTACACTCTCCCACGGGTAGTAGAAACTTCTGGGCATTTGTGAAGAACGTCCAAAACTCGGTCTTCTCATCCATTCCTTTGCTAATAGTCGATGACAAACCAGTCACCAGTGCAAGCGAATCTACTTGCTGCTCATTTTGCAGCCAACTCAACACTGCCTGATACCACATCAGTTCCGGCTCAACTTGAGCATAAGCCGCACACCATGACCCAGATTCGCTTCCGAACGCGTACTGTTGCCCGCGTACTCAAAGAGCTAAACGCAAACAAATCCGCTGGTCCGTACGGCATTCCCCCAATCCTCTTGAAGAGATCTTCCTGTTCACTCCCCAAACCACTGCGGAAACTCTTCCATTTGTCTTATTCTACTGGCCGTTACTCTAATAGATGGAAGTCAGCGAACATTCAGCCAATCTCCAAAAAGGGCGACAAATCTTCCCTCTCTTCTTATCGACCCATAGGACTAACTTCTATTCTCTCGAAGGTAATGGAATCACTGATTAACCGTCAACTTTCGAAATATCTGGAATCAAGAATTAATGACCTGCTCAATGACCGCCAATATGGATTTTGTAGCAACAGGTCGACTTCGGAGAAAGCAAGGTTGTTGCACTGGGTATCTCGAAAGCCTTCGACAGAGTTTGGCATCCAGTTTAGTCCACGGAAGGCAAAGCGCAAGAAACCACGTTGAACGGTCTCGATCCTGCGAATGTTACACAATTTTGTTCTTACACTAACACGCGCACAAAAGAGGATTTTGAAGCATCTTTAAATGTCAAAGCACAGTGCGAGCGGATGGAGAGGAAGAGTGGATAAGGAAAGGCGGTGTCGATGTATATTGGTCTTGAATGTCTGGACATCACAACGGCCAGGAAACACATGATCAGGCAGAACATTCCACATTCGTGTGGTTCAGCTAAAGAATGACTCTCTATGTTTATTGATACGGGGATCAGACCTGACTAGCATATTCGAGTATTGGTCGGACAAAGGTTATGTAGAGTGATCGGGTGACGTAGGAGTTTAGGAATTCCTTCGACCAGTGTTTGACAAAGCCAAGGGTGGCGTTGGCCTTAAAGATTATGTCATCAATATGTCGCATAGGACGCCCAGGTCGCGAATCGATTCAACCGATGTTATCGATTGGTTCAGCAAGAGATATGAGCGTGACTGGGTGGGCGAGCGCTTCCGAGAGCAGGTGATTGTGTGACATTTGACGATATTCAGTTCTAGCAGTTATTTTGGCACCAAGTCGAAAAGCTGCCAAGATCCGATTAAAGAAGTGAGGAGTCTAGGGGAGAGCGGATTGTCACGTAAAGCGAGATGAAGGCGTGATGGTTAGGATAAATAGGAGAAGGCCGAGATGACTGCCGTGGGGGACACCTGAAGTTGAAAAAAAAACGATCGGAGAAGGTGGATCTAAATCGCACGCGGAAGTTCGATAATTGAGATAGGATGAAATCCACTTAATCAGCTGGGGTTCAAAACCGAGGGAAGATAACTTAAAGAGAATGAGGTTGTGGGAGATTTTGTCGAAGGCCTTGCTAAGTCGGTAGTGATTACATCAACCTCATTGCCGTTTTCTAGGGCAAGGAGTGTGTGGAATGTGAATTTGACAAGGTTGGTAGTAGTGGACCTACTGGAGGGGAAGCCGTGCTGGTTGGGAGAGATGATGGGTGTGCAGCGAAAACATAACTCATTATATAGAAGGCCTTCGAGGAATGAATGTGCGAAATCTTAGCAATTGGACGATAATCGGATATATCGTTTTTTGGCCCCTTTTTATGTATGGGGGTTATGTAAGAGGATTTTCAAATGTGAGAGAATAGACCTTGTGCAAGGGATATATTGAAGATTGAAGCGAGCGGGAGAGAGAGAAGAGGAACATTTTTTAAGAGGATAGTAGGTAGTCCGCCTGGGCCAGGACTGAAATCGTGTTTCAGTTGTTCAAGTTTTTCTATAACTTGGTGTTGTTGAATGTGTAGAGAGATGAGTGGGCCGAGGGTGAATTCAGACATGCCAGTAAAGTAGGGGGGTTAGGCTCGAAAGAGTCGTCCGTGAAGGATAGTTTGAAGAAGGACGCGAAAAAATAGGCTATGGTATGGGAGTCAGTTGTAGTAGTTGAGCCGTGGAAAAGAGAGGTGTGATGAGCATCAGATTTCCGTTTGTAGTTGATGAAGTGGTAGAAAGATTTGGGGTTGTTGATCAGGTTGAATTGAGCTTTGGTGAGGTAATTGTGGTAGAGGGAGCTGTAAAGCTCGGTGAATTGATAAAAGTAACTGAGATAGTTGGAGTAGTCCAGGGGAGAACGCGTATTTAGGAAAGTGTTCCACAACTTTCAACAACACAACAACGTTTGTGGTTCATCTCCCGACAGCGCGAACATCCCTGTATCAAAACTCGTTCCGTTACAGAGCGGGGAAGCTGTGGAACTCCCTTCCCACGCGAGTGTTCCCGGAGCGTTACAACCTGCAACTGTTCAAAAAGAACTGCAACAGTTATTTGATGGCATCTCGGGGCGCCCACTCGACGCTATAGGTTCGCCTCTCCGGAGAGAAGTCTAATAAAAAAAAATAAAAAAAAACGTATTGCTTTTGTTACGAAGGGTGCGGAGTTTGCGGTTATATCAAGGGGGCGATGAGAATGATAACATGTGTCGGGAATTTGGGACATATAGGGATATGGCGTTGTAGATTTCTGTGTAGAGCAAGGCTGTAGTACACTTATATCGTTTAAGCGGAGTGTGATATTGCTGACGTACTCATTTATGAGGTGGAATTCTAGGCTATTGATACTGGGGGTGAGGTTACTTTCAGTCAGAGCGTTTATATTAAAGGGAAGGGCGTGAGTATTTTGTAAGATCGAATGGGTTTTGGACCGAAGTCCTCTGACATTCTGGTAGTAAATGGTTAGGGGGAGAGTATTGGGAGATCCCATACTTGGTGGGGTGGGCAGCCGATTACGGCCGAAAAAAAACCGTATTTCTGACGGGTTCGGTGCATAGGGGACCAGATGCCATTCGTGCAAATGTATTGTCGACAAGCTGAGAAGTCTTTTGTTACTTTAAGAGTCAGAAACACAGACAATAAACAGTTAATAACAATTATTCCATCAGATAAACAATCAATTCATTAAACAAACAATCACTTGACTCCTTAAACAAAGATTTACTTTCTTTTCAAAATCCTTCGGTCCGCTCCTCCAACTATCGAGTGACTTTGTGGCGTTTCTCTAGAACGCCACCAATCATCTTCCCATTATTCAGGTAAAAACCCCACCTAGGGCATGCTAAAGGCATCTGTATTGTGACAGACTTTAGTGCACCCTTACAGTTTATATGGAACAACCTATTATTTAACTTTTATTATAATAACTTTAGTGCACCCTTACGGTTTAATAACAGACGATGAAATATTGTGTCACCATACTTTAAGTTGTAAATAAAGAAACAATGACTGTGAGAAAGAACTGGCGATGTGATCGTAATTTTTACTAGGGAAGACTTCCAGTGACAGTGCAGAGAGAACCACCATAGCCACAACTTCTATTTTGTTTTTACCCCTTGTTGATACCTTGGGGTCAATACCTCCCGATGACGACAATGCACATTCGTTCTCCATCGACCCAATTTCCCCTTTGCAATTGCGTTGAAATGCAACATTAGCCGACATACATCCATCGGTTTGCGCCACAATTCAACTTCCGCAATTCAACTTATAAATTGTATGTGCAATTACACTTTCTTTTTTTTTTTTACTTTAATGATTGTGACGAAATGTGGGGCGAATTAATTGTATTATCGTTCCGGGGGTTATATGGGTTCAGAATCTATTGGAGGTTTTCGGTTTAAGTGCATCAATGACATTATGGTCGACATTTTTATTTAGGTCGTCTTTGATGTCCCTAACAGTTTCAGTTTTCGAAATTCACTTCCAGACTGGCTCTGGTATAAATTACTATTTTAACATTTTCCTTTTGATGACTAAATCGTTTACCCTTGTTTACAAACACATTTAGTCCCACACAATGTTTATATAAAATCCCAATCCTCAGAGCATCCATATTGATAACTCATCGGGAGAATGCATATATCATACCAAGATAGGGTGACTTTGTGTTTGTAAATCAATAGTGCACTTGTGCACATACTGACCATTATACCTTAGTAATTTGGGTT
Organism: Microdon myrmicae; assembly: GCA_963931805.1. Classification (NCBI taxonomy): domain Eukaryota; kingdom Metazoa; phylum Arthropoda; class Insecta; order Diptera; family Syrphidae; genus Microdon; species Microdon myrmicae. The sequence goes on from OZ007497.1 coordinate 88,509,765, forward strand.
GTTGGGGTTGTGGGGGTTTAAGTCGGGTGTTTGTATGACACGGATTCACTATCACCCACCAACGATGTTATTCCGACGAAAATTGTTCACAGTTACTCCACACACCGAGAAGAGAAGAAAATAAAATTCTCTGGTGTTGTTTTTGTTTATGGGTTCTTCTTTATTTTTTGTTTAAACGTCTTAAAATGTATGGAAAGCTCACAATTCTTAGCCTGACACTAAATTAGTAGTTTACATCGATATATTTCGATCATGCCAAGTTGTTCTTGATCAAGACTTTTCTATCGTTATTTTTCAGTCACACGAATTGTTCTTTAACGAGACATTTATTAATATTTTCGGCCACACCAACTTGTTCTTAAACGAGATTGTTTTGATCAATTGTTCTTTATTAAGACTTCCTTTCTGATCATACAATTTTGTTAACTTAGGTAAACTCGCGACACCGTTTATTGCTTTCTAAATGAATTCAATTCGACGCCGTTTACTAGAGAATTAATGTGGCCTTGAAGGATTAAAAGGTTAATGAGAATCTTTCGCACTCGCGTAGAGACGGGGCTGAATTTGGGAATGTGCACGCCTCCGTGGTTAATATTCGACTGGGGTGACGGAAGAGCAATGCGCGCTCAGTTGTGGTTGTGACTCGACTTGGTGATGCGCACCGTTCGGCAGATGAATCTCAACTGACTGATCAAAAGCAAGAATCCGTTCATCGTGTCGTGGCAGTGGAATCATCGCTAAATAAACTCACTGCCACTTACTAGGAACTTGAAATGGGTTGCTATGCGTGCATAGGAAATTTAATTCCAGAGAATTACTGCCGTATAGGCTGAGTTAGATTCCTCTGTCGCTCTGTTTACAGAGAAATTGGTTTTGGAAACACGGCCAAGTATGTGCATGAGTTGTCGGTTAGACAAAGGAATATGGGTCTTGGTCGTTGCGATGGTTGTTTCGTGGAAATGCAACGCATCGTGCTGGTGACTTACCAGTAAGGAGAATTGGTGTTGTTTCCGTTGGTTTAGTTGGGATGGGTGTCTAAATGGGTTTTGGGGAAAGTAAATGTTGCTCCTCGATAGTATAGTGGTTAGTATCCCCGCCTGTCACGTGGGAGACCGGGGTTCGATTCCCCGTCCGGGAGACTCTGGCGCAAGACTAATGACCTTGCCCGGAAAAACAAATTATCATGGAAAATTTAACAAGCCTTAGGACTTGCTAAATAAGGTCAAGACCGGTTGCCGGTTGTAGTGCCGATGATGATGATGAAATGTTGCTTGGTTGCAAGCGAGGAATATAATTTAAGTAGGAAATTAACCGAAGTGGTTTTTGGGAAAACTGTATGCGGTTTGATGTGGTTGAGGGAGATGATTAATGTTCCGTTGAAGTTGAAAAATGCATTTTATTACAGCTTGGGAAATTGATTCTTGGTAAGTTTGGTGATGTATGCGTTTGCAGATTGGGGACGGATGCTGTTCCATATTGGGAAGTGTGTTCTTTACGTGTTTGCGAATTGCAAAGTAATGCACGATCATATGCAAACAATCCATTGCTGGCATAAATAATGGCTCCAGGGGAAGGACTCAATAGGGATTGTCCCAGAGGGAAAGTGTTTACATTAGTGTAGCAACATAGGCATATGTGTGAAAATGTTGAACGGCGATCTTATGTAAACGAAAAGGGAAAGGGTCAAGTCTTATGCATTGTTCAGATCAAGGACGAAATTCAGCGGGCACCAATTTCATGTATGCATTTCTCGGGCACTTTATATTACTTTCCAATGTGTGTTTTTATTTATTTATTTATGATGGTGGTCTTGGTGGGATGACAGGAGGCTACTGTAAGTCGCGTGGTACAATCAGCTGCCAAAAAAGAATCTCTAAATCAATTTAACATTTAATATGGAGTCTTTTGAGGAATGAAGGAACACGACTATAATGTCAACTTTCATCAGCCACGCCACTTGTCGTCAAACATATTTTGGCGTTGGTGATAATGTTGCACATATCAGGTTTACCGGTATGAAGTGAGCGCTTCTTTTTTAAAAGTAAAAAACTTTTTATTTTAAAAAGTAAAAAACATTTTATTCGAAGTATTGGCCATTACTTTCTACACATTTCGACCACCTTTCTGGCAATTTGTGGATACCACACCAATAAAACCGGTCGTCTTTTGAGGCAAACCATACGGAGACCCAATTTTCGACTTCTTCGTAGGAATTGAAATGCTGCTCAGCCAATGCGTGTCCCATCGATGAAAACAAATGGTAGTCGGAAGGAGCCAAGTCTGGTGAATACGGCGGGTGGGGTAACACTTCCCAGCCGAGAGCTCTTATTGTTTCTTTGACGGGTTTTGCTGTATGACTCGGAGCATTATCATGCAACAAAATTACCTTTCCGTGTCTTGTGGCCCATTCTGGTCGTTTTTCGATCAATACATGGTTCAAAGTGATCATTTGTTGTCGGTAGCGTTGCGCATCAACAGTTTCGCCAGGTTTTAGAAGTTCATGATACACCAGGCCCTTCTGGTCCCACAAAACATCCGAACCGATCAGGTTTTTGCAGTCGATGTTGACGCTTCTCCTGGATGTACGTTTAGGATTTTTAAAACAAATCCATTTTTCATCACCAGTCACAATTCGATGCAATACTGACTTCCTTTCGTGTCGTAAAAGCAACATTTCACATGTGGTGTTTCGCTTTTCCATCTACCTGTCATTCAATTCATATGGCACCCAGTTTCCACACTTTTGGATCTTTCTCATAGCTTTTAAACGGTCAGAAATTGTTTGTTGTGCAACATTTAACGTTTGTGCCATTTGTTTTTGACTTAAAGTGTCATCTTGATCCAATATTGCATGCAATTCGGCGTCTTCAAACTATTTTGGTGGTCGTCCACGTTCCTCATTTCGCACATCAAAATCATTATCTCTGAACCGCTTAAACCATCTTTTGCATGTTGCTTCCGATAGAGCATGATCACCATAAGCTTCGACAAGCATTCGATGCGACTCTGCAGCACTTTTCTTCAAATGAAAACAAAAAATTAATGCTTTCCGCAAATCATCATTTTCTGGTACAGAATTCGACTTTTTTAACAGGATTAAAAAAAAAGATGTTTGTACAATGACTTGATGCATACTAAATATGTTTGACAGATGTCATAGCAACCAAATAAAAAAAATATATGGGCTCGTTCATAACAAACGCTCCCTATCGATACATTTGTCTCTTGACGCTCACATCTCACCGGTACACCTGATAGTTTCTCTGAATGCACCGTAAAGGAGGTCATTTAAATTAGAAGAACAGTGTTCAAAACTGGTTTTCAATTGTTTTGCTTCCTGTAGGAATGCAATCGCTGGAGGAGGCGCGGGGCATATGCATATAAGTAACGACCGGAAAACTAGTCTCTAGAAAGCTTTGGTGTGTGCACGAGTTTTACTAATACAAACATTTTGCTGTTATTTCGCTACGAAAATTTTGCAATCTGTACCAAGTGCATCAAATCCATTAGAAAAGTTCCACGTACTCGAATTATCAAGACATAGATGCAAAAGTTCGAGGGCATTGTTCGACAATGGAAAAACCACAGACTTCTCTTCATTCATTCGTCAAAAGTTATTATTTGAGCTGCAATGTCGGTGCGAGGAATAATTGAAAGCGTTAACACAATTACTTTGAACACGGAGCAATAACAGACCTCTCTTTCCGTATCACTTGTAAGCAAATATCCAAGTGGAAAGGGCTACGACAATGGAAAACACGTACCGGAAAATTCTGAGAAATATTGAATTACGTTTGGAAGAGTGTCAACAAAATTAGGGAACACGTTTAGATCACATTTATCAAATTAAGGTCCAAATATTTTATTTTAATAAAATGTGAATATTGATTTATTAAATCTATCCACAATTTTTTAAAGAATATTTTGTAAAACACTTTTGGGACACCCTGTATATTAAGTTTTATGAACAAAGTACATAACTTGAAATAACATCGTTTCTTATTTTCAGGTTTTGCATTAAAAAATGTGGGATTCCTGCAGTTAAATTAAAAGGCATAAAGTGGCTTTTCAAATTGCAGAATTCTGTTCCTAAAACATCTACAACGGACACTTTGATGCCACCAATAAATAATGTAAGTATAAAAAGGTAAATCCGGTTCCGGATTGACTCGACAAAATTTGCAAACATAGTCGAAAGATAAATAAAATGTTAAAAAAAAAAATTGTTGTAATATCTTTAATACTTTCTCTTAAAAGAAATCATGAAAATAACCTATTTTTTGACCCGACAAACCGGAATGTCCCCTTAATGACCTATAACTTTGGAACCGCCTAAGATTTCGTTTCCAAATTTTAACATATTATTTTTGAAGTATAAAACTATCGATTAAGCAAAAAAAAATTGGTTTTTAGAACCGGACAAACCGGAACGTCCCCTTAAAGGAAACAACCGAAGGAGAACCAACCAAATCAGTCCTCATCAATGAAGACGACTCAAGGCTCAATTAACCTTGAAAATCGTCAGCACCGATTTGTAGATACAGTATGGCGGGGACACGTCCAAAGTATCTGTGGGAGATGAGCGGGAACAATTAGGTGCATAAGGACAGGAAGGGAACACTGTTTGAGAGTATAATCTGTGTTGCTTCGCCCTCGGACATCTAAGAACATATGTGAAACCCCATGGACCCCACCAAAACGAGCCCGATTTCGGTAAGGACTGACTACATTGTGACTCACGCAGGTGTGGCAACCATCAATCGTATCCCATCAGAAAACTGTTGGCCGAATCCCTGGTGGGGGTCTTCTCCAACTAACTAATGTAACGGATCACTTGAACATTAGTCACATGGATTTAAACATTGGGGTCCGGCGACGCAGAAATAAGCCTATTGAGGTCAAAAATTCTTCTAGTACGTACATTACTTCAGAAACGGGTGATATGAGGCCTTAGGGAGTCGAACCAGGGATTCACACAGCCGCGTCGCAGACTCTGGAGCCGTCCATCAACGAAGTCGCTAACACAATAAATCAATAAAATGCTGCCTTACCTCAGACATGGCTGTAGAGCTTATCTTGATGTTAAGACAGCCTGATGGGGTTAGTCGTCCTCTGTCTCTGATCCTTCTGGGACCACCAACCCACCATACACTGTTCACTCTGGTCACTGGGAGCACTGGTCACTGATCACTGTCACGTTTAGTTTAATTATCATCATCATCATTATCGGCACTATAACCGGGATCCGGCCTTGGCTTATTTCATCATCATCGGCACTACAACCGGGAACCGGTCTTGGCCTTATTTAGCAAGTCCTGAGGCTTGTTAAATCCCCCATAATGATTTGTTTTTTTTTTTCGGGCATGGTCATTAGTCTTGCGCCAGAGACTCCCCGATGGGGAGTCGAACCCCGTTCTCCCGCGTGACAGGCGGGTATATTAACCACTATACTTCGAGGAGCCTTCTTGGCTTATTTAGCAAGTAAAATTTGATAAATTTTCTATAATAATTGTTATTGGACTTGCGCTTTTGAAAATGTAACTCAATCTATTAGATACAAAACAAAAAAAAAGTTTTCGAGGGACGAAAACTATCTTAACGGCTGTTGGAGTATGTTAGCTGTTTGTCACACACTCTATTGCACTTTTCTTAAAATCGACTTGTGGCGTCTCTAACAGATACACACACCAATGCACAAGCAAATAGTGAAGAACAACGAACGAAAATCGAATAAGTAAATACATCAGAGCCGTATACCATAGCGATAACAAAACAATTCACATCAGTGGAATATACTTGAGTTTAAAAATCGAATTTTAAACACGGCCAGTGGCCCGATGTGTTACGCTTAGGTTCAATTTTTTGTGATTCTAACTGTCATAGCGTCAGTTCGAATCACACATTCTTCACTATTATCCCAGAAATGAATATTCTTCTTAACACAGGAGCGCACCAGACACTGTCTTAACTGCAACTGAAAACATACTCCCGACAGAAAATATTACCTCGAACTAAAACTCACTCTGTTTATGTTGAACACGCACTGTGGTTATATTTGTGAACGGTCCTTGATGGAAGGATCGTGAGGCATGGAACATCATTCCGGCTATCAACAAACTGCAGGTGGCTGAAAATACAATCATGAGCAGCAGGATAAGAGCTGCTGACTCGTGACTTCGATGAATCCGATCATATACACAGGCAAAGTTGTTTAAACGACCTTTATTTCCGAATAACATAAACACATTATACTTCATCAGTATGGATAGTGTAAACACAATATGCGAGTTCAGAACATAGCAACGGAAAAGGGGTAATTCAATTGAAAGATACGATACAAGATATATCAAGGGGGATTCTCTAAACGAGTAGAATTCATTGCTTGGAAGCCCAGTGCTGCCTCTTGTTGGTACGGCCGAACTCCAAATGAAATATACTGTTGATAAACGAGACTTACATCGACGAAGCGAAGGAGCTATCAATCCTCGGCACTCGAATTATTCGACTCTTAATTGGAAGGACCACATATTTGAGATTGCGAAAAGTGTGGTTAATTATATGAGTCTCCTTAAGTTAGTTCGTAAGTCCATATATAAGTTTATATGCTTATACTACTTGTACTAAGAGAAATAAACTGGGGGTTCTGCCCTCCCTTCATTCATTCATAATAATGAATTTATTGTAATAATATTTAAATTGAACTAAATTCCTTATTTGATTTTTTTATTACAGACATCTGAAGTGAAGGTTCAGAAAACCAGACTGATTAACAATTTGAGAAAAGTGCAACCTGATCCTGCACTAGTATCGAAACCGACCGTTTCCCCTAGCCAACAATGTGATCCTGAAACTTCAATTGTAGTTTTGGACGATGATTGAGCGAATTACTCTTTGTAGTTCTGTTTTATTATTCCCGGTTGTGTACCTAGTATTTAAAACTTACGAGTAATAATTCGAGTTTAGAGTATGTGCCCTCAGTACTGTTATGCAAACAATTACGTTTAATTATAGATTCCTTTTGTTGTTCTATACAGTTTAATAGGAGTATGTAAATAAAAACTATTCAATGTAAAAATATGAATGTAAAAGATTAAATTAACTTCACTAAATTTCACGTCTTTTATCAATCTGGAATTTATCTCTCAACGGCGCGTACTATGCAAAAATTCGTTTTATTACGGAACGCAAAAAAGTGTGTGCGGGCTTAAGTATTGATGCCGGCGGACGGCACGGATTTACTGAAATCCCCAACGACGTTCTACAGAAAACTATTCACCAGGGAGAACTGAAAAACAAGGACGTTGGAATTGTTTGCTATTTTAATGTTTTTTTTTTTAATTTAGCTTATTTTGAATATCAGCACATACACATGGAGCACTCCGCCGGTGTTCTTAATATACAGTATTTAATATTGTTCATAAAACAGGATCACAGTAACGACTTCCTTACTATATCATTTGTATTTATTACGCACTAACTCGACATCATATGCCTGGCGCGTTTATGAAAGAATTAACGCACTCAATTAAGTAATGGACACGGAGAATCTTTTTGCTTTGATCGCTTTTCACTACACACACTCAGATTTGACAGCGATATTTGTTAAACTCAGATTAAATTCACGCGATCGATTGGTGATGTACCCCCTTTGAGTACCTTCGGAACCGACTACGAAATCGCCGCGATTACACTTGCCTTGAAAATTGACCTTACTAACAACTCGTCTGACTCGTACATAAACAAAATCGGGTGTGTACGCACCCAAGCTCGACTGTGGTTGAGACTCGACTTTTGGGTTTTTTTTTAACTCCAACGACGGTGGCGATTGATTGTTGAAACTCGATTGACTGATTACAAGCGAGAAAAAGTTCATCGCGTCGTGGCAGTGGAGTCATAGCTAAATTAACTCACTGCCATTTACTAGGAACTTTGAAAATAGTTGCTATGCTTGCATAGGGAATTTAATTCCGGAGAATCATCGCCGTATAGGCTGAGTTAAATTCCTCTGGCGCTATGTACACGAGGAAATTGGTTTGGAAATACGACCAAGTATGGGCATGAGCTGTTGGTTAGACAAAGGAATGTGGGTCTTGGTCGTTGCGATGGTTGTTTCGCGGAAATGCAACGCATTGTGCTGGTGACTTGCCAGTAAGGAGAATTGGTATTGGGTAGGATTGGAGCCGAAATGGTTTTCGGGGGAACTAAATGTTGCTTGGTTACAAGCGAGGAAATAGTTTAAGCAGGAAGTGAGCCGGAATGATTTTCCGGGAAAATTAGAATTGCTTGGTGGGGTGGGGGTCGTCTATATTACATGGAGAACCAACCCACAATCCTAACCTAATTTCGACCGCTAACAGCGCGTCACGTCAACCCCTATCCCACCGTTCAAGCTATTCACCTGAAATATCATATTTCCCAAATGGAAGCATAGCTGAATTCATTATTCTATGCAGATAATGCATAATTGATTTCAGCTACCTTTCTGCCATAGGGCAACTCCATTAACCTAACCATGAGATTTCCACCGGAAATCGCATTCATATTGGTTAGCAACAACCAAGTCGAATCAAACAACGCGGTTGCATCATCATCCAATGGCTTGAGTAATTGCCGCATTCCTTAGCGTTTTTCCCACGGTAATATTTCCCTAGCCGATGTAGCGTCCTATCGACTTTCCCCAGACACTCTATCCGCTGGGGATCAATGATCTCTTTTCGCACGTGAATAGCACCAGCTACATTTTCCTCTCCACAGTTCTGTCTTCCTACAGTTCAATGCACTCTGAGATCACCATGTTCACCGAATTAGGTCAGTGGGCTACCCTCAAACTTGGATTGATTCATGCACACACAAACAAACGCACCCCGAAATCATTGTACATTGTGTTTCTGTTCTCTCATTCTCCCATCTTCGTCGGCTATCAAATTAACCGGAGTGTTCACGACACCTCGACGGGCGTGGAACATGAGAGAGCAAAAGCGTAAAGATGTCCGGTGTGCAAAATTAAATTATCCATCTTCATCCCTAATTCGAACCAGTCGTTATTCAACTACCGCAGGGTGTGCACGCTGGTGCACACGCCCGAGTCAGAAGTAAAAGAGAAGTGTTGTCAGACGAACGTAGTGTCCCGTTAGTCAATGGAGAAAGAGAAACGCGTTGCCCCTCAAAATAGACTGGTTGCAATTACTTATTTGGCGGAAAGACGAGATATTAATTAGACACGTCCACCTTGCATCTATTGTATAAAGTGTTAGAGATAAATCTAAGTTAAACCAAATAAAAAAAAACATTAACAATTAAACTACAACCCAGTGCATTTTTTTGTTTGTCTCTTTTTCTTTGTGCTGGACCATTTTCGTTTGACTACGTTGGGGAAGAAAGTGAAACAGTGCTCGTGTTTTGGCACACATACTTCCACAGCTCCAAAACGTTCGAAAAAGCCGTTTTCCTTTTCGCAGCGTTTTGGAGTATAATAATTCGGTCGATAATTAATAACAAAATTGAAAAAAAATGGAAAAATGTTCGATAGATATAAGCCCTTAACCAGTGATTTTTTTTTTTTTTGTTTTATATCCACATTTATTTAACAATTCAATTACAGATTTTACTTAAGACTAAATGTTAACTTCTATTTTACAGATATCAAGCAAGCACTCTAAATTATACACTATCATTTTTCTTATGCCTCTCGGCGTACACCACTTAACCAGTGTTCTAAGTGTAACATTCCAGGTCTGCCATCAGATGGTTATAGATATAATTCGTGAGAACTCGTCGTTCTCTAGTTAGAGCTTAAATTGGATTAGAAAGTGAATCAATTGGAAATCCAAAACAAATTGAGTCATGTATTCTTAAAAAGTAATGTTTTACTTTTGTCCAAGATATTGTGACGCATATGACAATCAGTACTAGAATATTCGAGAAAGTCCGAAACAAAGTACTAGAATGTTCTATAAAGTACTGGAAAACTGGAGACTAGGAACAGTAAAACATTCAAAGCCATGGAACGGACGGAAACGAAACGCCGAATCAGAATGAGGAAACGGTATAAATACGTCGCACACAGATCATAGAGTAAGAAGTGGAAAGTGAAGCAAGCGATAAGTAAGAAGTAAAAGACGCAATAAGTACGGAAGCGATAAATTAAGAAATCGTTAAGTGTACGTTAAAAGTAACGGTTGTTATTAACGGACTAATAAAGTGTTACAGTAATTCAAAATCGATTTAACGGCTCTTATTTATTAAAAATAATTAATCCAGCTAACCCTAAGCTCGCTACAATATTATAAAGTTGATTTTAGCATTAACGAAAAACAACCTTAGGCACTGACCTTACCTTCCCTATATTTAAATCACACTACAATATGGTAGAGACTTTGCCTAGCAATTGACTTGTTGACTTTCTTGAAGTCAACGAGCAGTTGGTGAACGGTCTCTCCGTATTCCCACCTCTTTTCCAGCAGTTGCCTTATTGTGAGCATTTGGACGCTTGTTGGCCGATTCCTACGGAGTCCGCATGGGTAGTCTCCCAGTATTTATTCTACGTACGGTGTGATTCTCGCCAGTATGACATTTGTTAGTATTTTGTATGTGGTTGGGAGCAATGATATGTCTCTGTAGTTTTCGCAGTCAGATCTATCGCATTTCTTGAAAATGGGACGACTATTGAGGTTTTCCATTCTTCCGGAGGGACTTCCTTATCCAATATTGTTTTAATCAGTTGGTGGATATTTCGAGTGCTTGCCTCTCCTCCATGCCTTATAAACTTTGCCGGTATGTAGTAGACTCCGGGAGCCTTGTTGTTCTTCAATCGATTTATTGCGTCAAAAGGAATAAGATTACGCCCCATGTAAAAGATGTGAACTTTATTAATGACCGAATGTCGGTGCTAAAAATACAGGGCCCATGGTACAATTATATATTTACATATATACGTACACGCTCCAACAGAATCTACCCACGAAGAAACGAAGGACACGTTCTACGAGACCCTAGAGGAGGTAATTGATGGGATCTCATCATTCGATGTTAAAATCCTCCTCGGGGATTGTGGCAACTCTAACAGATACACACAATTCACTGTCAAAAGTAGTGAAGAACACCGAACGAAAAATCGAATAAGAAAAATACATCAGAACCGTATACCAAGCGATAAATTAAAATAATTCACATCAGTGGAATATAGTCGAGTTTGGAAATCAAATTCTAAACACGGTCAGTAGCCTGGTGTGTAACGCTTAGGTAAAAATTTTTTCGTGATTCGAGCTGTCATAGCGTCAGTTCGAATCACACGATCTTCTTCACTATTATTTCAAAACTCATAGGATCTTAATGCGAAAATTGGAAAGGAAGAAATCTTCCAACCAACTATAGGTAAAGAAAGCTTACACGACGTTTCAAATGATAATGGAATTCGAATTATAACGTTCGCAGCGTCAACAGATCTGGAAGTGAAAAGCACGATGTTCAAGCACAAGCAAATCCATAAAGCCACATGGATATCACCCGACGGCGTAACGCGTAACCAAATAGACCACTTCCTCATAGACAAAAGACACCACTCGAAGCTCCTTGACGTAAGATCATATAGAGGAGCAGTTTGCGACTCCGATCATCTTCTAGTGATAGGCAAAATTAGGAGTCCGTTCGCAGCAAACCCACATGTGCAGTCACGGGAGACGAGCAAAACTTCGACACTGATAAACTAAAAGATCTACGCAAAAGGGCTGAATATCAAGACGAACTAACGAATAGATTTACCACCCTAGTAAATGAGAGCAGTGAGGAAGAGGAAGCCAATAGTGTGGACCCTAAATGGACATGGATCAGAGACAAAATCAAACAAACAGCTCAAAAAGTATTAGGATTTAAGAAAACAATTAAGTCCAAACCTTGGTTTGACGATGAGAGCAGCGCGAAGATCGAAGAACTTACACGACTTAGAGTTATCCACCCAGAAATATATGATGAAGTCAACGCAGAAAGATACGCGGCAATTCGGAAAGAGACAATGCGACTCTTCAAACGGAAAAAACGCGATTGGAATAGGATTCGGATCGAAAAAATCCTAGAAAATGCCAGAGCAAAGAACATCAGAGGAATATATGCTGGCATAAATTTAATTAGAAACGAGTACCGAGGGAGAGACGGAGATGGATGCCTGGTTACAGAAACAAAATTAAATTGTGGCAAGATGGAAGCAATACTCTGAAAACCTGCTTAATGTACGCCCAATGAATCACAAATAAATATGAGGGCAGTTTGTTAAGTCAGTGACTTTTTTAATGTCCTGCGCAGTAACTTTAATTGCAACACTGCTGCCGTCAACTGTCATCTATAATAGACTACTGTCTGTTTGAGAAAGCTGTGTCATTTAGTTTGTGTTTGACAGCCATTGGAAGCAGACAACTTAGTGAATTTTAACGAAAATGGAAAAAAGTGAATTTCGTCTGTTGATTCAGCAAAATCCATAAATTGGGCTAGAGCTGCTATCCCATCGAGCATATTCTCCAGATTTAGTCCCATGCGACTATTTCCTGTTTCCAAAGCTGAAGAAATTGCTGGGCGGTAAGAGATTTGGGTCGGATGAAGAAATTATCACAGAAACTAACACATATGTTGAAGGCCTTGAGAAAACCCATTATTTGGAAGGTATAAAAAAATTGGAAAACGCTGGACTAAATGTATCGAACTAGTTTATCGTATTCGTTCTTGGACGCACTGCCGCATCTCATTATATTCTCTCTTGGACGCATCGCCGCCACCACATCGTATTCCTTTTGGGGGCACCGCCGTCACCCCATCGTATTCATTTTGGATGCACCGCCGTCACTTCATCGTATTCCTTCTGGACGCACCGCCGCCATTTCGCCGTCTTCTCTCTTCCACGCACCGCCGTCACCTCATCTTATTCCTTCTGGACGGACCGCCATCACCTCGTCTTCTTCTCTCTTGGACGCACCGCCGTCACTTCTCGTATTCCTTCTGGACGCATCGCCGTCACCCCATCCTATTCGTTTTAAACGTACCGCCGCCATCTCATCGTTTTCCTTCCGGGCGCAGCCTCAACTCCAGCATCGAATCCCCTCACATTAGCTGATCCTTCGAGCCGGATGATGATCGCTTTACATTGCGTGATAAATTGAACCGGCAGTAAACAAGTGAAAGTGTGAGTGCCCGTGGTGAAAGTGCCAAACACCAGCGGTGTTGACGACGCAGTTCAGACTTCACTCCCTGGGTTGCGTCGTCGACAAAGACTCGGGGCACGTTCACTAATGGTTTCGCCTTCAAATGGCCATAATGTCCCAGATTGAGGAACCCACCGTTGCTCAGTTCGCGGCTAAAAACCAGATGCCTCGCGCGTTCTCCAACATGAAGAAAAAGGGACCACCTACTTTGGGCTTGGCGGGAGCTCGCCAGCAGAACCTTAGAATGAAATGGGAGGACATCCGGAAGCGGCATGAGGATATCATACGGCTGAAAACTCCTAAGATTAGGGGTCATCGCTACTTCACGGAAGAATTCATCGACTCGGCTTAGGAAACTTACCTGGGTGAGCAGGCGAAGTACGCCGACGCCGTCACGCCCATACCCCAGTCTTCCGGCAGCATCAAAGGCCTCCGCCGCAACCCCCCACGTCGTCAATACACCTCACGGCCACCCCCGTAAACTGCCTCCAGTCCAGTTACCAACATTCTTGGGCTGCTACTCGGACTGGAAGCCATTCAAGGACTTATTCCAGGCAGTACTGGCGGACCACCCAGACCTTGCGGGTGTGGAACGCCTCTACTACCTAAAGTCCAGCTTCCGGGCCGACGCCGCTAGGACCATCAAAAACATTCCCGTCATGGAAGAAAATTACAATCGGGCTTGGGACAAACTGGTAGAGCATTATGACAACACTCGTGCCCTGGTCCACTCTGCCTTGAGCGATCTCCTTCTTGTACCTGCTGTCCACAAGAAATCTGCTAGGCGGCCTAGGTCAACTCCGCGACGCCACCAATGAGACTGTCGAGACCCTGAATGCACTTGGCCGTCCCGTAAGCACCTGGGACGACATACTCGTCTACCTGACCACCCAGCGCCTGAATCCACACACAGGACGGGATTGGCATACAGCGCAAGGGAACGCCATGGAGCACCCCGCATACCAGCAGCTCAACGCCTTCTTAAAAACTGGGATCGAGGCGTTGGAGTTCGTTGAGCTGCCTAAAGTCACCATCAATCACCCTCAACGGACTCTAAGGAACGACCACCCGGATCACAACCAGAGGTCACGCTTTTCAGTGCACATGGCCGTACCCCCCGCTCAGAACCTACAACCTCCCTGCTCGTTCTGCGGATTATCGCACTCCATCAGCTCCTGGGAGGAATTCAAAGCGATCAGTGCAGAAAACTGATAACCACATGCAGGTCAACGAAACCTGTGCTTCTACTGCCTCGGGAGGCACCTCGTCCGTGGCTGTCTCTCCATCAAGACTTGCACGGTGCCTGGTACCACACCACACTTTACTCCACGCCGGTATAACATCAACTCCAACACCCCGCTCTTCGTCACGCCCGGTATCGGGTACCAGTCCTAGAGGCCAAAGCGGCTAGACATCCGGAGTATCCGTGCACACCACAACACCCCACTCCCGGGGGAAATGCTTTGGCTACATCACTCGTCCACATGCAATCGGGACGTCAACGCGGGATCGAGGCTCGTGCCTCGGAATCCCTCGCCCCGCGGCTGCGCCTCCGCCGCCAGGCATCGTCCATTCCAGTCTATGGGGCCGGATTTGCCCGCTGGTGGCGAGGGCGCCATCCTCAATTGCGATACTGCCTCGCTGCTACTGCTCGCGAAGTTGGACCACCAACGCCCTCAGCCTATCCCATTTCTCGGATTACGTGCCGCCCCCACAACTCCCGCACGGAGAACTCTCCATCGTGGCAGACTTGGAACTCGCAGACTCGAACATCCTATCGACCGACAGGGTAGAAATGATCATTGGCGAGGGCTGATCTGTAACTTTCCCTTATCACGTGGAGTCGCGGGGGGGGGGGGGGTGAAGCAATCCGAACCCTCGGGCCTCGTCGCCCAGGCTACTCACTTGAGATGAGTGCCAACAGGCGCACCACCCACCACGTCATCCAATCCCGGTGTGAGGAGATCCTTCACCAGCCATCACGTGGCCATTGATCGTGGGTTGCGACCCTACAACTCCCATCCAGGTCGATTGTTGAGCTCTGCGACCACAAAACGCGATGGATGCTAGCGAATGGAGGGAAGGTCCCGTCTCCACCGGCTCCGTGGGCCATACCAGAGGTACACGTAGTACACCACCATCGATCACCTGTGCGACACGACCACCGGACTCATCCCTAGTGCGACGAGTAATCATAAGGGCGAAGAGTGATTCCAGGGTACCGATAACCTCACAACATCGCCGGAGTCAGCAACCGTCGCAGTGAAATATCATCGTCATCATCGGCACTACAACTGGGAACTGGTCTTGGTCTTATTTAGCAAGTCCTGAGGCTTGTTAAATTTTCCATAATGATTTGTTTTTTTTTTCGGGCAAGGTCATTAGTCTGGCGCCAGAGGCTCTCCGACGGGGAATCGAACCCCGGTCTCCCGCGTGACAGGTGGGTATACTAACCACTATACTATCGAGGAGCCCGTCGTAGGGAAATGTAACAAACAAAACAGAAGCCTTCAGTGCTCCTCGTGGCGGGCGGCCTCCCCCAGTAATTTCTCACCCACCTAGCAGAAACACCTCAACCTCACTCGAGCCAACACCGACGCCGTCACCGACCAACAGCGGATCACCTCACCGGCAATAATCAGTACCACGACATCAAAGCACTCCCCACACAGAGGGCACTATTCGCCAATAGTTGGCGAAGGCGGGCGAAATGTTGCGGATTCACCAATAAATGTGTTCACATCTGCCTGCCATTTGCCAACCAGCTGCCAACGCGTCGGTGGCAGAAAAGGGACGCCACTTAAGCGTCACAAATTAAAATTACCCAACGGTTGATTCTTTCATTGCTGATACGAGCGATCGCTTGGATCCACTTTATCGTATTCTCTCTTGCACGAACCGCGGTCACCCCGTCGTATCCCTTTTGGAGGCACCGCCGTCACCCCATCGTATTCCTTTTGGATGTACCGCCGTCATCTCATGATATCCTCTCTTGGACCCAACGCCGTCACCTCATCGTTTTTCTTCTGGACCCAGGCTCAACTCACGCCTTTACGTAATCTTTATTTCTTGTTTATTTTATTTGGTTTCTTCTTTCTTCTTAATATTCATTATTCTTCTCCTGATGTTTTATATTTTCGTACTTTTGATATTTTATCTTTGATTTGAGCTATTATTATTTTTTTCTCGTATGAATTTTAATTATTTTTGTCTTTTTAAACAATTCACAACTTTATTTACATTGTTGTTGAATTAGCTTAGTTTTTTTTTTTTTACTTAATTCAATTAGTTTAATTCTGATTTATTTCTCCTTTTATTTACTTTTATATTTCCGGAATAAACGTCTTTATTTTGTTTGTTTCCAAATCACGAATCAACCTTAATTGTTTGTGTTTTCTTTTTTATTAAATTTCGCCTAAGTTTTTAAGGGTCACATTCAGTATTCTGACTTGCTTAAATCCTGAAGGTGTTCTCTGTTGGGACATCTATTAAAAAGACGTTCACAAACAAGAAACAAAAAGGAGGGCTCAGTCCAAATCTGTAATACTGCAGCTTTTGTGAATATCTGTATGTTGAAAAGAGTAATTTCATACTAAATTAAATTCTGTCCCAAATTGTCATCGTCCTTCAATATATCACAACAAGACATAATATGAAAATGCTTGTGAATATATCTAAAAGAAAGGGAAATAAAATGTATTTCTTTGACTTTTTCTGAGAAATTTGTTGATGTCAATTGCCAGTGGTCTGTAGACGAATTGTTGGGAACCCATGTGACACAAAGTGACTCTGATGTGCAGTGCTAATAAACTGTCACTATTCTCACCATCTGATCGAAGAGTATTTGTGTTATTTTTAAAATCATTGTTGAATTTTGCGCGTGGTTTGTGACAACACAGATAGTGCATTAAGAACTGTGTTAATAAGAGATAAATGGGCAAAAACCTAATCCCCAAAGTGGATTTCGTGAAATTTCCTACAAATCAGTAACCGTGTTATTTCAATAAGGAGGCAAAACATTGCCTATCAAAATACCAACACTGTTTCCAAAATCCACAGTCCGATTACTATTAAATAAACTAAAGATAATGGTACGGCAAAATATTCATAAGCCATTGGCGCTAAAAGACATTCCTGTCTTATGTCAGAGTTACTGCAATATAAAAGATCCAGAGCGCACAGAAAGGATAATCAATGAACTGGCATTGGGTGGTGTTGGTCGTTTGCAAGTCGTTTCGGACTTCGATTATACCATAACCAAACAAAGGACTGAAGATGGGACACAAGTGTTATCCAGCTTTGGCATTTTAAACGCTTGTGAATCTCTGCCTACCTCGTTTGTAATCGAAACGAAAAAACTGTACGATAAATATCGCCCCATCGAAATAGATCCAAAGATGCCAAATAGTGAAAAAGTCCAGTATATGGTGGAATGGTGGAAGCAGAGTGGAAGTCTACTATCGTGAGTGTGGTATTTATAGTTACTATACTTGATTTTATCAGTCATCCCCGAACATTTCAGTTTTATATCATACTCATAGTCTACAATGAGTTGATTATGAATTCACAAATATTTAAAGTTATTTTTTTTTTATAAAAGTCTGCCTGCTTGTTACCAAGTGTATTTGCGTGGTCAGTTAGGAGTACGTTTATTACGATGCCCAAAACAGTGGTTTTATATATTTTTCAAATGTGGTGTTTTTTAAATAGTATTTTGTACTTTTATTTAAGATTTAGTTTAATTATTTATTGTTTACAATATCCTAATTTGCTTTTCTGTAAACATCAATACAAGTCCCACAGTAAAAAATTTCTTGTGTGTTCAGTTTCCTCGAAACGTATCCCACCTATCCCTGTTCAACAGATATTACAACAGACATTGCATAGGTGAACTCGAGCCTCGTATTCTTCAAGTAGGCGGACAGAATCTTCCAGTTCAATTACAGGTGCAGTGAACTCTGCGAGGTTATATGTTGCCCCACGATTACAATGTACTCGTTTTCAGCACCAATATGCATCGTCAGCACTTCCTAGTCTACTCCTCTAGTAATATGTAAGTGTATTAAAACATCATTTTCCGTCACATCATTATTTAAAAAAAAAAGCACCCCAAAAAGATAACCTTGAGGCGTTAAATAAGGAATTCGGCAATTTTACAAGATGCAACTTCGACATTAACACAGAATGCCAAAGTCTGCCTGTTTTAGAGATATATATATTAATACGATATTTTTGTTGTGGCCAAATAGCTTTCTTACCACATGTTCTAGTGGCTTATGCTAATTACTCTTCATTCCGCCTGTAAAGGAGTAACGTATGGTTTTAAGAGGTAAAATCACAATAAATGTTTTAGAAAACTTCACTTCGACTTAAAATGTGTCAGAAGTTTTTTTTTTTTTGTTTTATTTATACAAAAAACGCGCCCACAAAATGTCTTTTGGAGTACCCTTAAATGTCAGAGCACCTGGCGAGCGGAAGGAGAGGAAGTGGATGTATCGATGTATATTGGTCTTAAATGCCTAGACATTCCAACAACGAGGAAACACATAATCAGGTAGAGTATTCCACATTCGTGTGGTTCGGCTAAAGAATGACTATATTTCTTTGAGCGCCTGAGGTGGAATTTCAAAGTGAATTGATGCGCATTCTCAGATCGACGGGTATCGCGGGAAAATGTCTGAGGAGGCGGAACACATTGAGCAGGTTCAGTTGAACAACGACCGTGATAATACCTATAGAAACGAGATAGGCATGCTATGTTGCGCATATTGTAATGAAGTAGTCGCCATGTAATATTTTGACAGAGTCGCCATGTACTTATTTGATTGTTGGAAGGATCTGTCTTAAACCTATTTCCCTACTGGTGCTGTACGAAGCGCAGCTCGCTGAAAGTTTATGGCGAAGAATCAAATTCCACAATAGGTTTTTGATTAATTTATTATCAAAAGTGCTGGGGTATTTATACTCCCAATCAATCACTCAATTATTTACAAATTTCTTAATTCACTCATACAATTTTTGCTTAACAAACTATTTCAATAATATAATTCCGCCTATTGTGCTATTCTATTTCCTATCACCAGCTTAGCGCATAGTGTAAGAACAATGACACGAGTTGACCCAATTAATTGTGAATCACCTGCTAGCGGTAAGGCCGCAAGCGGGTGTCATATGATTCTTTCAAATCGTAACTGGAGCAATTCGTTTCTTTTACTCAATGAAAAGAATCGACCTTGAATTATTGTCGGCAACGAATGCTGGTTACTTGAGACTTGCTAATTGTGACAAGGGTCATTTCATGGGTATGTTGTTACACTACACTATGTTCTAACGACGGAATCGATCGACTTACAGCTGTGTCTCCAATAAGTTTCATTGCTCGTTTTTGCATCCTATCGAGCGCGCGTAGTGCACTTTTGGATGCGCTTGACCAAATATGGGCTCCTCGATAGTATAGTGGTTAGTATACCCGCCTGTCACCCGGGAGACCGGGGTTCGATTCCCCGCCGGGGAGCCCCTGGCGCAAGACTAATGACCTTGCCCAGACAAAATAAATCATTATGGAAAATTTAACAAGCCTCAGGACTTGCTAAATAAGGCCAAGACCGGTTCCCGGTTGTAATGCCGATGATGATGATGATGACCAAATATGGGAGTTGAATTCCAATATTCGCCTTGTAAATAGTGGCCAGGTTGGATGGGGGGAACTATTTTTTGCATCTCCTAAAGAACCTCATATAATTAGCCACACTTTTCGCAATTTCAAATATGTGGTCGTTCCAATTAAGAGTCAAATAATTCGAGTGCCGAGGATTGATAGCTTCTTCGCTTCGTCGATGTAAGTCTCATTCATCAACAGTATATTTCATTTGGAGTTCGGCTTTGCCAACAAGAGGCAGCACTGGGCTTCCAAGACATTGAATTCTACTCGTTTGGAGAATCCCCCTTGATATATCTTGTCTCGTATCTTTCAATTGAATTACCCCTTTCCCGTTGCCATGTTCTGAACTCGCATATTGTGTTTGCACTATCCATACTGATGAAGTATAATGTGTTTATGTTATTCTGAAATAAAGTTCGTTTAAACAATTTTGCCTGTGTGTATGATCGGATTCACCGAAGTCACGAGCCAGCAGCTCTCATCCTGCGGCTCATGATTGTATTTTCAAACACCTACAGTTCGTTGATAGCCGGAATGATGCTCGCAGCTTCAAAAATGTGTTCGCTCCTGTAACACCAACTGAATGGTATCAACATAAATTATTGAGTTATTTATTTGGCACCGACTGTTTGTATACCGGTTGCGCCAAATAGTACGTTATTGCTCGGGGAATACTCCTCCGAGATCACAAGTTATTATATTTACCTGCTAGTTTACTTCTGTGCTGTTCTCCTGCCTTCCCTTTGGGCTGTCGCCGCTGGTGTTGTGGCTTCCTTGTTGGTTGCTGGTGGTCGAAATAATACACTGAGTTTTGAATTTACACATTTAAACTTTATTTACTTATTATTTTGGTGATAACTTCTTTGGAACATTTTTGCGGTTAATTCTACTCGTACTACTTGTATTATTGGCACTAAGTTTATCTCGAGTAACAGGCCCACTGTTCCGTGGCGAGGGTGCAGCCTGTTACCCTTAAGATAGACTACTCACTTCTCTAATCTAATAAAAGCTAAGGGTCCGCTGTTCCATTGCAAGGCTGCAACTCTTTGCCTGATTAATAAGTTCTCCCTAGTCCGTTTGCAACCACTCTTTATATACCCAAATTATGGCCGTAGAAGTGTAAACGATGCGTTTACCTCAGCCAGAATGTATGACCCCTATTGAGGCTAATTGCCTAGCGCGAGTCATCCGCATTTCCCAATTATCATTTCCACTTAATTGCCCTGGTTAAGTTGCAACGGCATTGTCTTATGCAATTAATTGATTGCTGCATTTACCGAACCAATTAAAGTACATTGGCTCATGTTTCATTCGAAACATGAAACCGTGTGAATAGGTCCGAGGACAGGCGCTTGCTTCGTTTTTTGAATATGAAGCAAAATGCATTTAGCGTGTGGCCTCGGGAAGGGGGAATGCGTCATGTGATATCGTATGTCAATTGTTATGGTTTGATTGCATCGTGTGGAATATGAATATGAATTGACGATACACGATAAGCGTGTAGCTTGGAGAAGTGCGTATGCATCAAGGTAGTATTTGAATGAATATCGCAACGTATGCGATATGATCAGTAATTGCCTCTGGGAAGCGGCGTCAATGACTTAACTGCGTTAATTGTTTGGGAATTGCTTTGTGTGTAATATGAGTAATTGTGAGTTGGGGATTATTACTAATTGAGGGGGGTTGTGTAGCGAGGTTATAGCGTTTGCCACGATAGTGAAGAACGTGTGATTCGAACTGACGCTATGATGGTTAGAATCACTAAAAATTAAACCAATGCTCAACACATCAGGCCACTGCCGCGTTTAGGAATTCGATTTCTAAACTCAAGTACACTCAACTGATGTGGAATGTTATGTTATCGCTATGGTATATGGCTCTGATGCTCTCGCTTATTCGAATTTCCTCTTGGAGTTCTTCACTATTTGCTTGCATATTGTGTGTGTATCTGTTATAAACGCCACACTACTCCCTCCTCAGTAACTTTGTTACGATCAACTTCGTGTACGAACGGCGGAGCGAGGAACGAGCGAGCGAGAGGACGTCGGAGCAGGCGAGTGTGTAGGTGCTCTATGCGGAAGTCGTGATCGAGTAGTAAAGTTCTGTTTACCTATGGAAATTATCTGTTGTGTGTATACAGATCAGGTCGGATTGTTGCGTTAAGCAAGGATAGTGAAGGCGGTGATTTGAACATACGATGAAACGGGCGAAAGCGAAGCATTGAAGCATCGGGCTACTGCCGCGTGTACGAATTCGATTTCCAAACTCAAATACATTCATCAACTGATGTGGAATTGCTGTGTTATTGCTTGGTATATGTCTGATGCATTTTCTTATGCGATTTTCTTTCGGTGTTCTTCACTATTTACTTGTATATTGTGTGTGTATCTCTTAGGAACGCCACAAGGTGTAACACTTCAATTAAGAGTCGAATTAATTCGAGTGCCGAGTATTGATAGTTCCTTGGCTTCGTCGATGCAAGTGCCGTCCATCGACAGTGTATTTACTTTGGGGTTCTCCTTTGACGACATCAGACAGCACTGAGTTTTTAAGGCATTGAATTCTACTCGGTTAGATAACCTCCACTGCTAATATCTTGTTGAGGTCGGAATTCTGTGTATTAATCATAACCTGCTGATTTGTATTGACGTTCGAAGAGTTTGGTCGGGAATGTTCGTATGAGTATGAGAAACTCAATGTGCTATCATCAGCAAACGAGTGGATTGGGTTGCGGGTAATGGAGAGATCATTTATAAAGATGAAGAAGAGAGTAGGCGAGAGTACAGAATCCTAGGGAACACCTGCATTAATTTGATGAGAGACAGGCTTGGCACCATCAAGAACCACTTGAATTGCACGGCCAAAAAGATACTCTCATATCCATGGGATCAGGGAATTGTCCACTACATATAAATATAATTTTGATAAAAGGGATGGATGTCAAACTCTGTCAAAAGTTTTCGAGATATCCAGTGCAATAACCTTGCTTTCACCGAAGTGGTGGATGAAATGGCTCCACTTTTCGGTAAGGTACGCCGTCAAATCTCCTGTGGACCTTTTGCTACGAAAGCCATATTGGCGGTCATTGAGGAGGCCATTTGATTCCAGATATTTCGAAAGTTGACGGTTGATAAGTGATTCTGTGGCGTCTCTAACAGATACACACACAATACACAAGCTAACAGTGAAGGACACCGAACGAAAATCGAATAAGAAAATGCATCAGAGCCGTATACCATAGCGATAACATAACAATTCACATCAGTGGAATATACTTGAGTTTAAAAATCGAATTCCAAGCACGGCCAGTAGCCTGATGTGTTACGCATTGGTTCATTTTTTGGTGATTATAACTGTCATAGCGTCAGTTCGAATTACACGTTCTTCACTATCATTCCAAACGCTATAATTCCATTACCTTCGAGAGAATAGAAGTTAGTGCTATGGGTCGATAAGAAGCGAGGGACGATTTGTCACCCTTTGTGGGAATTGGCTGAATGTTCGCTAACTTCCATCTATTTGGGAATCGGTCAGTAGAATAAGACAAATGGAAGAGTTTCCGCAGTGGTTTAGCGAGTGAAGAGGAACATCTCTTCAAGAGAATTGGTGGAATGTCAGCGTGGTGGTGCTGCGTGGGGTTAAATACCTTTCGTCTAACCAAAGGGGACATACATACCGTGTCCTCAACCCCACGTGCCCACAGACACGCGGGCCCAATTTACCTTTCCGCCCAGCTAAAGCGGACCTGCATACGGGCGTACTCGACCCCACGTATTCACAGACAAGTGGGCCCAATTTCTCGACCGATTCCTCATGCCTACACAGCTATCAAAGGACATTACCCAGAAAAGGAATTGCTTGACGACCCATTAGCTGGGCAAACACAAGTGGCCGGCGCGGCAGCGCCAGATGCCGACAGCCAGAAAAATCCCAGGTGATAAATGTATGGCCAAGGAATAAACAAATGTATGACCTTCCCTTGAGCCAACGGCAATTTGGGTTTCCTTATCGAAAGGACTATTGTGGGAACAAAATTTAAACACTAAACCAAACAACCGACACTGTTCCTAGAAGGAAATAAAAACGATGTAAATATCGCAGCCGAAGCTTATGACTTCGACCGAGGAAATCACCAGGGCCATAAACCACACGCGGGTAATGTACGCAAAGGGATACCGCAGATGTGTGAAAATCCTGACGATCCTCGGCATATCTCCGGCCACACGGACAGCAACGTTCGCGTCTGTGTGTGTGGGTGCATCCACACAGTATTACTACGAACAATACGAAATCGTAGGACAAGTGAGGGTGCGATCTACTGGAAAGGAGAAATCCCTTAATAAAGAGAGGACACCAAGGGATAAGAGAACGGTAGAGAAAAGAAGAACAGCCGGGTGAGTTTTCCATCCTTGAAGAAAGTTTTTAAGTTAGTCAAGTGACACCATCCGCAGGGAAATAACCCCCAACCTTCGCCAAAACGGGCGAGTGTGTCGGCGCGAGTATTCGTCTAGAGAGAGTGTTGAATACACAAATAAAAAAGAAAAAACAAAGTAAAAAAAGAATGTTTTGAATTTTATGGACAATGTTCGGCGGAACACAAGCCGCAATCAAGACCAGTGGATTTATTATCGTTTATCTCCTTGAGTGCCCGGGCAACAGTACGCGTTCGGAAGCGAACCTGGCTCATGGTGTGCTGCTTATGCTCACTGGTGAGGTATCAGGCAGTGTTGAGATGGCTGCAAAATGTACAGCAAGTAGATTCGCTTTCTCTATTGCACTGGTGACTGGCCTGTCATCGACTATTAGCGAAGGTATAGATGAGGAGACCGAGTTTTGAATCTTTTTCACAAATGCCCAGAAGTTTCTACTACCCGTGGGAGAGTGTAGTATTTTTTGTCTCACCCTCTGGTCATGCAAGAAATTTGCGCGTTGAATATGCGCATTGCAGACAGTTCTACCTCTCTTGAATCTTTTCTGGTTTTCCTCAGTACCGTTTGATTTATACAACCGTAAGCTCAACTCTGTAGTCTTAATAGCTTCTCTGCACCCGGAATCGAACCACATATTTCTCTTGGGTTTGGTACTCTTTACTCTGTGTCGAATAAAGGTTCGCATGCCAAGTAGAATCGAGTCTGTCAATGTGTCCGCTATATAATCAACATCGTTATTGAGGAAAAATATCGGACAATTTAACTTCCCAAAACATCGTTAGACTTTCCCAGTTGGCTTTCTCATAGAACCATACTGTTCTTTTGGGAGTTTTCCCGTTAACGTTGCTGTTGGTTACAGCAAATTTAGCAAACACGACACAGTGGTCTGAAGTGCCCAAGGGCGAAGGAACTTCAATTGTGTATTTGTTTGGGTGGGAGGTGAGAAACAGGTCCAGTGTATTGACGAAATTACCATATATGTCAGGTACCCGTGTTGACTCATTGACAAGTTGAGTTAAATATTTGAATCAGCAAAGAGCTGGGCATATCGACTTTCAGATGTTATGTGTCCGGAGTGACGAACCCACTGAGAGTTGTGCACATTAAAATCACCCGCAATAACGATTTCAGTGTGGGGATATACGTACCCGTGTAATACTATGAAAGGTATCGACATGAATTATTAAAAGTTATTTATATCCAATTATTAGGTTATACTCGCTTATAAAGGTTAATGTTTACCCGCTTCAATCCGTCTCCTGAGGGTAGCCCGCTGGTGTCCTCCTTCTGCAAGTTACCTGAGCCGGTTCGCTGGGTTTTAGATTGAGGTATTACCAATCAAAGAAAACTTGTTACTTAAGTTTTATTATCTTAATTAAGTTAAACTATTACACTAGTTTATCTCGAGTAACAGGCCCGCTGTTCCGTGGCGAGGTTGCAGTCTATTGCCCTTGTTATAGACTACTCCTTAGACCATTTGCAACCACTTTTTATACCCAAATTATGGGCGTAGAAGGGAAAACGATGCTTTTCATTCAACTTAGACCATGAACGTATGACCCAATTGCCTGGCACGAGGCATCCGGATTTCTCAATTTTCATTGCCACTTAGTTGCCCCAGTTGAATTGCAGCGGCGTTGGCCCATGTAATTACTTAACTGGCCTTCGCATTTGACCAAACACATGGGCCCACATACGAGCCATTCGTATTGTTCGATCGACCTGCGCTTCGTTGCTATGTCTGGTTTTTCGCAGATCTCAGCACTTTGAACGAAGCTCCGCTAAGTGGTTGTTAATTGCTTTTGAAGGTGCCGGTAATGTCATATGACTTGTGTGACACCTGTTCTCGAATATGGAGCAAAAAGTGCATTCGTAATATAAAACCGTGCGACAATACCCGATTGCCAGGTGCAGAGTTTGTTTTATGAGCATGAAGCAAAAAGAATGCATTTAGTGTGCAGCCCTGGGAAGCGAGAATGCGTCATACGATATTGTATGTTAATAGTTATGATTGGATTGCTTTGAGTACAATATGAATACAAATTGAGGATACGCGATAAGCGTGTAGCTTTGGGAAGCGAGTATGCGTCATAGATGGGCAATTAATGAGTATTCGAGAATATGAGCATCGCAACGTGTGCGATATGAGTGTTAATTAACTATGGGCTAATTGTATCGTGTGCTCTAATGAGTTTATGGAGTTTATAGTGGGATGCAACATCCGTGTTGGCTCGTTAACGAGTTGAGTTAAATTAATTGACTCAGCAAAGAGCTGAACATGCTGGACTTCAGGTGTTGTGTGTCCGGAGTGGCGAAGCCACTGAGAGTTGTGCACATCGAAATCACCTGCAATAACGATTTCAGTGTGGGGATATAGGGTCATGATCTTATCGATAGAATAAGATAGAGCATCAAATTCGTTAAAGGATGCGTTTCTATCCAAGTTTGGGCTTCTGTAAAGAAAGCAGTAATGTATGGTATGCCTACGAACGTGAAGTTTTAGCCACGAGAAATTAAATTCTGGATTGGAGTGGAGTCCATATTGTGGCAGAACCTGCTAAGCAGTATTACTTCGTATGTATATAGCTAGACCACGATGTGGAAAGAACAAAGGCATTAAGTTATAACCGGTTATAGTAAAATCAGAAATATCTGCATTAGTTATTACCTGAGTCTCGCTAAGTAGAAGGATCCCTGGTTTCTGGTCACAGACGTAGGCAGACACAGAGGAGAAATTGCATCTTAGGCCACGAATGTTGCAAAGATCGACGTGAAATTCCCGTTCCATTGAAATGGTGACACAGAAAACCAATACCGCATCGGGAAAGGGCGCAAGTTGGAACCGGCGATGGATAAGCGAAAGCACTACTACAGGTGTTATGCCCTTGTAGTAGGTGACCCACTAGATCCGTGCCGAAATCGTGGTCACATCCCTTTCGTGGCGAATATTACGCCACTCAAAACACCAAAATCCCCCCAAAGATTATAAATCAATCGAAAGTATCGATGCCTGAGGGCCGCAACAGAAGTGCGAAAAAGAGAAAAACAGACACAAGGCAAGGAGAGGGTATGAGTTTTCCCGCACTGTACACTTCCATACAATTTTCACAGTACGGCGCGAATCCCTTATATATCACTGCACTATACTCGGACGCGTTTGTCTACTTCGGATCCCACAGAAGACTTGGGGCGAATTAGGTAGTCCGATAGTATTTAAATTCAATAAAAAATATAACTTTATTTTTCGTTAACACTTATGACTACTTATTTTTAATACTTAGGCTGCTGCTATGCCGATAGGTGTCTCCAAGAAGAATGTGCGTCTTCGTGTAGATTGTTCATATTTATCCGATTGCTGGGTCACAGATGAGCTTCCCGTGTTGACCCATTAGAATGGTGCCGTGTACGAAGATAATTGTCTTAGGTGATTGTTGATCTATGATCCTTTTATAGCGTCTATGCGATGTCTGGGTCATAGATAAGTGTTCGGCGTTGACTCATGAGGATGTCGCCGTGTGCGAAGATAAGTGTTGACCCATGATGATTGTTTGATGTTTGGATCATGGTAATGTGGCTATCCTTAACTCGCGCGAACCTTACTTAAGATACCCTAAACGGATTACACAATTGATCTGATGGTACGGATCGCGAGGCAGAACCGCACTTATCTGAGAATGTTTTATTTTATTGTTAATGTCTTCTTTTATTGTGTCCCTGTATCACGTTGGGGACCAAAGGGTAGTATCGGTTTTTTGATTCATACCACATTTAGCTTTAATATTTATTCATTAAGGATGCCATATCTAACTTTAACATTTATTCATTAAGGATTGTAATATCGGGTTTTAGCTTTAATATTTATTCATTAAGGATGTCGTATCTAGCTTTAACATTTATTCATTAGGGATTGCTTACGTGTATCTTGGGTCAGCGGGCTTTCTTCCGGGTTTGCCTTTTGCTCTGATGGGGACTTGTCTTCGTGGTTGTGGCTTCTTCTATTGTCTCGTCGCTTCCCTCTGGTTTGGACTGGTTGTAATTAAAACAGCACGTTTCTTTACTTTTGTTTAATCTTTAATATCAAAACCAACACTTTTACAGATAGTCTTCATTTAATCTTTAACACTTTTACAAATAGTCTTCATTTAACGTCCAAACCAACGCTTTTACAAATAGTCTTCATTTAACGTTCAAACCAACACTTTTACAAACAGCTTTCATTTAATCTTTAATATTGAAACTAACACTTCTAGTTTTCATTTAAACTCTAATATTAAATTGTATACTTAGACTTAGTAGTAAGAAGGCCCGCTGTACACGCGCTAAGGCCGCAACCTTCTTACTACTTTATTACACTATATATTATCCAATCACGAATTCGCAACCATTCTTTATATACGAAATTAATGCAAATGATGCATTCCCTTTATCAGAGTGCATAACCTATTTTGAGGCTATTTGCCTATCACATGTTGTCCAATAATTGTTTCCCGTTCAGTTTGCCCTGCTTAAAATGCATCGGTAGTGGATTGAGCAATTACGTAGTTAATTTCCAATTATCGTGCATTGCCCCGTGTGCAAATCGTATCATCCGATTAATTGCGTTTCACTGCTGTGTCCGCTATTTCGCCGAACTGGGCACTTTACCGACGCTCAATTAATTCGTCGTTGGTGGCCTTTGACAACACCGCCCGTGTCATATAGCTTGTAAAAAAAAGAAGACATGGTAAAAAAGAAGACGTCCAGTCGAAACATGAGCCTGCCAGGTGCTCGCTTGGTTTTTTGGTGACACAGCGGAATGATCCTAGCGAGCGACCATGGGATCGTTTGCCATGATATTCGCCTTGCGCCGGTTGGTATTTATGAATAATATGATGTGGGAATATTATGGTACGATCTAATTGCTGCGGCCTCTGAATAGATGAGTGATTATCGCAACGTGTGCGATATGTATTTGACTGATTGTGGGAAGAAGGCGTATTTTGAGGATTGTTTTTATTTGTATTGTTTGGAAAAATGTCTGTTAGCTTGTTTTGAGAGGGGTTGCAAAGCGAGGTTTATCAGGTTCAAATGAAATACAGTGTAATAAATTGGTGAATTCCTTATTGAATCATTCGGTTTGTTCCATCGGAATTAAGTATGAAAAATAGTAACGGCCAAATGTTCGCCATGGTGTTGGCGGCACGCCTCCAAGCGATGGTCCAAATTTTTGGGAAGATCACTGTATAAGAGTTCATCACTGCATAAGAATTTCGCAAAATCGCCAATAAGCATGACTATCTCTTTATTCTCTACTACCTGAAACTATATATTTACCTTGACACTATGTTAACTTATCCCGGGTACTGTTCTTCGGACATTCGTGGTTTTGTTCCACGCAATTCGGTTTATATGCGCTCCACAAGACATTCCGACGGATCGCACCAGTTTGCGGTTCATCTCCCGATGGTGCGAACATCCCTGCATCAGAACTCGTTCCGTTACAGAGCGGGGAAGCTGCGGAACTCCCTTCCCGCGCGAGTGATCCCGGAGCGCCACAACCTACAGCTGTTCAAGAGGAACTGCAACCGTTTTTTGGTGACATATCGGGGCGCCCACTCGGCGCTATTGAATCATCTCTCCCGAGAGAAGTGTAATAAAAAATATAAAAAAATTAAAATATACGTGCAGTAATATAATATTGTAGCGAGCTTAGAGTTCGCTGGATTAATTATTTTAATAAAAAAGAGCCCTTAAATCGATTCTCTTTGCAAACACTTTATTAGTCTGTTAATAACAACCGTTTCTTGATACTTCGCTTCTTTACTTATCGCTTCCGTACTTATCGCTTCCTTACTTATCGCTTGCTTCATTGCTTACTTCTTACTTATCTTCCCGATCTGCGAGCGACGTATTTATACCGTTTTTCCTCATTCTGATTTGGGGTTTCGTTTCCGTCCGTTCCATAGCCTCGAATTTTCTATTGCTCATAGTCTCCAGTTTTCCAGTACTTTCTAGAATATTCTAGTACTGATTGTCATATGCGTCACAATATAAGTAATTCACAGCAATTTCAACAAATCTGAACAGGTTAAAAATATTGTGAAAAGAAGAAGTCTTGGATATTATGAAACTCCTACATCATTAATTTATTATGCAAATAGTAAAACTGAATACCTAAGACTGTACAATTAAATAAATAAAATTTTCTTCTTTTTCAGTGGCTTCCCATTACCTCAAGAGGAAATTGACAAAATTGCCATCCGCTACAAGGATAAACTAAGAGATCATACTTACGAATTTTTTCATTCACTAGACAGGCTTAATGTTCCTGTTCTTGTATTCTCAGCGGGCTTGGGAAATTCTGTGATTTCAGTTCTCAAGCAAGCAGGTGTTATGTTTCCCAACGTGAAAGTAATATCTAACTTTCTTCAATACGATGGCGATCTCCTGAATGGATTTCAGGAGCCGTTAATTCACACATTCAACAAAAATGAGACTGCATTGGAAGGAAGTGAATATTACGATCTTGTACATAACAGAGATCATATCATACTAATGGGAGATTCAATCGGAGATGTTGGCATGGCAGATGGAGTACCGAGTTCATCTCACATCATTAAAATAGGATTTCTTTATGATCATGTGAGTACAGATTTAAAGCAATTAGTCGAATAACTTACACGACGTTTATTGAATTTTTCTTTTTACCAAATGTAAAAAAAAATTTGCTTGTCGGCTTATGTGGAGTGAAAGCCTCTTATGAGTAGTTTCTGTAACCTACCACTGTTTTCCAGGAGTGGTAAATTTACAACTCAAACGACAGGGATAAAAGAAAGCCGGTAGTTGAACTTGCGGTGACGTATGACTATATCCCCACGAGTCCAACGCCGGCTTAAACATCGTAAGATACGTGGCCAGTAAATCAGCGTATTCTATTGATTCAAATTCTGGATAAACATCATCATCATCATCATCGGCACTACAACCGGGATCCGGCCTTGGCCTTATTTAGCAAGTCTCTCCATCGGTATCCGGTCCTTATCCGAGACTTGTTAAATTGTCCATAATAATTTGTTTTTCCGGGCAAGGTTATTAGCCTTGCGCCAATCTGGATAAACACTATCAGCCAAAAATCGAAAGCATTTTCACTAGATGTTGACTATGAAGGAAAACCCATAACGATAAGAGCGCGATTGAAAATCCATCTCATGCAAAAAAATATTGCGATCTTCATCCAGATGCCGGTCAACTAGTTTTCCTTTCTTCGATGGGTATTGCAGATAAGTACCATAAGTGCAAATAAGATGCAGTTTTTATATCGTAGTGCACTGCTGTAATGTTATCCTTTCACCCCAAGATGTAGATGAGGTACCACCAGATGGTTAACCCATACCTGCATTCGTGACCATAATCTGACCTTTGTTCTGAATCAGGGTACAAATGTCACCAGACGGCAGGAAAACCTGCACAAGTTAAACATTTTGTTTCGAAAATCTGATTTACAAAGATTTATAGAAATTGAGAAATTTCCATTTATTTTCGAACGTTCCACGTATGTTCTTAACAAGAAAGGACCCACAATTTTGAAGAATCGAATGGAACTTCATAGTATACATTTACCATTTTAATCTGGTCGGTTGCATTTAATTCAAAAACTAAAAGAAAAGAGGAAAAACGATTTGCGTTTACGACACGGAACCCTGCCCATAATTTAATTTCATCAAAAGAGTAGGCAGGGCCGAACGACAGCTCCAATCGCTCGTGAATGATCGAGCAGGAGAGATTAAAGTGCAAGGGGGTGTAATAATCCCAGTTTATCAGAATACCAAACAAAAAAAAAACAACGGTTTGCCGGTTTAAGGTTAAGTAATTAGAGATTTTATTTATCTTGGCTCCCCAACATTTCGAAAGAGAAAAATATACAAAAGATTCACACGTCCTCCTTTTTTATTTATTGTTATTGCTATGGTTCAATTATAACTCACAAATATATTTTTTCTGATCGAGGTGCACGAATTTTATTCACTTGATCATCATCATCATCATCGGCACTACAAACGGGATCCAGTCTTTTCCTTATTTAACAAATCTCTCCACCGGCCCCGATTTCGAGCCGATGTCATCCAGTTTGGCACTCCCAGGATCTGGGTATCCTGGTCTACGCCATCCCTCCATCGCAGATAAGGTCTGCCGCGCTGTCTCCTTCCATACATCCTGCCACAAAGGACTTTCCGGGTGGGCTCCTCTTCGCTCATTCGAGCTAGGTGTGCCGCCCACCGGAGTCTACCGAGCTTGATTTTTCTTACAACATTAGCTTCAAGGTAGATTGCGTACAACTCATGTTTGTAGTGTCTCCGGAATCGTCCTCCCTCACATACGGGTCCAACAATTCTCCTTAAGACCTGCCTCTCGAGCGCGGCTAAGAGTTCAGAGTGCGTTTTATTGAGCACCCAGGTCTCGGATCCATACATGAGTACTGGTAAGACCATGGTCTTGCACAGTAGTAGCTTGGATGTTCTGGATAAATTTGATTTAAAGAGCCTTGATAGACCATAGTAGGCCTTGTTGGATTTGATCAGCCGTTCGCGTATTTCTTCTTCCATATTGTTATCGGTTGATACTATTGACCCAAGGTAGTTAAAGGATTGCACTACTTCAAATTCGTGCTCCACTACCCTGATAGTTTGACCAACGTTAGGACTTCTCTTCTAAGAAGTTGCCACCATATACTTAGTTTTTCGCTCCTTAATGTGGAGTCCCAGTTTTTGTGCCGCCTGCTCGATCTGGGTGAAGGATTCCTGTACAGCCGATTCGGTTCTACCGATGATGTCGATGTCATATGCGTAGGCAAGTATCTGGCTGGACTTGGTGATAATAGTCCCTCTAGTTATGACGCCAGAGTCACGGATTGCTTTTTCCAACGCCAGGTTGAAGAGGAGGCAGCCCAGACCGTCCCCTTGTCGAAGTCCATTAAAGATGTTAATTGGTTTGGACAGCAATCCAGCTATTTTTACTTGACTAGTTACGTTGGTCCTGGTCAACCTACAAAGTCGTATCAATTTGTGTGGAATGCCGAACTCTCTCATGGCATTATATAATTCTACCCTGGCTATGCTGTCGTAGGCGGCCTTAAAGTGTTTAAATAGATGATATAATGGAATCTTAAATTCCAGACATTTTTCCATCGCCTGCCTAAGAGTGACTATCTGATCAATCGCTGATTTGCCTGGGGTGAAGCCACACTGATATTGACCAATGATGGCTTTAGCGTATGGGGCTATCCGATCTTGTAGGATAGAGGAGAGTATCTTATAGGCGGTACTCAGCAATGTTATATCCCTATAGTTGCTGCACAGTGTGATATCTCCCATTTTATGTATGGGGCAAATTATACCACGACGCCAATATGCCGACATCTCCTCTTGCTCCCATATGTGCACCACGATCTCATGAATTGCGTGATCTAACGCTGTCCCTCGTTGTTTGATCAGCTCAGCTGGTATGCCATCAGCTTCAGGGGCTTTATTTGATTTGAGCTGTCTTATGGCTTTTAATGTTTCCTCAATGCTTGGTGGCGAGAGCATTTGGTCTTGATCTTGCATTGGCGGAGCATCCAATTCTTCTGTGAGCTGACCATTTAGCAATTCATTGAAGTGCACTTCCCATCGCTCCAGAATGCCTTCAGGATCGGTGATCAGATTACCCCCTATATCCTTGCAATAAGTGCAGCGTGGTGTGTACCGCGACATACTGCAGATTATTTGGTAGAACTTCCGCGGCTGGTGCGGACCTCGCTCTCTACTTTTGTCTATTTCACAGACAAGGTTTTTTTCCCAGGCACTTTTCTTTTGTCTGTGAAGCCGTTTTTAAGATATTGTGAGCTCTTTGTATTTTTCCTCCTGCACCCGCGTCCTATGACTATATTATTCACTTGATATCTTTACAATAATAAGACAATGTTACAAAAAAAGGGTGGAGGTGAGAGGCCGACTTAAGCGAGACAAGGACAAATGTGTCCTTCATCTTGTCTCGGGCTTCTGGTCATCTTGCGATAATCAGAATCACCCATATCCATGAGGATGTTGGGCTGAGTCTCACGATATCTGAAAAAGAAAGGGGAGAAGCTATCTAAGGATAGTGTCGACAGGGTTAGTTCAAATGCTCTGTAACTACTTGGATGGAGGGATGGTGGGAAAGAAATCATACAAGACCGGCAGATCTTAAGTGGGGTAGTAAACGCAGATCACGCTTTCGGCGTCTGATATTCTGCGCTTTGGTCGGTGTGTGTGTATGTTTGTGCCATCTTGTACCGTGCCTGTGTGTGTGTGGTGTGTTAGCAGTAAACCTTATGGGATGGGTCCAGGAATCCTCTTTTTTTTCTTTTTTTTTTTTTATTACACTTCTCTCGTGAGCGGCTGTATATAGCGCTGAGTGGACGCACCAAGATGCCACCAAATACCTGTTGCAGTCCGGCTACGCGCCTTCGATGTGATAGTGATTGTAGTCCCGATGTCAGCGCCGTTCGCAGATCAGGCGGATCGATGTGATGGCCGCTGTAGTCCCGACGTCAGCGCCGAGTCCCCGATCAGGCGGAATGCTCGTCTCTGTATGCTTTCAAGTAGGTCGAGGGTATGTTTAGGAGCAGAGCTCCAAACATGAGAGCAATATTCGAATGTAGGTATAATTTGGGATTTTTATACAGGAGAAGAAGTTGAGCCGGAGTAAAATATTTGCTGGCTCTAAAAACATAACTCAGTTTTCCTGAGGCAAACCTTGCGAAGTTCGACACGTGCTTATGCCAAGACCCATTCCCATAGACCGTGACGCCGGCCAATTTCATACTTTCCCCAGATTCGAGGGCCCGGCCATTCATCATCAGCTGTGGAACCGATGATCCACTTTTCTTTGTGAATGTTATATATTGTGTCTTCGCTGCATTAAAGTCGACGAGATTGGCCTTTCCCCACTGCAGGACCTTATCCAGATCCCGGTTCAGAGAGTCAATCTGTCTACATCTCAGTTGGTGCGACGTTGATGCACCAATCGGCCGATCACTCGAAAAAGAGGAAACAGTCGTACTATCATCCCCAAAACTGAACACTTTGTTATCCGTTATCTCCAGTAAATCATTTATGTGAAGCAAAAACAAGGTTGGAGCCAAAATAGAGCCGAACTAACAGGATACAGATCCGAACACTAGCCGTCCACAACAACCCGGATCGATCGTTTTCCGAGGAAGCTCTTCGTCCAGTCGCAAACCTGCTGGGAAAGTCCATATGAACGAAGTTTGCTCAGCAATGCCCCGTGCCAGACGCGTTCAAAAGCCTTAGAGATATCCAATGCGACCGCCCTTGACTCACCATGCCGCTCAATCGCAGATGTGCATATATCGGTTATATGTGTCTAAAAGGTCTCCCGTGGACCTGCCACGGAATCCGTATTGCCGATCATTCAGCAGTCCGTTGCACTCCAAATACTTAATTAACTCAGTATTGATGACTTTTTCCATCACCTTAAATAACATAAACAGTAATGCTATCGGTCGGTAATTTCGTGTGAGATACTTTTTTCCCTTCTTTGGGATTGGCTGAACTCAAGCGATTTTCCAGCAGGCAGGAAAGGTCCTCCGTGCATAAGATAAGCGGAAGAGTCTGTCATGAACCGGCGATAGTTCTGGAGCACAGTTCTTAAGGACTATTGCTGGTATTCCGTCCGGGCCGGTTGCCATCCTACAGTCCAGTTCACGTAAAATGCGTTGAATAGTACCCGGGCGAAATCTCACATCCCGCACACGAAGACCGGATCGGCGTGATCACAAGTGGCGCCAAAAGACCGACATCGAGGTTTGATTTCGCGAACACATTAGCTTTATCCTTTGAATTTGTGACTAACGTGCCGCTGTTCGTCACCAACGGAGGAAAAGAGGAGAAAGCGAAGTTACTGCTGACAGCTCTTGCCATTGACCAGAAGGAACGCAAACCAGTCGGGCACCGAAGGAGCTTATTGATCACCCTGTCGTTGTGAGCCTTCTTCGCGGTATCAATCGCCTGGTTGCACGCGTTTCTGAATCTAACAAAATTCGTTCCGTTAACATCGGTAGGATTGGAGCGCCATTGCTTAAAAGCTCTATTTTTTGCCGCTGTAATCAGCTTGCATTTTTTGTCAAACCAAGGTTTATCAGACGAACTTCGTTTGATGGAATGTGGAATAAAGATCTCCATCCCGAGAAGAATAATCTCTGATATCGACTCCGCACAAGCGTTAACGTCGGAGTTTCCGAAGCACACTTCGGACCATGGAAAGGATGCGAAGAAATCTCGCAAATCGTCTCAGTTGGCGGCCCCATACTTCCATACATGGCGACGCTGCCTAGGTCGGTTATTCGCTTGATATGCAAGTGCTTGCCCGACAGATACCAAGCAGTGATCTGAGTTTCTCAGTGGCGCAGAAACCTCTACGGCATAAATACTCGGTTCGGATGTCAAAAACAGATCCAGGGTGTTCGCATAATCGCCTCGGGAATCAGGCACTCGCGTTGGCTCCCCCACGAATTGAGTCAAGTTGTGGCTTACAGCAAACATCTCCGCTATCCTCCCAGCCTCGTCGGTTCTGTTAGAATGTAACAACCAGCCGGAATTGTGCACATTAAAGTCGCCAAGGACAACAATTTCAGAAGCTGGGTGGTTGATCTGTATCCAGTCGACGGTATATGAAAGATGTTCGAAAAATGTCGCCGGTCGATCGTCATTAGTGATTAGGGTCAAAAGTGCTTGTCATTATTGGGATAGGTCATTTTGTTGTCGATATATTGGCGAAATGCCGAGAGATCTTTAAGCACTTCATTAGGGAGCATCTTGAGATTTTTATGGAAATTAACAAACAGTCTGTGAAGGCTAGGAAAGTCGGTGGGTAGACCTTCCTGCTGGATGCAGGGTATTACGCTGGTTTTCGTTTTACCTTCATAACAGACAGAGTCAGATTTATCGTGGAGGTTTGAAAGATAGAGGCGGACATTCTCGTAGGTCATTATGTTTCTAAATTTAGATAAGGCATACCGATTGTCAGAAGAATTAATGGTTTGCTGAGTGAATTTGATAGATGGGGGTAATAGTGGGTCGATTAAAGGTGTAGGGGAGGGACGAAAGACTAAGCGTAACGTTAACTAAATAAGTAATACAAAACACTACCCAATTTTTTTCAACCCTAATTTATGTATCGGTTGTATCCAAAATAATTTTAGGCCACGTGTCTACAGCAGCTATCGACAAACACAATTAATGATAATAATCCATCATTCTACCAAATAAATATCGCAACAAGGATTCTGGCAAAAGGAAGATTTGGACGAAACTACTCACATCTTTAAAATCTTTGCTTTTAAACGATTCTTCCTGTTTTTTTATGTTACTATTGATATTTATCGGCGCAAGGCTACTAACCTTGCCCGAAAAAATAAATTATTATGGAAAATTTAACAAGCCCCGATACTTGCTAAATAAGGCCAAGACCGGATCCCGGTTGTTGTACCGATGATGATGATGATGATTGATATTTATATCGTATTTATAACGCATACTTTCAATGTTAAATAATTATTGTTTTCACACTTTTATTTATTTTTTCCTTAGGCCGAGGAGAACCTTACAAAGTACATGGACGCCTTTGACATTGTGCTGGTCGATGATCAGACTATGGATGTACCAAGAAAACTACTGGAAATCATTGAAAATGGCCATTAAATATATTAAATTCATGCTATACACTGGACCAGGACAAAAGTTAGGTAGACACATGTGTGGATTTTCTATCTAGTCGCAAATCGTGAGGGTATTGAAGTAATAAAAGTGGAAATGGGACGTAAATTCCAAAATCTTTTAATTAATATTTTTTTATTGGTTGATAAGTTGGCTTTGCAACAGAGAGCTGAATATTTACAAAAAAAAAAAAAAAAGTTTCGAATATGTCCGACAAAAGGCGTTTTCCAAAGCAAAAAAAAAACTTGTTTATATATGCAATTGCTTAAAATCACTAGTATACGATAAACATACAAACGTTAATAGAGAAGATTTAGTATAAGAACGTTTGACTATCAGACTGTATGCAGCTCTAATCAACAAGTTCTAATCTAATCAACGAAAGGAAGTTATATATTTTCCCATATAATTTATAAAGTATTTTTAA
Organism: Microdon myrmicae; assembly: GCA_963931805.1. Classification (NCBI taxonomy): domain Eukaryota; kingdom Metazoa; phylum Arthropoda; class Insecta; order Diptera; family Syrphidae; genus Microdon; species Microdon myrmicae. The sequence goes on from OZ007497.1 coordinate 88,548,203, forward strand.
ATTTCCCTTTGTTATCTTTAAAGTTTTCATTCAAGATTTGCACATCTCGAGAGGAAGTTATCTAAGGTTTTTTTATATATAAACTCGTGTGGATTTTCTAATTTGACAAGATCTTGAACGGAGACGCTATTAAAATAATAAAAATTCAAATGGAACATAAATTCAAAAACTTTTAAAATAATTTTAAAATATTGTTTACTTGCGATATTTTTAATTTGTGGTATTTAAATTCAGCCATTTGTGGAGGATGTGAGAATATTTTTGTTTTTACTATGTAGAACAACCATTACTGTTGTGGCTAAATAAAAAAATATTGCTTTTTTAAGGTATTTTTTATTTGTGGTATTTAAATTAAATCCCAGCGTTTGTGGAGGATGCGGTAATAATTTTTTAACTATTATTTTTATGGTTAATTTAGGACTCGTTATCGATCAATAGCTTTTACGAATGTATAAATAATCCATTACTTCAATTCACCTTTAGCAAAAGCCAAATTGCTAATTTGCACTGCGCTCGGCGGAAATACACTCTTCCACCCTGTTTAACGGCGACATTCACACCCATTGAATTTAACACCGTAGCCTGTATCCTACATACAGTCTGTCTCAGTCGTATTCGTACACCTTGCCTTTCAAATTGCACTCCAAAAAGTGAAACGCAGCAAAGAAATCGACAACCATGGAAACACAAACTACTGACTACCAAAAAAGTATCTGGAAGCCGTAGAATACAACAACACACTTAGACTGCGGATGAAACAACTCCAGGACTCACTCCCTACACAGTACCAAATTGACCACCATCCGGTGTCGACAAACGATAGTTATTAATTTGTTATTTTTAAATTAAACCGCGTTGCACATCATAAATGAGTACGGGTTCGCCTGGGACTTCTCTGCACCCAAAATAATTAAAAAAACAATTAGTGCCGATACGCAACGTACGAAGTGTTCCTGTTTATGTATGTGCACAATATAATGAACAAACTCCTGAACGTGATAATCTATCTGTCACTCGCGCATTAAAAAAAAAAGTGAGAACACGTGGTCCATAATCAAATGGATCCCTTCGGGCACTCAGCAGCAAACTACGAAATGCAGTATCGATGCGTAAGATGCGGACAGGACCACAGCGCAGAACAATACACGTTAGGTAAAGAAAGGGTAGACGACAGATCTCTTCTAAAGTGTGCAGTCTATAAGAGTGAGGGACACTCTGCTAATTATCGAGGCTGTCCTAAATTCCGCGAAATACAGGAAAAAAGTTTTCACAGCAACGCAAATTATAACGCCCGATAGTTCAAGGCCAACCAGCACTAAATGTAACACCCCAGTTCTCGTATGCTCAAGTAACAGCTGGTAGGAGAAACGCGCCACAACCCACCACACGGGTACCGCCGCAACTTACTGTGTCTCCAGAAACAGGAACACTAGCAGATGTGCTCACAACCTTGCTCGCTATTCAGACGCAGATGACACAAATGCAAAAACAAATAAAGGACCAGGACACTAGACTAGACTGGGTCTATTCGCAGTTGTCTAGCCAGCCGTCAATATAAACCCCCCAACAGAAAGCACAATTAAGGCTTTAGTCGTGAATGTAAATTCACTTATCAGAATTGAGAGAAGAACCGCTCTCTTTAAACTGTTGCAAGATGAAAGTCCTGACGTGCTTCTGGCTAGCAAAACTAAGCTGAATCAGAGGCATAAATTATGTCACATAAACTACGACATTATACGAAGAGACAAGGAGGAGGGGTGCCAATCTTTGTTAAAAAAAAAACTTCAACGTAAGGTAATGCATAGTGGTGAGATGCGCAGATTTCGGGTGGTTGAAGCGTGCATCATCCGCATACCCCTCCAAAAAGGTAGGGGGATGTATGTGATATCTGCCTACCCACCAGAAGCACATCAACAAAATGTATTTATAGTGGAGCTAGAGACTCTTTTCCGATGTTTACAACTTCACTCTGAAGGGAACTATTACATCGTAGGTGGCGATTTGAATGCTAAACACCCAAATTGGGGAAATAGCATATCCAACACGAGAGGAAATCAACTAGCTGGTTGGCTAGATCAACCACATTGAATATAAAGCTGACTTGCTAGCTACAGAATATCCTTCTTTCCCCAGAGGGGGATAGTTCCTAGATACGAGGGTTGCCTCTTATGTTTCGGGATTTGGCAACCCTAGTGTTGCAATCCGGCAATTGACAGCTCTGTCGTAAAGTTGGACATTTTTGAGGTTATACGCACTCAGAACGTTTTGACATACGAGCGCTATTTGTGTTGTTTACAGTAACTTAAAAGATTCATCTCGGCCCAAAAATGGAATTAAATCGTCAACATTTTCGTGCGATTATTTTTTACAACTTTCGGCGTGAATTAACTCAGCAACAGTGCATGGATGAACTTAATTCAATTTTTGGCGATGAAGCTCCATCAAGGACCAGTGTTTATCGATGGTATGGTGAATTCAATCGTGGTCGTAGTTCACTCCAAGATGAATTTCGTGAAGGTCGTCCAAAATCAGTTGTTGTTCCGAAAACCATTGATGCTGTGCGCGAACTGATATTGGAAGATCGTCACGTGACCTATCGTGAGATTGAGACAACCTTAGACGTTAGTGGGACCAGCATACATTCAATATTGCATAAACATTTGACTGTCAAAAAAATGTGTTCGCGTTGGATCCCACTCAATTTGTCAATCGCCCAAAAAAAGGCTCGTGTCAATTGGTCGAAAGAAATGCTCAAAAAATACGGTCGCGGTGCTTCGAAACACGTCTATGACATCGTGACAGGTGATGAATCGTGGATTTACGCGTATGAGCCCGAAGGTAAACAACAGTCGACTGTCTGGGTGTTTCAAGATGAGCCAAATCCAACAAAAGTTGTTCGCGCACGAAGCACTTCCAAGCAAATGGTCGCCTGTTTTTTCGGAAAAACTGGACATGTCGCAACCGTACCACTAGAACAACGCAGAACAGTCAATTCTGAGTGGTACACAACCATTTGTTTGCCAGTTGTCTTCCAAGAAACCAGGAAAACCAACCGCCGAAGACGGATCACTCTTCACCACGACAATGCGAGCTCTCACACATCGGCTGCGACAACTGCATTTTTGAGCACCCAAAACATCGATTTGATGGGTCATCCGCCGTATAGTCCTGGCTTGGCACCGAATGACTTCTTTTTATTCCCGTACGTAAAAACAAACTGAGAGGTCAACGTTTTTCGACACCTGAAGAAGCGGTTGTTGCATTCAGAATGCATGTGTTGGAGATACCTCAATCAGAGTGGCAAAAGTGCTTCGACAATTGGTTCAAACGCATGCAAAAGTGTATAGATCTTCATGGGGAATATTTTGAAAAACAATAAAGTGATTTTCGATGATCAATATTTGTTTTTGTTTACTAATCCCGAAATATAAAAGGCAACCCTCGTATTATGCTTATTGACATACGACTTAAACATACTCATACTAATAGACAAAATATAAACTGCTTACGCGCAATTGAGTATGACAGCGCCCATTGTGCATTTCAATCGTGATAAAAACACCAAGCGAAGTTACGGAACTCGGTGAATGTATGATACCGCAACCCTATAACTATGGGGGTATGTGATGGACGCGTTTCACGAGAACCTTAACAAGAGAAATTCGCTTAAAAGATATTAACCCTCCTACCAACAGAAACATATCCAACGATGACATCGACAAATACATACCAAAAATGGACGAAACCATAAAACAAACTACCAAAAACCACACCTACGGACAACATGAACATGTACCGAAACGCCACAATCAACGCACTCCATAGAAAACAAAGTAGACTTCTGTCTCAACTAAAACTACGGTACAGACGATTTATTGATAGGCACGACCAGGAGATAATATCATTGAAGTCCAGATTAAAAAACCAGATTTTTAATTCGTTGATGTCAAACCTCACGCGGGAGACCGGGATTCGATTCCCCGTAGGGGAGCCTCTGGCGCAAAACTAAAGACCTGGCCCGAAAAAAAAAACAAATCATTATGGAAAATTTAACAAGCCTCAGGACTTGCTAAATAAGGCCAAGACCGGTTCCCGGTTGTAGTGCCGATGATGATGATGATGATGTCAAACCTACTTCTGCACTGGTGTGGGCATAGCGTGGCGATCAATCCATTAAATGGACAATACCATGCTATTGGTTGTCGCATGGATGGCGTGTAAAGGATCTTTAGTCCTTTTCCCGATATTACCACGGGAACGGTTCTTTGGAGATACCACTCTAAAGAATTCAGGTTATTTGCGACCGATAAGGCAATCTAATAGATCCATATTTTACTCCCGCCCAACTTCTTCTCCTATATAAATCCCAAATTAGACCCGCGCTCGAATATTGCTCTCATGTTTGGAGCTCGGCTCCTAAACATACCCTCGACCTACTTGAGAGCGTACAGAGACGAGCGATCCGCCTGATCGGGGACTCGGCGCTGACGTCGGGACTACAGTCGCTGTCACATCGAAGGCGCGTAGCCGAACTCTGTCTGTTTTACAGATATTATCAGGGGTGCTGTTCTTCGGATATTCTTGGCATTGTTCCACACAATTTGGTTTATATGCGCTCCACAAGACAATCCGACGGATCGCACCCGTTTGTGGTTCATCTCCCGACGACGCGAACATCCCTGTATCAGAACTCGTTCCGTTACAGAGCGGGGAAGCTGTGGAACTCCCTTCCCACGCGAGTGTTCCCGGAGCGTTACAACTTGCAACTGTTCAAAAAGAACTGCAACAGTTATTTGATGGCATCTCGGGGCGCCCACTTGGCGCTATAGGTTCGCCTCTCCCGAGAGAAGTCTAATTAAAAAAAAAAAAAACAATTCATCAGTAACGGCATTTGATTACAGAACGAGAATTCTTTAGAACTTCCGTCCGATGATTACTTCGCAGCGCTTCAGTTTGCTACTGTTTAAAGCTGATACCAACTGTTACACGCAAAACCTTCTGTTGCCGATTCGCTGGATGCAACCAGTGAATTCGCAATTGAACACAACCATCGCACCCAATAACAAATGTCAACAACTAACACACATGTTTTGTTGTACTGGTTTTAAAGGTTACATAAAACAATTCCTTGTTCCTTCTTCCTTCGTTAGCTGCTAGCGACCACAGTCGCAAATTAATTTAATCAATACATATCAAAGCAATCGTTTGAAGTAAAATAAAGATTGTGATTCAAGTTTGAGTCTTAAGTGTGAAATAGTTTGCTATTGATTTATTTTATACGATTGCGAGTATTTTCGAGCTGTATTGGACTGTTTAAGCTGGTCTGTGAGACCATATGATTTGAGAATATTTCTGGGTGTTGCGTCTCCAGTCCGTGGACCACGAGAGCTGGAGGATTCTAAAGTCAACTAAGTACTCATTGCCTTTTAACCTATTTACAATCAAATTGCTTTCAGTTAGCTGCCACCAACATTATTGCACACCAGGAGCCACCACGGTTCCTGGCGTTTTGTATAGTTATTGCTACAGCCAACGGAACATCGTTGCACGCCACGAGAGCTGCCCCTTGTTCCTGACGCCAGCAACTCAGCCCACAACTCACTCTATTGTTCGTGGAAGGTGGGTTCGATGCTTGTTGAACACACACCTTCCACTCCTTGATACTTACCTCTTTGAAGCCAGCGTCCACAATTAAAAACGGTACACGCAGAACCATCCACTTGAAGGATGAAGAGCTCTGCAAGCCCTAACATTGCTCCCATACATAACATAAAACCACATAAATATTGAATTGAATGTCAAACAAACTGAACTGAACGTTCAATTGTCTAACATTGAATTCAATTTATAAAATCCAATATGTGATATGGCGCAAGAAAAAACAAATTATGGAAAATTGAACAAGCCTCAGGACTTGCTAAATAAGGCCAAGACCGGCCCCCGGTTGTAGTGCCGATGATGATGAATATGTGATAAACGAACCGAATGTTCAATTGGTTTGCCTACACGCAAAATTCCCTGGATCCAAATGTGCGGACCAGATGGCCCACTTTCCAGCAAATATTGTTGAGAATCACAAAATGCGCGTCTGCAATTTTATGATCCTCTAAAAATTTGTTTGGCTAAATCCATCCTCACAATCAACATATTTTCCCTTTTTCAATAAACCAAATTCAAACAAACAACTTGCGCCATAAAACGACCCACATGTTCCTTTTATCGCCCACCAACATCGAGGATCATAAATGCTCATCGACAAGATCCTCTGTTGATTGTTCCTTTTTTCCCCTCTTTTTCATTCCAATCCGAGAAAGAGAAATGAATAGTGGGTGGCAAAGTGGCCATGAAAAAAAAGAATGTATCCTTCGATCGTCTAGGTCGAAGGAGAAAGTTTTCGTTCGGGCAGACGAACAGAAAAACACGGAGTTGGTCGTGATTTACTGGCGAAGACGGCCACGGAAGTGTAATAATAGTCTCCAGCAAGAAGTACCTAGAATAGATCACTAGTAAAAGTTGTAGTCACATCATGGGAAAGGTTAGCGCAAGGCTAATAACCTTCCCCGGAAAAACAAATTATTATGGACAATTTAACAAGTCTCGGACATGGAGCGGATACCGGTGAAGAGACTTGCTAAATAAGGCCAAGTCCGGATCCCGGTTGTAGTGCCGATGATGAAGATGATGATGATGAAAAGTTGTAGTCTGTGTCTTAAAAAGCAATCAGAAATGTATTTATATATAAACATTAATAACGTGTGTATATGAAACGTGAGCATGTGACCAGGACAGTCATTTTTACAATCAAATAACTCTAATAACAATAAGTGGAAGTAAAGTGTCAATGTCGAACTTAAATGGTGAAGTGCCAAATAAAGGAAATTTACAGAAAGAAAAGTGTTTGTGTATCTCCTTGGACTCCGTGATTTCCTCCCCGTATCGCAAAGTTGCTGAGAATCCTGGTATCATCCTTGAGCGTGGTGAATCCAATCTCGGTCGGATAAAAGTAAATAATCACCCATCCCATAAGGGGGTGGCTCAATTATTGATAATAAATAACACCAAAATAATATAACCTAACACAACACTTGCCCTTAATATTTCTCAGCTCTGTCTGGCGTTGTGAATCCGATTTCCTGTATTTAAAAAAATACTTTAAATCCTGTATTTTTTTACATGTGATTTCCTCTTGAGTTCGGCATCTAGGGCTTCCAGGCTTTTTTAGCTGTGATCTCGTACAGAACTAGTGATGGTTGCTTTATAGAATATTGATTTGTGCTTAATACGGTTATTAGTGTGCAATTGATTTGGTTTCATTATTTCGTTGATTTGAATACAACGATACACATTGATTTGGTTTCATTAGTCTTGATACACAATTTTATAGTCCAGAGTTAGCTACGCCTGGTAATTTTTCTGTTCAAACAGTTTAATCATCTCTATCCAATGACTAAAATTGATATATTATCGTCAAATATAACAAACAAATTTTATAAAAGAAGAAAATACACCTGGAACCGATTCAGATGCATGTTGGATTTTTACCGATTAATAGCACCCCCCACCGGCACATATTCCCGTTATTCCCCGCGGAACTTTCTTTTTAGATATTCCATCACGGGGTGGAACGGAGTTTATGCGGTACTCCTGTAGTGCTCCACGAAGCCCTACAATTTCCCTCCCCTATACATTTTGCACCTTCTTCCTATAACTTCACCTACATCTCCAAATCAATATTGAACCCGATGTTGAACAAATTGAATCAAACGTTCAATTATTGCATTGATTCAATTCCCAGAAATCTTTAAAATTCTCCGTTCTCTTTGCCTTGAGTTCTCTATTTGTATCCGCGTTTGCCACTGATCCTCTTGCGAATCCTTGCAAAATGATCCTTCTTAGCTACAATGTCAAGTGGTTTCCTTTCAACCATAAAATTTATCACATCTTCGGACACCATCCGGAAGAAACCTACTTTTAATGATAACAATCTATATGCTCAGTTCACTCCTCTCATGTACGACTTATGTGGGGCCGAATTCCCCCAACATTGAGTAGCGGAGTCGCGAACACATTGCATAATGTTGCCATTTTTTCACTCGTTTTCTGCAGATGTTCATTGAAGGTCAATTTGTTGCAGATGGTAACATTAAGATAGAAGTGGGACTAGATCTAATGATGTGTCCTTCCATTTCTAATTGAGGTGTTTAGCCTCCACTTTATGTACGGCTAGTTTTAGTCGGATCATATCTTGCCAGCATTTAATGCTCTGGATTATATGGGAACAAATATTCTCTAGGTCACCTAAATCTTTATCTAAGGCCACTGTCGCCAATTCTTCTGGATAGCCAGTGGTTCTCGCACCTTTTGGTGCATTGGACTCTGAACAAACATTGTGGCGTTTCTAACAAATATTCTCCAGGTCACCTAAATCTTTAGCTACGGCTACTGTCGTCAATTCTTCTGGATAGCCAATGGTTCTTACTCCTTCTGGTATATTGACCCTGAACACACCATTGTGCCGTTTCTAACAGATGCATACACAATCACAAGCAAAAAGTGAAAAATAACAATGACAGTAAATCGAATAATCAAAGCATCAGAGCCGTATACCATAGCAATTCCACATCAGTTGAGTGTACTTGATAACGATTAAATTCGTACACGCGGCAGTGGACTGGTGTTGAGCCTTTGGTCCTATCTTCCAGCGATTCTAGCCGTCATAGCGTCGGATAAAATCGTACGCTCCTCACTATCGCCGCAAACGCTATACCATTCATCATACATGATGTCTAGTGTCTACTGTCGCCACGGTGCAGCATTTTATGGTTCTGCCTAGCCAGAGTTCTCCGGCTATCGCGTTTTTTTTTTAATATATATTATATATATATATATATATATATATATATATATATATACATATATATATATATATTTTTTTTTTTTTAATATACTCTCGGGAGAGGCGAACCTATAGCACTGAAACGGCGCCCCGAGATACCATCAAATAGCTGTTGCAGATCCTTTTGAACAGTTGTAGGTTGTAACGGTCCGGGAACATTCGCGCAGGGAGGTAGATCCATAGCTTCCCCGCTCTGTAACGGATCGAGTTCTGAAGCAAGAATGATCGTACCGTCGGGAAATGAACCGCAAATTGGTGCGATCCGTCGGATTGACTTGTGGGGTGCACATAAACCGAATTGCGCGAAATAATACCACGAATCTCCGAAGAACAGTACCCGTGATAATGTCTGTGCCGACATGTGCTTATGCCACGATACATTCCCACAGATCGTGACGGCGAGCAGATTCGAGGGCCTTGGCTATTTATTATCTGTGTATACTGTGTCTTCGTTGCATTGAAGTCGACGATATTGGCCTTTCTCCACTCATCATCATCATCATCATCATTTATTGCCCTGTAGGAACCCGAAAGTTCATGACCTCACCGACTCGACTCCGCCATTGTTCCCTGCCCCGTCAAGAATTCGCGCCACGTGTCCGGCTCATCTTAATCTTCCCGATTTGATTACTCTCACTATTGTAGGTTTGCGGTATATATCTTACAATTCGTGGTTGTGGAGTTTTCTCCATTGTCTCCATCATCTCCTCGTCATATTCACCTCCAAAGATACTCCTTTACTACTTTATTCTCGAATACGCGGAATTTGTTCTCTTCCCGTTTTGTGAGAGCCCATGTTTCGCATCCGTATCGAGCAATCGGCATGATTATGCTTCTATAGACACGGAGCTTTATGTTGCGTGATAGCAGTTTGGATTTCAGCAGTTTACTGATTGCGTGCCAACTAGTGTTGCCGGAGTGTAGTCTTTTGTTAATTTCCTTCGACATTTCGTTACTGGCCGTCAGTATTGTTCCCAAGTATTTAAATTCTTTAACTTTTTGAAATATCCTACCTCTGACGTTTATATGTGTTCCTTGAGGTCCACCTGCCCTCGTCGTAACCATATATTTTGTTTTATCTTCATTTATTTCTAGGCTACCTCTTCTGCCGTTTGCATGATGATTTTACTTACAGTTTCTAGATCATCGGCCAAAACGGCGACGTCATCTGCATATGCGAGCACTGGTGTGACTATATTTAGGGATAATGCGGTAACGTTGTCGTCTTATACCTTTCTGATGACATACTCGAGCACAAGGGTAAAAAGACATGATGAGAGGCCATCCCCCTGTTTTAGTCCGACGCGGATTTCAAATGATTCTGAGAGGTGGTTTTCTATTCTAAATCGCCCTTTGTTTTCGTTCATGCAGATTTGAATGAGGGCGGCATATTTTTTCGGGACTCCCAGCTCAACTACAATATGGTAAAGTCTTTGCCTTGCGACTGAGTCGTAGGCTTTTTTGAAGTTAACGGACAGTTGGTGGACCATCTCTCCGTATTCCCACTTCTTTTCCGGCAGTTGCCTTATTGTAAACATTTGGTCTCTTGTTGACCGGTTCCTACGGAATCCGCATTGGTAGTCTCCCAGTATTTCTTATGCATACGGTGTGATTCTCACCAGTATGACATTTGTTAGTATTTTGTATGTGGTTGGGAGCAATGATATTCCTCTGTAGTTTTCGCAGTCAGATCTGTCGCCTTTTTTGAAAATGGGGATGACTATTGAGGTTTTCCATTCTTCCGGAATGACTTCCTTGTCCCATATTATTTTAACCAGTTGGTGGATCTTTCCAGCGGTTGCCTCTCCTCCATGCTTCACAAGCTCTGCCGGTATGCAGTCAACTCCGGGAGGCTTGTTGTTTTTCAATCGATTTATTGCGTTTACAGCTACGTTGAAAGATGGCTCTGGGATCTCAGGCACGGCTGTATGTACGTCTGGTGCGTTTATTTGTGGTTGATGTGTGCGTACATTGAGTAGGTTTTCAAAGTACTGCTTCCATCTTGTCACGATATTGTTTGTTTCTGTGACCAGACAGCCGTTTGTGTGTCGCATTATTTCGGCTCTCCCTCGGTAGCCATTTCTAATTGAATTTATGCCGGCATACATACCTCTTATGTTCTTTGCTCTGGCATTTTCTAGGATTTTTTCGATCCGAATCTTCTCCCATTTCCGTTTTTTTGTGTTTGAAAACTTTCATTGTCTCTTTCCGAATTGTCGCGTATCTTTCTGCGTTGACTTCATCATATCTTTGTAAGTGGATCACTCTCAGGCGTTTACGTTCTTCGATCTGCACTCATCGTCAAACCAAGGTTTGGACTTAATTGTTTTCTTAGATCCTAATGCCTTTTGGGCTGTTTGTTTGATTGTGTCTCTGATCGATGTCCATTTAGTGTTCACACTATTGGTTTCCTCTTCCTCACTGCTCCCATTCTCTAGGACGCTAAATCTATTCGTTAGTTCGTCTTGATATTCAGTCCTTTTGCCCAAATCTTTTAGTTTATCAATGTCGAACTTTTTGCTCGTCTCCCGTGGCTGCCCATGTGGGTTTGCTGCGAGCCGGCTCCTGATTTTGCCCATCACTAGAAGATGATCGGAGTCGCATCCTGCTCCTCTATATGATCTTACGTCAAGGATATTCGAGTGGTGTCTTTTGTCTATGAGGAAGTGGTCTATTTGGTTACGTGTTACGCCGTCGGGTGATATCCATGTGGCTTTATGAATTTGCTTGTGCTTGAACATCGTGCTTTTTACTAACAGAACTTTTGACACTGCGAACTTGATAATTCGAATTCCATTATCATTTGAAACGTCGTGTAGGCTTTCTTTAATTATCGTTGGTTGGAAGATGTCTTTCTTTCCAATTTTCGCATTGAGGTCCCCGAGGAGGATTTTCACATCGAATGATGAGAACCCATCAAATACTCCCTCTAGGGTCTCGTAGAATGTGTCCTTCGTTTCTTCGTGGGTAGATTCTGTTGGGACGTGTACGTTTATAAATACATCATTGTACCATGGGCCCTGTATTTTTAGCACCGACATTCGGTGATTAATAAATTTCACATCTTTCACATGGGGCGTAACCTTCTTGTTTATGATGAAGGCGGTTCTGAAGTTATGTACTTATCGGCACTTCCACACGCTAATGTAAACCCGTTGGTTTCGATTACTTGATGTGAGAGTCGGACATCCCGAAGCGGGACGATGTCCATTTTATATTGTTTCGCGTTTTCTACGACCGTCTCTATCACGTTCGAACATTCCACGTACCGACGCGTATATCCCGCTTTTCCGTTTTTCCCTACGTCTTCTTTTTGCCGAGTCGGTGTTTTCTTGATGATTTGTTCCCTTATGGTACTATCGGCTCATCACACCTACGCCTACCGGGTTTTTCGTGAGATTGTTTTTTGTATATTGATTATTCATTTTTGTTCCCACGAGTCTTGGAGTTTTAGATAGTCCGCCATATCAGAGCCTGTCTTTGATATGGTAAGGTCTGCTTACTGCTCTGATTCGACCCGGTGTCAGAGAGGCGCCGTTATAATACAGCCGGTATACCTCTGGCTGCAAACCGTCCAATGGGCACGATGACGCGTTGTTATAAGTATTTAACACAATTTTATTTAAATATAGTTAATATATTTAAATATTTTTTACTATTTAAGTAAAGGTAAGTAAGCGAAAGGACTTACATGGTTGCTCAAGAATTTTCTTATGTTGAAGTTGTTTGTTGTCAGCTGTTCTTGATGCTGCGGTCAAGTTGCAGGGGGCGTAGAGAGTCGTGCTCCTGTGTTCAGCTGCCTTTATGCTTCCAAATGTTTTCCAGTTGCGGATTTATTCGACTGCGTCAGAAACTTTTTCAGTTTTCTTGAATAGTATGTCTATTGCAGAAGGTGCAACTTCTATCGCAGTTTAACATCGAATGAATCTAAATTTGTTTTCGCCGTTGACGTTTTATTATTTTATTCGGCGTCGACGCCGTTTTATTATTATTTTCTCTACCAAGTAGAATTTGCACAAAATAGTTTATGCAAATTAGTTACTTGGCAAGTTGTTCTCCTTTTAGAGGTAGAGAGGGGTATGTTAGGGGGGACCTGGACGCGAGGTAGGTTCGTAACAGCGTAACACCCTGGATTAGGGGTGGTAGATCTTTGTGTGTTACTCCTCGCTAGCCTGTCTGACATGGCTGGCCCTACTGGAAGCGTATGCTTCCGTCAGCATAGCCTGAATGACTCATTGTAGTTTAAACCCCCGCACCACTTCAAGGTTTCTAGCAAGCGGGGCTTATACTTGTGTAACTGTTGTCGAAAGCCTCCACGTCCTGATATCAGCTACGTCAGGTGGTAGTTCAGTTCGCCATGTTTTTCTCTTCGCCCAGGTTTCTTTATCAGGTATTATGGTTTTGATTCTTTTCCTTTTGTGAAAGAATCCCACCTTCGTTGCCGTTCTCTTTGGCTTGAGTTCTCTATTTGTATCTGTGTTTGCCACTGATCCTCTTGCGAATCCTTGCGAAATGATCCTTCTTAGCTGCTTTCTTTCCAGTCATAAAAATTATGACATCTTCGAACACCATCCGGAAGACACAGCCAACTTTTAATGATAACAATCTATATGTTCAGTTCACTCCCTTCATGTGCGACTTATAGTGTGTGGCTCCTTATGTGGGGCCGAATTCCTCCAACATTGGATTTGCGGATTTGTGTGCGTTTAGCTCTTTGAGTACGTGGGCAACAGTACGCGTTCGGAAGTGAAAATAGCTCATGGTGTGCTGCTTATGCTCAAGTTGAGGTGGAACTGATGTGGTATCAGGCAGCGTTGGGTTGGCTGCAAAATGTGCAGCAAGTAGATTCGCCTTCTCTATTGCAGTGGTGACTGGTTTGTCATCGACTATAACCGATGGAATGGATGAAGAGACCGAATTTTGAATGTTTTTCACGAATGCCCAAAAGTTTCTACTACGTGTGAGAGAGTGTAGTATTTTTTGTCTCACTCTCTGGCCATGCAAGAACTTGGCGCGTTAAATATATAATTCCGGTTTTCCTCAGTATTGTTTGATTTATATCGGGTTTTCCAATAGGGACTTGACAACTTTTTTTTAAATAAAACGCAAACTATTCGAGATTTTCAAAAACTGTATTATCGGCTTGAAGTACAATCAAAACATTTATGAATGAATCGACTTCGTTCACATGGCCACCGCGGGCACGTTTGCAGCGGTCGATTCATTGGACCCAATTTTCGATGACTCGGCCACACATTTCGGCCGAAACGACCGATATTTCGCGTTCAATGTTGGCTCTGAGCTCTTCCCACGTTGTCGGCTTGTTGGCATAGACCAATGACTTGACGTAGCCCCAAAGAAAATAGTCTAATGGCGTTAAATCGCACGAACGAGGCGGCCAACCCACTGGCCAATTTCTTGAGATAACACGCTCATCTAACTTACTCTTCAATAAATCGATTGTATCGTGTGCTGTGTGGCTTGTGGCACCGTCCTGTTGAAACCACATGTCGCCCAAGTCCATATCTTCCAATTCGGGCCAAAAATAATAGGTAATTATGGCGCGATAACGATGGCCATTCACAGTAAGGTGACGATCGTTATCGTCGACGAGAAAATATGGTCCAATGACGCCGGGGGCATGCAAACCGCACCAAACAGTTATTTATTCAGGAAGCACATGTGGATTTTCACCCGACAAATAACTCATGTTTTGCTTATTGACGAACCCGTTGAGCCAAAAATGAGCTTCGTCACTGAAAATGATTTTGTGATGAAATTCATCATCTTGGCGCATCTTTTCCAGAGCCCAATCGGAGAACGTATGTCGCTTCAAATGGTCCATCGGCTTTAGTTCTTGAGTCAGCTTGATCTTGTATGGGTGTAAACCAAGATCCTTACGCAAAATTCGCCATAAAGTGGTCTGGGCGATGCCCAATTTTTGAGCACGCCGTGGAATTGGCTGATTTGGATCGTGCTACGTGCTACGGACGCCTGAACGGCAGCGATATATTCGACACTCCGGCCAACCTGTTGTCTCACTAGCACGGCAACATCACACAACGAATATGTAGACTCAAATGTTTGCACTAAACTTGTTATTGCCTGTCTACTAGGGCGAGAATTACGATCGAAATTTGGAGTTAACGCTCTTAAAATTGCGGTCACCGACTCCAAATTTCGGTAGTAAATTTTTATAACTTGCAGACGTTGTTCGTTCGTGTACTTAACCACGATGGAAATGTTGAGTTTACTGAATAAATTGACAGTGACAGTTCGATGGTCAGTGAAAGGGTGCGTTCACAAATTAAATTCAAAGTTGTCAAGTCCCTATTGGAAAACCCGTTACAACCGGGAGGTCAAATCTTTAGTCTTAATGGCTTCTCTGCAGCGGAAATCGAACCACATATTTCTCTTGGGTTTGATACTCTTTACTCTGTGTGGAATAAAGGTCCGCATGCTAAGCAGAATCGTGTCTGTCAATGTGTCCTCTATACAGTCAACATCGTTATTGAGGAAAAATAACGACCAATTTAACTTCCCAAAAAGTCGTTCAAGCCTTCCCAGTTGGCTTTCTCGTAGAACCATACTGTTCTTGTTGGAGCTTTATCATTAACGTTACGTTAGAGAAAATTTAGCTGACACGACACAGTGGTCCGAAGTGCCCAAGGGCGAAGAAACTTCAATCGTGTATTTGTTTGGGTGGGAGGTGAGAAACAGGTCCAGTGTGTTGGCGAAATGACCATATATGTCTGGTTCCCGTGTTGGCTCATTGACAAGTTGAGTTAAATATTTGAATCAGCGAAAAGGTGGACATATTGAGATTCAGGTATTGTTTGTCCGGAGAGACGAAGCTCAGATGTGTTGGTATCTTTATTTGTTACATGAGACAGGCGTTAACTGGTGCGTCAGTTAAAACTCATTGATTATAATACACAAGATTTGTAGGACTAGTCTCGGTACAGATCTCTGTGAGCGAAAATATGAGTTTCACACCTGACTAGGATTAAAAAACTCTTAAACGGTCTAGCTACAGAGCCAAAAAATTGAATAAAACAAAAGAAAACACGTATAGAAAAGCAATCGTAGGTAGACCATTTAATTTCAATCGATAATACAAAATTTATTTTATTTTTTATTTAATTTAATGATCTTTGGTGTCTATCACCATCAGATTTAAGAGAGTCATAATTTGAAAAGGTACATTCTCTAAAACACATAAATTGGATATGAATTTCCTAGGCATTATCTTAAGCTTGAAACTTATTGAACTGAAAATACGTAAAAGGATTAAAAAATTAGTCTATGTATTCATACATGCCGAGTAAAATTGATTGTGCTTAGTATGCACACTTCCTGGTCAAATTAAGAATGAAGGAATTCAAAGGAACTTCAATTAAAATATTCAATAATAGCCTTTATGTGGACGTGAAATAGGCAAACACTGTTTTAGCCTTCGGTATTGACTCATTCGAATCCATAAGAAAAACACGCCTTAACATATGAATAGAGCTACCGTTTAGTAAAAGGTACAAGAACTATCCCCGATCAAGGGGTTTCATACACTTCACACACACGTAATGCATTCAATAGTAACCTAACTTACTTTAAAGTCAATTCGATACATAAATATATTCCTATATATATATAATTATACATAACTATATATATATACATATGTAATACTTTTCATTACTTGGGCCGGACACAATTTCTCCCAGGTTGGTATTCAAAATCTAGATCTCCTAATATACGACTTTGTGATTTTGTGATTTGCATTGGTCGCTTAGTTGGGGTCTTCGGAAGATTCAAAATCTTGATTTGACAGTTGTATGCTCTCTTTGCGGGTGGGGGCTCATTTTCAGTTTTATTTGTAATAGTCATGGTGTGATCAATGTAAATCTGTTTCTTTCTCTTCTTTGGGTCATGACCAGTCTCTAAGCAATGAACTTGAAGATCACCATTTGATACAAAGTTATTGGAACAATAATGACAAGGAAAGTTTGGATTTAGTTGATGTTGGATGAGATGGTATTGCAATTCGTACTCATAGTTGAACAGTTTTGTACATTTGTGGCAATGATATTCACCATAGTTCTGCAAGTACAGGTGATAATCAAGGAATACCCTGAAATATATTAAAAATATAATAGATTACATGGCAAATGTTTTTAAAGAAAAACTTACTTTGATGTAAACCATCCTCTGCATTTGCGACACCAAAAATTCGTCGGATATTTATGTGAAGTGATTTGATGAATACAGAGCTCTCGCAATGAATTGGTGGCATGCTCGCATGAGCCTGCAGTAGGGTATTTATGAGTACACGGATATACGTTAATATCAGACTGCAAGATCAATTTTTCCAACATTATTATGTCTGCAAAATAGAGATAACCCATGTGATTCAATAATCATATAATGTAATCTTGCAATAAATGATTTACATAAAATAGAATACATTTGCGAATAACAATTTCACTTGTCCAATTTAATGAATGTGCAAATTAAGGTATCTTCTTCCCTACGTAAAAAAAAAACAATAAATTGTAAAAACTAAATTGCAATTTCATTTTAAGCATATCTGCACAATTTCTTATTTCGGGGTTTAAATTTTCGAGTATTTTATGAATGTGATATGGAATAAATGTCTGTTGCAGACGGAGCAGAAAACAACTGCCGATAGGCGGAAAAAAAAAGTGGCGAGAGGCCGACTTTAGCGAGACATGGACAGATCTGTCCTTCATCTTGTCTCTGGCTTCTGGCCGTGAGAATGTTGGGCTCGGTCTCAAGATGTCTAAAAAATTAAGGGGGGAGTTATCCAAGGATGGCGTGGACAGGGTTAGTTCAAATGTTGTGTAACTACTTGGATGGACGGATGGCGGGTGTTTATGAGATCATGCGGCGCCATTTGTGCGGTGCCGTCGTTCGTCTCATTCGTTACATTTCAATGCCATTTCCCAGCCATTGTTATGTGTGTGAGAACCAGTGGTCCAATTGCCGCCGTATTTGCATTCGATGCATTTAAATGCCACGTCCCAGCCATAATTTATGACTGGACAATAACACAAATTCAACGTCATGCCGCCATCACCACCAACAGGATCTGAATTTTCCCGCCACCAGAAAATTCCAATTTGCCATCAGCCAACATTTTCAACAGCAGAAGGTGCTAATTGAATTGCCGCCAACTCAAAAAGGGACCACCATCAATATAATATTTCTGTGCGTCCCTTTTATGCTTGTTTTCTGTGCACACCAGTAATTTGTGTGTATCTTAAATGTATATTGTCTTTCAGCTTGTTTTGTATAACGCTCTGTTAACAGCAGATAATGTTCCATGTTTAGATGCTACCTTTTTGTAATGCTTTGTATCTAAGTTTCATGTATGGATTCGTAATGCTCTGTTGCGAGCATGAATTTTGTATTCCATTAGATGTAATAATATTAGTGTATAGATTTTGTATATATAGGCTTGTAAGTGAAAAATAAAATTAGAATGCATCGGTAACTCGGCGTGTTCTCATCTAATTTGGCTTTCTTTTTCAGGTCCTTTCTTTTAGTGGAATCCTATGAGATATTTAGTGGCGTTGCGCCCAAATACTCAGGACCACTTTTATTAAATGTTTAGTGGCGTTACGCCCGGACATTAAACACAAATATCACACTAAGGGTGTTACACCCTAGGGTACAGTAGGGATTTTAAAGTTAGGCCCAGCGTACATAAAAATCAGGTCAAAAGAGGCCTGATACATACATTTGGTGACCCCGACGTGATAGTTTCACATTGGTTGCTGCCCCCCACCCGAGGTAAGGAGCAATATCAGTGAACACTAGTCACAGAACGCGTATCCTTGGGCGATCAACGTTCGCCAAGGCAACTACCATCAAGGTAGAGGACATCCGTGGACGTGATAGTTTCACATTGGTTGCTGCCCCCCACCCGAGGTAAGGAGCAATATCAGTGAATACTAGTCACAGACAGCACATCCCTAGGCGACCAACAATCGCCAAGGCAGCTACCACCGGGGTAGACGACATCCGTGGGCGTGTTTGCGAACACACCCATTCAACAATACCACGCTCTTTCAGCAGAAAGGAAGGTAGTAGAACTGAAGGTATCATGAACGCCCGTGATATGACCAAAGTCCTAGCCAGGCAAAAGGCCTTACAACGCGAGCTGACCAAGCTCAAGGCAGCCAGTGGCAAGAAATGGACCGACACGTTGATGAGTAAAGCCAGGACGGCATGGACTCAATTCAACGATAATCATCAGGAGATTATTGAGAATCTCAAGGTGGATCACGACTACATCCGCCTTAATACGTTCGAACAGGTACAATCGATGTACCAACAATTGATGGCGACGGCGCCAATAAAACGGCAGTCCGAAGGTGCAGACGACTCGGTGTGCAGCCCACGAGCGGACGGCCAGGATATGGAGGACGACAGCGGTGCCCAGGAGGCCATTAGAAGTATCCGACGATACAAGCTGAAGAAGGAGACGCTCATTCGGGTGCTTGACAGAGCGCGAGCAATGAGAGGAACAGCGCAAATGGACTTCCACCAGGAACTCCAATCCTCGACCATCACAAGGCTCTGGGCAGATCTGGAAGAGTTGCATCTACGGATTGGAGAGCTGGTCGACGATCCCCAGACGATAGGATACGACAGCCTCACCCATCAAGAATTGGAAGAACAAGTCGAGTTCTCATTGGTCAGTTTACGCAGCTCCCAACATGAGGCGAGCCAACAGCAACAGAGACAGATCCCCTCGGTACCAAGCGGCCAATTGCCAAAGATCACCATCCCAAAATTCGATGGGGATTATTCAACGTGGAGACAGTTTGCCGATCTGTTGGGAGAAATGGTGCACAAGCAGCCAATAAGCAATTGTCAAAAGATGTGGTATTTAAAAACCAATCTGACCGGAGAAGCCGAAAGATTAGTCCGACATTTTACCACATCAAACGACCAGTACGATGCGGCATGGCAAATGCTGCAAAATCGTTTCGAGAACCACCGACTACTGGTTGGCTCACTGATCAACAAACTGTTGTCCCAACCGTCACATTCAACGACTGGGTCGAACTGTGCTCACATAAAGGCAATGCATGACACTACGCAGGAGTGTCTTCTAGGTTTGAAAAACCTCAACATCGACACCAGCAGTTGGGACGCTCTCTTGGGAAACATATTGTTGCAAAAATTGTATCGCAACACCCATTCCCTGTTCGAGCAAGGCCTGGCAAAACCAAAAGAGATCCCATCCATCAAAGAGCTGTTGGCATTTCTGGAAGTGCGTTTTCAATCCCTGAAAGCAATCGGGTCAAAGGATCACAAGAAGGATGAGCACAAATCCCGAACCACATTGATGTCAGTAGTATCCCATGCCACACCCAAGAAGGGACAGCAGTGTGCTGCCTGTGGAAAGGCACAGGCCCTCTATCAATGTCAGCAATTCCAACAACTGACAACGGATCAGAGGATGGACATCGTGCGCAAAGCAAGGCTATGTCGGAACTGTCTCCAACAAGGACATTTTGCAGACAGATGTGTAAAAACCAGATGCAAGGAGTGCAATCAAAAGCACAACACGTTGCTGCACCCTCAAAACAACACACAACGAGCTTCGACCTCAGAGTCGAGTCCCCAACTTCAGAGCAAGGACAAAGGACAATCGGTGTCTTTGGGAGCATCCACAGTGAGCTCATCCGTCAACAAACTGACACTCCTCGGGACAGCTCGGGTAAAGCTGACAAGCAGCAATGGCCGAACAATCGAATGCCGCGCCATTTTGGACTCAGGCTCACAAGTCAACCTGATCAGTGAGCGAGTCATCAAGAGACTAGCATTAGTCACAAAGTCGACGAATTTGACTATACACGGCATCGGGGACGTACCCCAAAGAACCCAGCGACGCGTGAATATGGAGCTCACTGCCACCACAACAAAGTTCTCCACTCGACTCGAGGCGTATGTCATCAGTACAATCAGTTCGCCGCAGCCAAGTCAAGAAATCGACATTTCTGCTTGGAAACTACCAATGAATGTGCAGCTAGCAGATCCGAACTTCGAACACCCAGTCAGGGTCGATGTCCTGCTGGGAGCTGAGCACTTCTTTTCGTTGTTATCCGTTGGTCAAATTAAACTGGGACCAACACATCCAGTGCTCCAGAATACCCGCCTCGGCTGGATTGTCGCCGGACCAACCCATCAGCATCCAGTGGCATCAGCAACTTGTGGTGTGTGTACCACCGACGGCGAGGAAGACATAAAAAAGGCCATCCAAAAATTCTGGGAACGGGATAATCCGGCGGACGGACAAGAACGTCGACTCTCACTTAAAGAACAACAATGTGAGACGTTATTTCGCCAGCATTGCATCAGAGATTCCGCGGGCCGCTTTACTGTTGGGCTACGATTTGCCAGCGACCCACAAACGCTAGGAGATTCCAAGGAACTAGCACGCAATCGGTTCCTGTCCCTAGAACGACGTTTGGAAAGGAACCCTGAGATCTACGACCAATATAGGACCTTTATGAAGGAGTACCTCGAGTTGGGACACATGGAACCAGTAGATGCGATGAAGATTCCGTCGCCGCATTATTACATTCCCCATCATCACGTTTTGAAGCCAGACAGCACCACTACACGATTACGAGTGGTGTTTGATGCATCAGCGAAGACATCTATCAATACAATACTTCGTTGAACGACATTCTGAATCCCGGAGCAGCTTTACAGGAGGACTTGTTTGCCGTCCTGCTCCGATTCAGACTCCCACGGTATGTTTTTACAGCAGACATTGAGAGAATGCATCCGACCGTAACCCCAGCGTGTTCTCATTTCTATTGATTTTCAGGTTTCCTCCCTTTTTGTATTATCCTCTGAAATATTCAGTGGCGTTGCGCCCGAACATCGACCAAAAATTATCACACTAAGGGTGTTGCACCCTAGTGTACAGTAGGGCCTTAAAAGTTAGGTGCTTAACAAGCAAGGAAATACATCAGGTCAAAAGAGGCCTGATACAACAGCGGGAAAGAAATCGTACAAGACCGGTAGGTCTCGAATGCGGTAGTAAACGCAGATCACGTCTTCGGCGTTTGATAATCTGCGCTTTAGTCGGTGTGTGTGTGTGTATTTGTGCTGTCTTGTGGTGTGCGCGCTTGTTTGTAGTGTGTCAGCAGTATACCCTCTGGGGTGGGTCCAGGAATCCTCTATTATAGAGGGGAATGTTGTTGGGAAGGGTGCTTTCTTCAGTTTTGTACGGAAGAAGAAATTGTAGTTGTCGGATCCGAAGAAATCGAAGGAGAGAAGGGTCAAGTACGCAAGAACCCCGTACAAGTAGGTTCCCGCTGTTTTGAATTCTTTCGAGGTACTTGTATGCTAATTCTAGCAAGTACTCGTCGTTAGGGGTAATGGAGGCACCTTCGTATAGGTGAAAGTTGGGCTAATGACGACCATCAGGCCTTCTAGAGTGGTTGGTGCATCTTCTGAGGAGTTTACCTTTCGAAAACTCAATGTCTTTCCATTTGGACCGAGTATATGCAGAATTATATGGGAAAGGCGTACGATATTCCAGATCGGATTAGCTGCTTATAGCAGACAAGCCTAACTTTGGTGTCAACTTTGTTCATCATCATCATCGGCACTACATCCGGGATCCGGTCGTGGAATTATTTAACAAATCTCTCCACCGGTCCCGATTTCGAGCCGATGTCATCTAGTTTGGTACTCCCAGGCTATGGGGGTCCTGGTCTACGCCATCCCATCATCGCAGACAAGGTCTGCCACGCTGTCCATTTCCATACATCTTGCCACAAAGGTCTTTCCGGGCAGGCTCCTCTTCGCCCACCGGAGTCTACCGAGCTGATTAGGGTCAAAAGTGCATGTCATTATTGGTATAGGTCATTTTGTAGTCGATATATTGGCGAAATGCCGAGACATTTGTAAGCACTTTATTAGGGAGCATGTTGAGATTTTTATGGAAATTAACAAACAGGCTGCGAAGGATAGGAAAGTCGATGGGTAGGTTTGCTTTTTTAATTTGAAGAAATCTGCCGCTGAGGTGCATCGATTGCTTGTAGAAACATGTGTATGACTCGAACACCTTATTAATTTGCCGATATCTTCGGGATTAATTGGGCCATTATTGGTTTTATGTGATTGGTATACGGAGTCGGGGAGCCTCTGGCGCCAGACTAATGACCTTGCCCGGAAAAACAAATTATCATGGAAAATTTAACAAGCCTCCGGACTTGCTAAATAGGGCCAAGACCGGTTCCCGGTTGTAATGCCAGTGATGATGTTACGGAGTATATATTCACTCTACTATTATTAGCTAGATGCAGTTCAACCCCGGAGACCTCTATGGACTCGAAATATAGGAGTTCAAAAGCTTCATTGTATTGCCCTCAATGTCGCACACCACAGATAGTGCCTTACCGGGTGATCTACCTTTCCGAAACCCATACTGCGATTTAGAGAGCCCCGATGTCCCCTCAGTGAATTATTCCAGGCGAGAGGCAATTACTCGCCCAAGCAGTTTTCCTGTTGTGTCCAGCATGTACAACGGGCGATAAGACGACAGTGCCTCTGGATTCTTGACTCCTTTCGCTATAAGCTCAAGCAGCTGTTTTTTCCATGGTTTAGGAAATTGTCCTGTTTGAAGGTAGGTTGTGAAGAGACTGCTGAAGAATTCCGGCTGTTTTGTTAAAGCAGTCTTCACCACAGATTGAGGAATTCCATTCAGCCCAGGGGTCTTGTTTTTTTAACAACCCTTGCAGCCAAGAGCACCTCTTCGGTGGTCACGGAAGGTATTTCTCTTTCAATGATATTCTATTCCTTTTGCGCTCTCAACACTTCATCACACTGTGGGAAAAGGACAGCAACGATTCCTGCCATGTCGCTTTTACACTTCTGCATTTGACTACATGTATCGGTATAAGCACAAGCCGCTGTTTTTTCATTCGTTTAGGAAATTATCCTGTTTGAAGGCAGGTTGTGAAGAGACGGCTGAAGACTTCCATCTTTTTTGTTAAAGCAGTCTACAGTACAGCGTTAGGGATACCATCCAGTCCCGTGGCCTTGTTTTTTCTTGAGAACCCTTACAACCAAGAGCACCCCTTCGGTGGACACGGGAGGTATCTCTCCTTTAGTGATACTCCATTCCTCTCGCACTCTCAATACCTCATCACAGTGCGGGACAAGGGCAGCAACGATTCTGGATCGGCCAGAGGTATCTTTTGAAGACTTCCACCTTCCTGCAAAAAAAAAAAAAAAAAAAAAAAAAAACATGGATATCACCCGACGGCGTAACACGTAACCAAATAAACGATTCCTCTTAGACAAAAGGCACCACTCGAGCATCCTTGATGTAAGATCATATAGAGGAGCAGATTGCGACTCCGGCCATCTTCTAGTGATGGGCAAAATTAGAAGTCGGCTTGCAGCAATCCCACACATGGGCAGTCACGGGAGACGAGCAAAAAGTTCGACAATGCTAAACTAAAAGATCTGCGCAAAAGGGCTAAATATCAAGACGAACTAACGAATAAATTTAGCATCCTAGAGAATATGAGTAGTGAAAAAGAGGAAGCCAGTAATCTGGGCACTAAATGGGCATCGATTACAGACGCAATCAAACAAACAGCCCAAAAGGTATTAGGATCTAAGAAAACAGTTAGGTCCAAACCTTAGTTTGACGATGAGTGTAGGGAGAAGATCGAAGAACAAAAACGCCTCAGAGTGATCCACTTACAAAGATATGATGAAGTCAAGGCCTCAGAGTGATCCACTTACAAAGATATGATGAAATCAACGCAGAAAGATACGCGACAATGAGACTCTTTAAACCCGAATGGGAGAAGACTCAGATCGAAAAAATCCTAGAAAATGCCAGAGTAAAGAATATCAGAGGTATGTATGTCAGCATAAATTCAATTAGAAATGGCTACCGAGGAAGAGCCAAAATAATTCGAGCCACAAACGGTTGTCTGGTCACAAAAACAAGCAATATCGTGACAACATGGAAGCAGTACTTTGAGAGCCTGCTTAATGCGCGCACCCATCAACCGCAAATAAACGCACCAGACGTACATACAGCCGGGCCTCAAATCCTAGAGTCCTCTTTCAACGAAGTTGTAGACACAATAAATCGATTGAAAAACAACAAGGCTCCCGGAGTCGACTGCATACCGGCAGAGCTTATGAAGCATGGAGGGGAGGCAACCGCTCGAAAGATACGCCAGCTCATCAAAACAATATGGGATAAGGAAGTCACTCCGGAAGAATGGAAAACCTCAATAGTGGTCCCCATTTTCAAAAAAGGCGACAGATCTGACTGCGAAAACTACAGAGGAATATCATTGCTCCCAACCACATACAAAATACTAACAAATGTCATACTGGCGAGAATCACACCGTACGCAGAAGAAATACTGAAAGGCTACCAGTGCGGATTCTGTAGGACCCGGTCAACGAGCGACCAAGTGTTCATAAGGTAATTGCTGTAAAAGAGGTAGGAATACGGAGAGACGGTTCATCAAATTTTAGTTGACTTCAAAAAGTCTACCACGCAATTGCAAGGCAAAAACTTTACCATATTGTAGTTGAGTTGGAGTCCTGAAAAAATATGCCGCTCTCACTCAAATTTGCATGAACGAAAATAAAGGGTAAGTTAGATTAGAAAACCACCTCTCAGAACCATTTGAAATCCGCGACGGACTAAAACAGGGAGATGGCATCTCACCAAGTCTTTTTAACTTTCTGCTCGAGTATGTTATCAGAAAGGTACAATACGACAACACTGAACGGGATCACACAAGTGCTCGCATATGCAGATGACATCGCCGATTTGGGAGGTAATCTCGAAACTGTAAGTAATAACAGTGAAATCATCGTCCACGCGGCAGAAGAAGTGGGTCTAGAAATAAATGAGGACAAAACAAAATATTTTATTACGAGCAGAGCGGGTCGACCCCAGGGAACGCACGTAAACGTCAGTGGCAAGATAGAGAGAGAAAGAGAGAGAGAGAGAGAGAGAGAGAGAGAGAGAGAGAGAGAGAGAGAGAGAGAGAGAGAGAGAGAGAGAGAGGGAGAAAGCTAAAGAGAGAGAGAGAGAGAGAGAGAGACAAGGAGAGACAGGGAGAGAGAGAGAGAAAGAGAGCAAACGACTGAGAGAGAGGGCGAAAGACTGAGAGAGAGCGAAAGACAGAGAGATAGAGAGCGAAAGACTGAGAGAGAGAGATCGCTAATATACCTAGCGGTTGCTACACTACCAGACATAACTTTTATTGTAAACAGACTCGCTCAATTTTATTAAAATCACAATGAAAAACATTGGTTGGCAAAGCTGATTTTAAGATATCTGGAAAGAACGGCAAATCAAGGACTTGTGTACAAGCGAAATCCCTCGGGAATATCTGGCTATTCTGACGCGGATCACGCAAATGACGTGATGAACAGAGTATCATATACAGGATATGTATTTGTGTTGAGCAGAGCAGCAATAACTTGGTGCTCGCGTAAACAAAAGTCTATGGTGGTTTTTACTACAGAGGCAAAGAATGTAGCATTGTTAGAAACATATACAGAACCCGTCTACCTGCGAAATTTGATGTTGGGTATAAAAGTGCCCGAATTGGCGAATATAACGATTGGAACAAACAATCGTGGAGCAAAATGTATTGCAAAATGTATTTCAAAATGTATATGTGTCATCCGCACACGAACTTCTGCGAAGAGAAGACCTAACGTTGGTCAAACTATCAGGGTAGTCGAGCACGAATTTGAAGTAGTGCAATCCTTTAACTACCTTGGATCAATAGTATCAGCCGATAACAATATGGAAGAAGAAATACGCGAACGGCTGATCAAATCCCACAAGGCATACTATGGTATATCAAAGCTCTTTAAATCCCGAAATTTATCCAAACATCCAAGCCACCACTGTACAAGACCATCGTCTTGGCAGTACTCATGTATGGAACCGAGACCTGGGTGCTCAATAAAATGCACTCTGCACTTTTAGCCGCACGACCGGATCCCGGTTGTAGTGCCGATTTATGATGATGATCCGCACACGAAATACATTGCGATGCGTTATCATTATGTTTGACAATCATTAAAATTGCCGATCTCAGTTTGAGGGATATACCAATAAAGATGATGCCAGCAAACTGTTACAAAATCATCGTTGGGAGTATATATGGGCTAGGCATTTCATCATCATCATCGGCACTACAACCGGGAACCGGTCTTGGCCTTATTTAGCAAGTCCTGAGGCTTGTTAAATTTTCCATAATGATTTGTTTTTTCCGGGCAAGGTCATTAGTCTTGCGCCAGAGGCTCCCCGACGGGGAATCGAACCCCGGTCTCGCGCGTGACAGGCGGGTATACTAACCACTACACTATCGAGGAGCTGGGCTAGCCATTTGCTGAGACGAAAGTTGAGAGGGGCGTGTTAAGTATTAGGAGTGCAAGTAGAAATTCAGCTATTTTGTTAAATTCAACTTTATAGGAAATGTTTATGTTGTTATGTTTAGTGAGGGCAGAACCCTCATATATTTATCTTAGTACAAGCGATAAAACTTAACACCTATCTTAAAACTATATATAAGAATATAAACTATGGTTAAAAAGAAAAAAAGAAAAAAAAGAGGGTATGTTCGGTGAATTGATTACTGGGTTTATCCATCAATTATTACTCATTTATTTATTTCGCTTAGTACAGGTTGTAAGAGTGTAGACGGGGAGTGGGCGTGGTCAGGAGGGGGAAGAGAAGTTGAAATCGAAGGAGGTAGGGTGGGAGTTTGCCCGCCGCAGCATTCGCGAAATGGGTTCATTGGAGCCGTAAGAAGTGTGGTGGGTGGACTGATGGAAGAGATGATGGTTTCGCAGGTTACGGGAGTTAGTGTGAAGTGCAATGATGGAGAGCAAGCTTGGGCAGTTGATTGTGCCTGAAAGGAGACGGTGGACAAAAAGAATATCGGCATGAGTTCTGCGCTCCTCAAGTGTGTTGAAGTTGATCAGGTGGAGCCGGCTTGTGTATGGGTGGAGAATCCGAGCATTCTCCCAGTTCAGTCCGCGGAGGGCAAAACGCAAAAAACGACGTTGTACCCTTTCGATTCTGCGTACATGGGACGGGTAGTGTGGAGACCAGACCCGACTGGCGTATTCAAGAAGGGGGCGGACGAAGGCTATGTAGAGGGAACGGGAAACGTAAGGATTAGAGAATTCTTTAGGCCACAAACCCAAGGACAGAGTTGGCCTTAAGAATAATATCATCAATATGCGATCCCGAGGTCACGTATCGAGGGTACAGATGATATCTGCTGGTTTAGCAGGAAGTAGGGACGTGGGGGAAGGGGGGCGTTTGCGGGAGAAGGTGATGGAGTGACATTTGACAACGTTGAGTTCAAGGCAGTTATTACGGCACCAAGTTGAGAAGCTGTCGAGGTCCGCTTGGAGAAGTGAGGAGTCGAGAGGAGAGATGATCGTTTTGTAGAGTTTGGCGTCGTCCGCATAGAGGGAGGTGGATGAGTATTTAATAATGGAGTCAACGTCATTGATGGTAAGGATAAATAGGAGGGGACCTAGATGACTGCCTTGCGGAACCCCTGACGTGGGAAGAAGAGGATTGGAAAGGGAGGATCTGAATTTGACACGGTAGGATCGATCTTTCAGATAAGAAGATAACCACTTGATCAATAGGGGTTCGAAATCTAGGGAGGACAGCTTAAAAAGGATGAGATTATGGGAGATTTTGTCAAAGGCCTTGGTGAAATCGGTGGTGATTGCATCGACTTCGTTGCCTTTCTCTAAGGCACGGAGAGTAAGGGATGAGAACTCGATCAAATTCGTTGTGGTCGATCTACCCGAAAGGAAACCATGCTGGTTGGATGACATGATGGATTTACAACGGAAAGATAACGCGTTGTAAAGAATTCCTTCGAACAGTTTAGAGATATGAGACAGTTTGGCGATGGGACGGTAGTTGCTTATATCGTTTTTAGATCACTTTTCATGTATGGGGGTGACATAGGAAGATTTCCAAATACTAGGGAAGATCCCTTGTGAAAGGTATAGATTGAACATCTTTGATATCGGGAGGGGAAGAGAAGTGGAACATTTCTTTAAAAATACAGCCGGGAGTCCATCAGGCCCAGGGCTGAACTCGTCTTTGAGTAAGTTTAATTTCTCTTCAACTACATGACGCTGAATAATTTGCGGGGTGAAGGTACCGAGGGGGATTTCGGGCAAGTCTTTGAAGTAAGACGGGTTAGGATCGAAGGAGATGTCTGTGAAGGATTTATTGAAAAACGAAGCGAATAGATTGGCAATAGTTAGGTGGTCGGTTGAAGTAGTCGCGCCATAAGAAAGGGAGTTAGGATAGGCGTCGGATTTACGTTTGTAATTTATAAAGTGGAAAAAATATTTGGTGTCACTGATCAAATTAGATTGTGTTTTTGTGAGGTAGTTGGTGTAGATGGAGTTGTAGAGCTCGGAAAATTTATAAAAGGAACCGAGATAGGAAATAATACTTATACAAAGATTAATAATCGATATATTTGCCATTGCCAGCTGTAGTCGGGTAGATGATGAATATCTTCGCGATAGAAACTTTCGTAAATCACTGGTCTTTCAAATAAGACGAATCGATCTGAATAAGTGGTAATCAGAAAGGGATAAGTCTGGGGAATACGTCACATGCTGGGCAACTTCCAAGCCTAAGGAGATTAGTTCCTCGGTTGGTTTTGCTTTATGTGGACGAGCATTGTCATACATCAACATCACTTTGCGCCTTCCTTGGTTCGTAAATGGTCTTTTTTCTTCTAGAGCATCATTTAATTCGATAAATTGGACCTGAAAAAGTTCAACTGTAACAGTTTAACCAGGTTTCAGAAGCTCGTAGTAAATGACTTCTTTCTTATCCGACCAGATACAGAGTATCATTTTTTTTTGGCATGAATATTCGGTTTTGCAACTGGTGTTGATGACTGGCCTAGACCAACCAATGGTTTTCTGCGTTTAGTTTTTTTTAGTTTAGTGAGGGCAGAACCCTCTGCTCCTCGATAGTATGGTGGTTAGTATACCCGCCTGTCATGCGGGAGACCGGGGTTCGATTCCCCGTCGGGAAGCCTCTGGCGCAAGACTAACGACCTTGCCCAAAAAAAAAAACAAATCATTATGGAAAATTTAACAAGCCTCAGGACTTGCTAAATAAGGCCAAGACCGGTTCCCGGTTGTAGTGCCGATGATGATGATGATGATGATGAGGGCAGAACCCTCATTTATTTAGCTTAATGCAAGCTTACATTAACTTAAATTAAATTAATATAAAAGCCTTACAGACTATCTTAAATCTTGAGTAAGGAGAAAAAAAGAAAAAAACCAGGAAGGTGAAGATGACTGTGCGATGGGGGAGGTAGAAGGCTAGGGAAGAGCGAGTGTTTGTGGGGGTGGTAAATTCGGCATTTGTGAGACAGTGACAGTGAAGGGCATGTCTACATACTGGTAGGGGGCGGGGTTGGTGAGCTGGGGGGAGAGGTCGAAATTGTGGGTGGGGCTGGGGGAACTGTTTTGAGGGTAGGAGAGGAGAGGTAGGATTGCAGGGTAGAGGGGATTATTGGAGGGAGGGGGCGGATTTAGGACGGGTTTATTCTGAGACGTCGTTTAAGAGCGGGACTGGAGATGTTGAAATCGAAGGAGGTGGGGAAAGAGTTGGCCTGTCGAGATGGATTCCTTAGCGCCGTAAGAAATGCGATGAGCGGGCACGTAAAACAGTCGAGGGTTGCGTACGTTACGGGGGTTTGTATGCAATGTTAAAGTGGAGAGCAAGTCTGGGCAATTGATTGAGCCAGACAGAAGGCGATGGACAAAGATGATGTCGGCATGGATTCTGCGCTCTTCAAGTGTGTTCAGATTGATTAGACGGAGCCGGCTTGTGTATGGTGGTAGAATCAGCGGATTTTCCCAGTTTAGTCCACGGAGGGCAAAGCGCAAGAAACGACGTTGAACTCCCTCAATCCTGCGAATGTGAGTCACTTGATACGGGGATCAGACCTGACTAGCGTATTCGAGTATTGCCTGAACAAAAGTTGTGTAGAGTGATCGGGTGACATAGGGGTTAAGGAATTCCTTCGAGCAGCGTTTGACAAACCCAAGGGTGGCGTTAGCCCTGAGGACTATGTAATCAAAATGTGCGGTAAATTTGAGCTCCTTGTCGCATAGGGCGCCCAGATCGCGAATCAATTCAACTGATGTTATCGATTGGTTCAGTAAGAGATAGGAGCGTGGGTGAGTGGGGGAACTCTTACGAGAGAAGGTGATTGTGTGACATTTGGCGATATTCATTTCTAGACAATTATTTTGGCACCAAGTCGAGAAGCTGTCAAGATCCGCTTGGAGTGGAGTCCAGGGGAGAGCGGATTGGCTTAAAAATTTGGGAATCATCCGCGTAAAGCGAGATGAAGGAGTGATTAATGGAAGAGCCTATGTCGTTTATAGTTAGGATAAATAGGAGAGGGCCGAGATGACTGCCCTGGGGGACACCTGAGGTTGGGAAAAAAGGAACGGAGAGGGTGGATCTAAATCGCACGCGGCAGATCCGATAATTGAGATAGGATGAGACCCACTTAATCAGCAGGGGTTCGAAACCGAGGGAGGATAGCTTGAAGAGAATGAGATTAT
Source organism: Microdon myrmicae (assembly GCA_963931805.1). Classification (NCBI taxonomy): domain Eukaryota; kingdom Metazoa; phylum Arthropoda; class Insecta; order Diptera; family Syrphidae; genus Microdon; species Microdon myrmicae. Next base: position 88,579,794 of record OZ007497.1, read on the forward strand.
GGGAGATTTTGTCGAAGGCCTTGGTAAAGTCGGTAGCGACTACGTCGACTTCATCACCGTTTTCTAGGGCAAGGAGTGTGTGGGATGTGAATTCGACAAGGTTAGTAGTAATGGACCTGCCTGAGAGGAAGCCGTGCTGGTTCGCAGAGATGATGGGTGCGCAGCGAAAACATAACGCCTGTATGGGCGTTATGTAAGAGGATTTCCAAAAGTCAGGAATTGAAGATTGACGCGAGCGGGAGAGAGAGAGAAGAGGAACATTTTTTTAAGAGGATAGCCTGGGCCGGGACTGAAATCGTCTTTCAGTTCTTCAACTTTTTTTGTGACTTGGTGTTGTTGAATGTGTATAGGGATGAGAGGGTCGAGGGAGAATTCAGACATGCCAGTAAAGTAGGAGGGGTTAGGCTCGAACGAGTCGTCCGTGAAGGATAGTTTGAAGAAGAACGGGAAAAGATTGGATATGGTTTGGGAGTCCGTGTATTTAGGATTGTCGTGTAAAATCCACTTTTCATCACCTGTAATAATTTTGTGCAAAAAATTCTTTCTTTTGTATCGAGAAAGCAAAGTCATGCAGATGTTAAACTCTTCGTTTTTTTTATTTTTTTTTCCTTCCGTTAGTTTATGAGAAATCCATTGCACTTCTTTCTGTATCTTTCCCATTGCATGCAGTTGAAGTCATATCCGCTCGCACTGTGCTCTGACATTTATGGGTACTACCCCCCTTTTGTGCGCGCGTTAGTGTAAAAAAAAAATGTATATTGCTTGGTGAGAAACTCCGAACTGTTCTGCAAGTTCTTCTTGAGTTTCACATGGATTTTCATCCAGTAAAACTTGAAGTTCTTCTTCGTCAATTTATTGGACTCCAACTGGACGTGGAGCGTCCTCAAGACTTCCTTCACGAAATCTTGCAAACCACTTTTTTACTATTGAATGACACACAATGTTCATCCAAAGTCGAATTAATCAATTCCATAGTTTAAGCAGAATTTTTTTTTCATTTGAAAACAGAATAGAATGCAATGGTGTAAATGTAGCTTATAGACATCCATCTCTTATAAAACTGAGGCACACGAAATGACAGCTTGTAAATGACTAAAACTTAGTCATGAAAAGAGAAATGACTAAGGTACATATATTCAAACTGGCGAGCGAATTGGATGCGTTCAAGTATGTTTTTAATGCAACCAACTTCAGAGCAGAGTCTCTACTAGCACACCTATTATATTCCATTCAAAGTTCACTTGCTAAATGCTGTTTACACCTTAGTGGAAATATACTGTGTCGAAAAATGGTAGTTAGAGAATTCATCATCGTCGTCATAGAAGAGTCACATCCACTAAACGATCTCGTGTGTTCCTTCTTGTTTTGTTTTCCTTTTAAGTCCGCTGATAAGTTACCGCAATAAAACGAACTGATGAATTTAGTGCTTTTTTTAACATCGCATAACTCATCAATTTATAAACGAAAAAAAAGTAATCCCTATAACATAAAACACAAAACTTACCATACTCTTTTCTAGAAACGATAATTGGTTCATTCGTGGCATATTTTGAACTATTTTTCAATATTGATTTTCGCTTCTGCGCATTCTGGCGCGTTCCTTCAACCCACATCTCCACATAACCATTGAATGCATTGTATTCAGTGTACGCAACCGAGGCAGCACCGTCATCATCATTCTCCCGCACAACGCAGTTCTCCTCATCATTGTCCTCCGCATCTGTTTTTGCACGTCTTCTTAAAATCCTTGGAACATTTTCACTAGGTACCGAACGTGACATTGATCGGGTTATTCTACGACCTTCAAAAGTTTTCCTAATAGCATTTCTTTTACCCTCACACACTGCTTCATGAATATTATGATCAAACTCGCTTAAACTTTGCTTCTGACAATGTCTACAAAAGTATCGTTTTAAATGAACACGACTGTGCTTCTTAAGTGTCTTATTGTTAGGAAACGTGGCTGAACAATCAAGACAAGCATATACTGTATGAGTTGGTACAGAACGAGAACGTACAGCCCGTTTGCGGTGAGATTGAAGATGTTTCAAATAAGGTTTTTGGAGGACAAACGATTTGGAACAATGTTGACATCGCAGGGGATCAGCTCGATTTCTTTCCACGTTCCCTCCCGATTCTGTAATAAGTGCTGATTCTGTTCTTTCATATAGAACACATAAACGAGAGGAAATAGACGATGCATAATTGGACTCGTTGTCAGCATCTGGTTTTACTTTTTGGGCTTCATTATCGACTGATAATGCGGAAACACTTTTTGATAACTGTCTGTTTAATACAAGTTCTCGGATCCCTCTTGATTCCGCAGATGAGACCGAAAAATATTGGTCAGTTTGAGAATCATTGATTATGTTTTGTTCAAGTACGGCGTATAGTTTATATAAACAGGTTTGGCAAGCTGAATGGACATTTCTCACTAATGAATGGGCCTAAAAAGGAAAAAACATGTTTCAAAATATAAATGCATATATAAATTATTAATAAATAAAATCAAATTAATTACTAAAAGTGTTACTTAAATGTTAAAAAAAAATTAGATGGAATAGTCTAAAAATAAGTAAATAAGTGTATCCCATTTTAAACACTTGCGCACTAAAAACGGAGTACTCCTCATAGTACAGCGTGAGTGGTCAAGGAAAATCTTCAGACAAGTATTTTTGAAAATCAATATTAATCGAGCTCATCCGTGAAATAAAACACAATTGTTAATAAGATAAACCCAACCGGTGTCATTATTCCCGTTTGGATGAGGATACTTATGGAATTGCTGCTCCTCCGGTCGGCGGAGGGTATGGAGATCTTCTCCGACGACATTGCTCGGTCGTGGGGATCAACCTACGTGTTGGCCGCTCAATTGCCAACACATTTATTGTATCGAGAAAGATTATTTCTAAACCTGTTCGCATATTTCAAAACAAGCTTGTATTTGTCCATATATTCAGATTTTGCAAGCATTCTCCTGAAATTCTTCGCAAGAAGTCGTTATTACTGCTACAGCTATAGTGGCATAAATAATGAAATTGATGGGTCGATGTGATTGTAAAATGAACGTTACACGCAAAAATTGCCACAACCAAATACTTACACATTGATACCGTCCCCACAATAGTGAGATTCACTTAACGTGAAGACGTTTCACAACTGCACACAAGACATCGGTGCTAACGACTATAAAAGTCAAAGGAAATTCTGAAGCGCTTGCAATTGTAAATAAATTTATATATATAATAGGAAGATGCTTGTGTCATTTCAGAGGGAACTCGCTACCAATCCTTCCACTGTTTTTTCCGGGTACCCCAGAACGAACCCCGCCACCAGTAATAAGCGGTGCACAAAATCGATTCCTCTTCGTCTAGATACAAATGCATATCCCCCACTAGTGGTAAGTGATGTTTCGAAAGGGAAAAGAAAAGAATAGATACCACGACGCCCATATCGGTGGCACGCGGTAGATGCCGGTACCATGTTGACCACCATCCACTGCAGTCAAGCGAATCGCTCATCGGAACAGATATTACGAGGGTTGCCTTTTATATTTCGGGATTAGAGAACAAAAACAAATATTGATCATCGAAAATCACTTTATTGTTTTTCAAAATATTCCCCATGAAGATCTATACACTTTTGCATGCGCTTGAACCAATTGCCGAAGCACTTTTGCCACTCTGATTGAGGTATCTCCAACACATGCATTCTGAATGCAGCAACCGCTTCTTCAGGTGTCGAAAAACGTTGACCTCTCAGTTTGTTTTTTACGTACGGGAATAAAAAGAAGTCATTCGGTGCCAAGTCAGGACTATACGGATGATGACCCATCAAATCGATGTTTTGGGTGCTCAAAAATGCAGTTGTCGCAGCCGATGTGTGAGAGCTCGCATTGTCGTGGAGAAGAGTGATCCGTCTTCGGCGGTTGGTTTACCTGATTTCTTGGAAGACAGCTGGCAAACAAATGGTTGTGTACCACTCAGAATTGACTGTTCTGCGTTGTTCTAGTGGTACGGTTGCGACATGTCGTTTTTCCAAAAAACAGGCGACCATTTGCTTGGAAGTGCTTCGTGCGCGAACAACTTTTGTTGGATTTGGCTCATCTTGAAACACCCAGACAGTCGACTGTTGTTTACTTTCGGGCTCATACGCGTAAATCCACGATTCATCACCTGTCACGATGTCATAGACGTGTTTCGAAGCACCGCGACCGTATTTTTTGAGCATTTCTTTCGACCAATTGACACGAGCCTTTTTTTGGACGATTGACAAATTGTGTGGGATCCAACGCGAACACATTTTTTTTGACGGTCAAATGTTTATGCAATATTGAATGTATGCTGGTCCCACTAACGCCTAAGGTTGTCTCAATCTCACGATAGGTCACATGACGATCTTCCAATATCAGTTCGCGCACAGCATCAATGGTTTTCGGAACAACAACTGATTTTGGACGACCTTCACGAAATTCATCTTGGAGTGAACTACGACCACGATTGAATTCACCATACCATCGATAAACACTGGTCCTTGATGGAGCTTCATCGCCAAAAAATGAATTAAGTTCATCCATGCACTGTTGCTGAGTTAATCCACGCCGAAAGTTGTAAAAAATAATCGCACGAAAATGTTGACGATTTAATTCCATTTTTGGGCCGAGATGAATCTTTTAAGTTACTGTAAACAACACAAATAGCGCTCGTATGTCAAAACGTTCTGAGTTAGGGTTGCCAAATCCCGAAGCATAAGAGGCAACCCTCGTACAAGTAAAGTGAGTGGAAACATAAAATTGTGTTTCGCGTTATAAATAAGTACGGGTACCCAAGCGATTTCTCTGCACTCAAATTAATTAAAAAACAGTTAGTGCTGATACACGACATACGAAGTGTTTCTGTGCGTGTCCATGCGCACATAATGAAATAAAAACGTAAATATGAGACTGATAAAAAAAACGCAGTAAAACAAAGTTACTAATTGTACTGCCTACGATGGACGATTGTCAGGCTAAATTTAAACTGGTGAGATGGAGAAGGGGCATTCCACAACCGAATCTTCAAGCCAAGCGGCTGAAGTCCGATACGATGGACATGGAATTAATTATTCCCAATAATCCTCATTACACTGGAGCAGGAAACAAATTTAAAGAGCTTGCGACAGAAGGAAGGAATGTTTCCAACATCGAAGACAGCAACGAGAAAAACATCGAACAAGACAAATGCATTGTCGATCTCTGGAAGACAAATAATGATTTGCAAAAGCAAATAGAAGGAGCTCTACAAGCGAAGGTATAGCGTATTGCGACGATAGTGAAGAACGTGTGATTCGAACTGATGCTGACAGTTAGAATCACTAAAAATGTAACCAATGCTCAACACATCAGGCCACTGCCTCTTGTACGAATTCGATTTCTAAACTCAAGTACACTCAACTGATGTGGAATTGTTATGTTATCGCTATGGTATACGGCTCTGATACATTTTCTTATTCGAATTTCCTTTCGGTGTTTTTCACTATTTGCTTGTGTATTGTGTGTGTATCTGTTAGAAACGCCACAAAGGAACAACGACAGCAACAACGTAGCAACAGAAACAACAGCATCAGCAACTGGATGAACAACATCAGCTACAACCACCATCACCATCATCATCATCGGCACTACAACCGGGACCGGTCTTGGCCTTATTTAGCAAGTCTCTCCACTTGTCCCGATTTCGAGCCAATGTCATCTAGTTTAGTACTCCCAGGCTATGGGCGTCCTGATCTACGCCATCCCTCCATCGCTGACAACGTCTGCCGCGCTGTCGCCTTCCATACACCCGCCACAAAGGACTTTCCGGGCAGGCACCTCTTCGCCCACGCGAGCTAGGTGTCCCGCCCACCGGAGTCTGCCGAGCTTGATTTTTCTTACAACATTAGTTTCAAGGTAGATCGCGTACAATTCATGGTTGTAGCGTGTTCGGAATCGTCCTCCCTTACATACGGGACCAATAATTCTCCTTAAGACCTTCCTCTCGAACGCGGCTAAAAGTTCAGAGTGCCTTTTATTGAGCACCCAGGTCTCGGATCCATACATGAGTACTGGTAAGACCATGGTCTTGTACAGTAGTAGCTTGGATGTTCTGGATAAATTTCGGGATTTAAAGAGCCTTGATAGACCATAGTAGGCCTTGTTGGATTTGATCAGCCGTTCGCGTATTTCTTTTTCCATATTGTTATCGGCTGATACTATTGACCCAAGGTAGTTAAAGGGTTGCACTACTTCAAATTCGTGCTCCACTATCTTGATAGTTTGACCAACGTTCGGTCTTTTCTTCTAAAAAGTTGCCACCATGTACTTAGTTTTTCTCTCATTAATGTGCAGTCCCAGTTTTTGTACCACCTGCTCGATCTGGGTGAAGTTCCTGTACAGCCGATTCGGTTCTACCGATGATGTCGATGTCATCTGCGTAGGCAAGTATCTGGATGGACTTGGTGACAATAGTCCGTCTAGTTGTGACGCCAGAGTAACGGATTGCGTTCTCCAACGCCGGGATGAAGAGGAGGCAGGCCAGACCGCCCCCTTGTCGGAGCCCATTAAAGATGTTTATTGGTTTAGACAGCAATTCAGCTATTTTTACTTGACTAGTTACGTTGGTCATGGTCAACCTACAAAGTCGTATCAATTTGTTTGGAATGCCGAACTCTCTCATGGCATTATATAGTTCTACCCTGGCTATGCTGTCGTAGGCGGCCTTAAAATCTATAAATAGATGATATAATGGAATATTAAATTCCAGAAAGTTTTCCATCGCCTGCCTAAGGGTGAATATCTGATCAATCGCTGATTTGCTTAGGATGAAGCCACACTGATATTGGCCAATGATGACTTTAGCGTATGGGGCTATCCGATCTTGTAGGATAGTGGAGAGTATCTTATAGGCGGTATTCAGCAATGTTATACCCCTATAGTTGCTGCACAGTGTGATATCTCCTTTCTTATGTATGGGGCAAATTATTCCACGACGCCAATCTTCCGGCATCTCCTCTTGCTCCCATACGTGCACCACGATCTCATGAATTGCGTGATGTAACGGTGTCCCCCCTTGTTTGTACAGCTCAGTTGGTATGCCATCAGCTTCGGGGGCTTTATTTGATTTGAGCCGTCTTATGGCTTTTCATCTTTCTTCGATGCTTGGTGACGGCTACATTTCGTCTTGATCTTGCATTGGTGGAGCCTCCAATTCTTCCGTGAGCTGGCCATTTAGCATTTCATTGAAGTGCACTTCCCATCGCTCCAGAATGCCTTCAGGATCGGTGATCAGATTACCCTCTTTATCCTTGCAGTAAGTGCAGCGTGGTGTGTACCGCGTCATACTACGGATTATTTGGTAGAACTTCCGCGCCTGGTGCGGACCGCGCTCTCTACTCTTCTCTATTTCACAGACAAGGGTTTTTTCCCAGGCACTTTTCTTTTGTCTGTGGAGTCTTTTTACAGATCTTCTGAGCTCTTTGTATTTTTCCTGGTAGTGCCTGAAAACCGGCTCCCGACCTATTTTCGCATCTTATCTTATTTCTTGTAATGCTGTTATATCAGCCTTATATTCTGTCAGGGCATCTGCAAGTTGCTATGCAGCTATATGCTATATGGCGAGCGGACGTTCCATGAGAAAATTTTACAGCTACAACCACCAGCCAACGGGAAAGTGAAGCTGCTTCCCATTACAATTAGCCTCATAGAGACTAAAGACATCATTCAACTTGGTAAGTTAGCTTGCAATAGTTTCAAAACAAAACGATTAAAAAACAAAAAAATACGTTTTCTGTGCGATAGTTTAAAAGACTATCATAATATTAAAGATGCGTTAGAAAAAGCACGTAGCGAGTATTACATGTACACCCCAAAAATAAAAAAAAAAGTGTTTCCATGCTTCTAAAAAGAGTAAATCCGTCCTTTTCTCCGGAGGAATTAAGAACTAAATTATATTGATGATGGGTATGTGACGATGAAAAGACTACACGCCTCCAACTATTGATGACTTTCAGGTGCAACGCTCCCGCTTCTCATCCTTCATATTTCGGTAAATCATTTCAGTTTTAATTTTTGTTGTAAGATTGTTGTCTGTTTGCATCTATTGATCACTTTGTTTAAACTTTTGCGTGTAAAAAAAAAAAAATTAAATTAATATAAAAAAATTAAATTAATATAAAAAAAATTTAAATTAATATAAAAAAAAATTAAATTAATATCAAAAAATTAAATAAACAAAAAAGTTAAATAAATATAAAAAAAATTAAATAAATATAAAAAAATATACATATATATATATAAAAAAATTAAATAAATATTAAAAAAAAATTAAATAAATATTTTAAAAAAATTAAATAGATATAAAAAAAAATAAAAATATAAAAATTATATACAAGATAAAATAAAATAGAAAACCTACATGTATGTTACATTAGCAAAATTGTAAAAGAGGAAGCCCTCTTATATACTTCATTGTAAACAAAATTACAAGTCATTGTACGCGAAGAGTCATTAAAAAACTAGCTGTTGTATAATTTAGAGGCCCAGTTAGTAGGGACAATAGTTGGAAAATAGTGTAGTGTACCCACCAAAACAAAAGAACATACTTTCTATAACATACATTGTGTAATAGTATCATACATCAAAATCAACAGTCACAAAACAAAACACTGGACGGCACACGCCAAAATGCTGACACCATAAGAAGACAGGCAGAAAGAATACATCATTACAAGGTTCATTGCCCACGTGTTTCGACAGATGTGTCATAAATTGTATACATTGTCGCAAGTGCATGGTACCTACTTATTAACGTGCCATCTGAGAAGTGACTGTAGATGTATTATGCAGTGTATACGAGGGTTGTCTTTTATATTTCGGGATTAGAGAACAAAAACAAATATTGATCATCAAAAATCACTTTATTGTTTTTCAAAATATTCCCCATGAAGATCTATACACTTTTGCATGCGTTTGAACCAATTGTCGAAGCACTTTTGCCACTCTGATTGAGGTATCTCCAACACATGCATTCTGAATGCAGCAACCACTTCTTCAGGTGTCGAAAAACGTTGACCTCTCAGTTTGTTTTTTACGTACGGGAATAAAAAGAAGTCATTCGGTGCCAAGTCAGGACTATACGGCGGATGACCCATCAAATCGATGTTTTGGGTGCTCAAAAATGCAGTTGTCGCAGCCGATGTGTGAGAGCTCACATTGTCGTGGTGAAGAGTGATCCGTCTTCGGCGGTTGGTTTACCTGATTTCTTGGAAGACAACTGGCAAACAAATGGTTGTGTACCACTCAGAATTGACTGTTCTGCGTTGTTCTAGTGGTACGGTTGCGACATGTCCAGTTTTTCCGAAAAAACAGGCGACCATTTGCTTGGAAGTGCTTCGTGCGCGAACAACTTTTGTTGGATTTGGCTCATCTTGAAACACCCAGACAGTCGACTGTTGTTTACCTTCGGGCTCATACGCGTAAATCCACGATTCATCACCTGTCACGATGTCATAGACGTGTTTCGAAGCATTGCGACCGTATTTTTTGAGCATTTCTTTCGACCAATTGACACGAGCCTTTTTTTGGGCGATTGACAAATTGTGTGGGATCCAACGCGAACAAATTTTTTTGACAGTCAAATGTTTATGCAATATTGAATGTATGCTGGTCCCACTAACGCCTAAGGTTGTCTCAATCTCACGATAGGTCACATGACGATCTTCCAATATCAGTTCGCGCACAGCATCAATGGTTTTCGGAACAACAACTGATTTTGGACGACCTTCACGAAATTCATCTTGGAGTGAACTACGACCACGATTGAATTCACCATACCATCGATAAACACTGGTCCTTGATGGAGCTTCATCGCCAAAAATTGAATTAAGTTCATCCATGCACTGTTGCTGAGTTAATCCACGCCGAAAGTTGTAAAAAATAATCGCACGAAAATGTTGACGATTTAATTCCATTTTTGGGCCGAGATGAATCTTTTAAGTTACTGTAAACAACACAAATAGCGCTCGTATGTCAAAACGTTCTGAGTGCGTATAACCTCAAAAATGTCCAACTTTACGACAGAGCTGTCAATTGCCGGATTGCAACACTAGGGTTGCCAAATCCCGAAACATAAGAGGTAACCCTCGTATTAAGTGTTTGAGTATAGGAACATTGCTTTCGGGTCATGATTGGGAAGCCGAAATATGGTGGCATGTGACCCATTTGGTACCGATATGCATCAGGAATGCTGATGGGGAAGCAGTATTTAAGGAGGGCCCTGTAAACGACGTGTTTTTCAATAATTTTTTACAATAAACTGAAAGCATTTATTGCCATTTCTGAAGTTACATATTACAATAGACGTTAAAATGTGTAGGAAAAAAATTGTTATAAATAAAAAAACAAAATGGCAATGCTACAGCTGACCAAACTTGACTCCTCGGACTTGCACCGTGCAACGCCCAGGTCCTTGTAAATATAAATATATAGGGTTTTCCAATGGGGACTTGACAACTCTTTTTCGGTAGTAAATTTTTATAATTTGCAGACGTTGTTCGTTTGTGTACTTAACCATGATGCAAATGTTGAGTTTACTGAATAAATTGAGTGACAGTTCGATGATTAGTGAAAGGGTGCGTTTACAAATTAAATTCATAGTTGTCAAGTCTCTACTGGAAAACCCAATATTTATCCGAAATCAACGAACAAAATTTTTTCCATTAATATATGAAATTCTTCATTGCAACTTAGTTAAGCCCAGTTAAGATAGTTATTAAGCTCGTTAGTTTATAACTTATATATACTTTAATTGTAGTTAATTATGATGCTTGACTTAAGTCAATAAGTGGGGTGGTAGCCCCAGTAAACTACAAATTACGAACTAACGACCTCAACAGAAAAAAAACGAAAAACTTGTGGGCAAAAAGAAAAACAAACTTTCTTTTCATAAACAATTTGCTAAAAACACTACTTTATATTACAACTTTTATAAAATGTCAGGTTCCTGCAAAAGCCAATAAGGTAAAGAATATCTGTGTAAAATTTAAAGTCAATGGGTTCAAAACTTCGTTAGTTACGCTGCACGGCGCGGGAAAAAAAAACCTGTTTCGAGAAAAACGCCTTTTAACTTTTCGTTCTTCAAGCGTTTTCAGTGAAACCGCCAATGCAACGCTCCAGTAGATCGTCTCGTGATAAATCTTTGTCTGTCGGAAGAATATTCTTTTGTATTTCTGTGAGGGGCTGAATGTTGCCAATTTAAAAAAAAAGAAACTAACAAACTTGTTTGGCTTATAAATTAAACGCTAGAGGTCGTAAAGGGCGTTCGTTCGCTTACCTGCTACCAGTACTCATCACTTTGGCGACTTTTTAGGGACATTAAGAACTTTCTGTTAAGTCCCAAACATTGAGAATACATTCTTCAGATGTTAAATTAATTGTTAAAGCAAAAAAAAAAATCAAAAAGAAAAATTTACAGGGACTTCCCCCTTAAACACCGATTTGTTGAAAAATAAATCAGATTCAAGATCATCATCATCGGCACTGCAACCGGGATCCGCTCTTGACCTTATTTAATAAGTCTGAGGCTTGTTAAATTTTCCATAATAATTTCTTTTTCCGGGCAAGGTTATTAGCCTTGCGTCAAAATCAGATTCAACTAGACCACAAATTCGGGTCTCATTTTTGGCAGACCCCTATAGCATTCGTGCCCTGCCCTACGTATACTTTTGGCAGATACCTATGGCATTCGTGTCTTGTCGGTAGTTAAATAGATTTTTATGACTCACTCTGCCTCTACCGGCACAGGTGCGTACACATACCATTACATGGGGATCCTGCCAGCTCAAACGATTGTAGATTTATATCCAATTTGCACCAACTCGTCGTGGCCTTTAGCAATCAGTAGATGTCAGGAGATCCAGAGAACAAAGTAAATACTAATTTAATCGAGTGGAGCTGATTTTGTCGCAGATGACAGAAGAATATACACCAGGAGAGGCCATATGTGTACCAGTATACACACCAACACCAAGGACATCAGGCCCCAAGAAGCTGACTATAGTAGAGAAAACGATAATTGCGAAACCAGGAAACAAGGATAACCGAGATCCAGAATATAGAAATTACAACGCCCAAGAGGAAGAGGGGAGGCAAGAAGTACAACTACCGAGAAGATAATAAAAGATCAGGGAGAAGAATCAAGACCTTGGAACAAGGCAACAAGAGATCTGGACAGAGATCGAAAGTCTAAGGAAGATCGTGGTAAAGTATGTTATAAACATCTTTAATTATTTTTTTTTACACAAACGCGCGCACAAAAGATGATTTTGGAGCACCCTTCCTTAAGTGTCAGAACACAGTACGAGCGGAATTGGGAGACGAATATGGGAAATAATACTACTAAAGAGAACGTGGCCGTGAACGAAAAAGTGTACCCAAAGACAATTGCCCTCTACACATCGTTAATATTAGTGACTATTCCTATATTGGGGGGATGGCCGCGAATATACAGGGCAAAGTCTCTGATTGCTTTCAACCCGGCGAAGGCCAGGACGATCCTTGTCTCTGTTTAATCCAAGTTGGCATGCAATATCCACGTGACACACCCGGATAGTTACTTTGGCACCCGCCAACTAGTGAACCAATGCATGCAGCGACATCGTGAGAAAGGTTGGCGCAACGGCAACGACCACGGAAACGAAAATGGCTAAACGATTTGAGAATTTTCTCATGGAACGTCCGCTCACTATACAGAGCTCGAGCTGCACAGCAGCTAGCCGATGCCCTGTTCGAATATAAGGCATTACAAGAAATAAGATAGACGGGGAGTAGTGTTATTCAAAGAAACGAGTGTGACATTTATTACAGCTGTCATGCAAAACACCATGTGCTCGAGGTAAGCTTTCCAATCAGTCAAAAACTGCAGCCTGCCATTATCGGTTTTAGTGCAATATACGAAAGGCTGTGCACTCATCGCGTACGGGGCAAGTTTAAGAACATAAGCTTCATAAACGTCCACGGACCTACAGAGGGGTACCCTGACGACGAAAAAGAAGAATTCTATTAGACCGTCGAACGGGACCTCAATGCCTGCCCAAGATACTATGTGAAAATCGTTCTTGGAGATTTGAATGCGGAAATAAGTCGGGAGCCGGTTTTCAGGCACTACGTAGGTTCCCATATAACACTAATGACAACGGACTTCAAGTCATCGAACTGGCAGCATCAAAAAAACTTGGTCGTTGCGAGCACCAGGTTTCTGCGTAAAGATATCCACAAAGCCACCTGGGTATCACCTGATGGCGCCACTCGCAACCAAATTGACCACGTGTTGATAGATTGCCGCCACTTCTCGAGCCTGATGACGGTACGAACGTACCGAGGTGCCAACGTCGACTCGGATCACTATCTGGTTGGTATAGTTTTCCGAAGAAGCTCAGAAGATCTGTATAAAGACTCCGTAGACAAAAGAAAAGTGCCTGGGGAAAAAACACTTGTCTGTGAAGTAGAGAAAAGTAGAGAGCGAGGTCCGCACCAGGTACGGAAGTTCTACCAAATAATGCACAGAATGACGCGGTACACACCACGCCGCACTTACTGCAAGGATAAACAGTGTAGATTGATCACCGATCCTGAAGGCATTCCGGAGCGATGGGAAGTGCACTTCAATGAATTGCTAAATGATCAGCTTACAGAAGAATTGGAGGCTCCATCAATGCAAGATCAAGACCAAATGCTGCCACAATCAAGCATTGAGAAAACAGTAAAAGCCATAAGACGGCTCAAATAAAAAAAAGTCCCGGGGCTGGCGGCATACTAGCTGAGTTGATCAAACAACGAGGGACTGCGTAATATCACGCGATTCATGAGATCGTGGTGTTCGTATGGGAGCAAGGAGAGATGCCAGAAAATTGGCGTCGCGGAATAATTTGCCCCATACATAAGAAGGGAGATATCACAGTGTGCAACAACCATAGGGGTATAACATTGCTGAGTACCGCCTATAGGAAACTCTCCTCTATCCTACAAGGCCGGATAGATCCAAACGCTACAGTCATCATTGGTCAATATCAGTGGGGCTTCATCCCAGGCAAATCAGCGATTGATCACATATTCACCCTTAGGCAGGCGATGGAAAAATTTCCGGAATCCGATTCGGCTGTACAGGACTCCTTCACCCAGATCGAGCAGGCGGCACAAAAACTGGGACTGCACATTAATGAGGGAAAAACTAAGTACATAGTGGCAACTTCTGCGAAGAGAAGACCTAACGTTGGTCAAACTATCAGGCTAGTGGAGCACGAATTTGAAGTAGTGCAATCCTTTAACTACTTTGGGTCAATAGTAGCAGCCGATAACAATATGGAAGAAGAAAGGTACGGACGGCTGATCAAATCCAACAAAGCTACTATGGTCTATCAAGGCTCTTTAAATCCCGAAATTTATCCAGAACACCCAAGCTACTACTGTACAAGACCATGGTCTTACCAGTACTCATGTATGGATCCAAGAGCTGGGTGCTCAATAAAAGGCACTCTGAACTTTTAACCGCGTTCGAGAGGAAGGCCTTAAGGAGAATTGTTGGCCCCATATGTGAAGGGGGGACGATTCCGGAGACGCTACAACCATGAGTTGTACGCGATCTACATTGAAGCTAATGTTGTAAGAAAAATCAAGCTCGGAAAGACTGTGGGGGTTCTCTATATTACATGGAGAACCAACCCACAATTCCAACCAATTTCGACCGCTTACAGCCCGTCACCTTAACCCAACTCCCCATCGAAAACTTGCAAAGAATACATTTTCCGATCTGCAACAGCATCCATTCCCAAATCTGCAATAGCATACATTCCTAAACTTGCGAAGAATCCATTTCCCAATCTGCAATAGCATATATTTCCCAATCTGTAATAGAATGCATTTTTAAAACCTACAACAGAATACACCCCAAATCCTGCAACAGAATACATTTTAAATCATCTCCCTCATCTATACCAAGCAGCATTTAATTTCCCCCGAAAACCATTCCGGCTTACTTCTTACTTAAACCATTTCCCTCGCTTGTAACCAAGCAGCATTCAGTTTCCCCGAAAACCATTTCGGCTCCCATCCTACCTAAACCATTTGAAATAATATCAATTCTCCTTACTGCTAAGTCACCAGCACGATACGTTTCGTTTCCACGAAACAACCACCGCAACGATCAAGGCCCATATTCCTTTGTCTAACCGACAACCCATGCCCATACTTGGTCATGCCTCCGAGACCGATTTCTCCGTATACACAGCAACAGAGGAATCTAATTCAGCCTGTACGGCAGAAATTCCCTGAAACAAAATGTTCTATGTACGCATAGCAACCCTTCTTCATGTTCTTAGTAAGTGGCAGTGAGTTCACTTAGCCATGACTCCACTGCCACGACACCGGTGAATGGATTCTTGCCTTCATTGAGTCAGTGGAAGTTCAATAACCGCTGCGGACGGTCACGCCGCGCGACGAGTCGGAAGCCTAGTTATTCTTTGCTTGGGTCTAGAGGCGATGTTCGTTATCATAAGGAACTTTGTGCGCGAGAACACCGCTTTTAACATAGAGTCAGTATTGTGTCAGCAAAACAGAAGGACTATTACTGTTGTGACGAAGTGACGCGCTTTGTTCCGGACTCAAGTGCCTAAAAACTAAATAAAAAGTAGAAGATAAATCAAATAAACGAAGACGATGCACAACTGAATGGTTTAAAACGAAAAAAAAAAAAAAAGAAATAACAAACAAAAAAGAAGTATACGCGAACTATTTGATATGTTTAGTACTGTTTGTAGCTCCCAATAAAAAAAATACAACAGACACAAAGAAAACAGAAACTAATTTGTATATGTTAAGAGATTGATAGTAAAACAACAAATAGCAGGAAAACATAGTGTGAAAATTGATCAAATAAAGGAAGCTTTATACAACAGAACTTCCCCCAGTAGCTTTTATTATTCGCTCTTTCTTGGCGCCCGGATTTCGGAGGCCAATTGTTGTGACGGATTCGTTGGTGGGTGATAGGAACCCGTGTCGTACGTCGGCATCAAAAATATCCACCCCCACAAGTCCTTTGTGGCAGAATGTATGGAAGGCGACAGCGCGGTAGACCTTGTCTGCGATGGAGAGATGGCGTAAACCATGACGCCCAGAGCCTGGGAATGCCAAACTGGATGACATAAATGTGAATGCTAGAAATCGCGAGTGGAGAGACTTGTTAAATAAGGCCAAGACCGGATCCCGGTTGTAGTGCCGATGATGATGATGATTGTTGTTGTAGTTCTGCCTTTCGTTGTTATTGTTGTTGCTGATTAGGCTTTTGTTTTTCGGCCTCTGTTATTGTTTTTTCCTCTTTTTCCCCTCATGTCGAGCTTTTGCTATTGGTAATTTCACTTCCAGCTCTTTTATATCTTCGTCTTCATCTGACCCCGATGGGGCTAGACTTGCGAAACTGTTACAGCGAGGATAGTTCGCTTTTGGAGCCGGAACTAGATTATCTTCTTCCATTTGTTTCTGATAATCTGATTGCATTTTTGCGGCTTTGCTTGGCGTCACGATCGTATTTCTCGGAGCCTTTTTTTTTATTTGTTGTTGCGTTATTCTCATTGGAACATCGCGGTTTGTTTTCATTAAAATTAAAAACAAAGGCGACCTGGTGTCTGTGACGAACCTCGACGAAATGCACCTTCTCGGTAACCTCCACTCGAACTCACCTAGCGTCGCCTAAGAGCCAGTCACCCACACCGACGCTAATTGTTACTTTAGATGTCGATTGCTTAACAAGCAATATATTGTTTTTTTCGTTTTTCGCACTTGACACCGAAATGATTTATTTTATTATGTAATAAACAAACAAATGTTTTTTTTTTGCACAAGGACATTGTCAGTTTTTGATTTTGTTTTATGCACTGTATTTTAATTCTTTTAATTCACTTATTTATCAAATTAGGTTTTTTGTTTATTGTTTTTTCTCTGTTCTTTGTCTTGAATATCCTGATTTTGTATTGTAATCAAAACATGGGTGCCATGGATGAGTGAATGATAAAATGTTTAGTTTTTCTCTACAGTTTCACTATATAGATCATCATCATCATCGGCACTACAATCGGGATCGGGTCTTGGCCTTGTTTAACAAGTCTGAGCCTTGTTAAATTTTCCATAATGATTTGTTTTTTTCCGGGCATGGTCATTAGTCTTGCGCCATCACTATATAGATGATACTGATCTAAATCTTGATCTTGAAAATAATGGTCTCGATTTACGTAAACAACTTTCGATATCCTGATTGATATTTGTATTTGCACAGATGATGCAATAATTTGTTACAAACCACACACTCGTGATAAACAAAAACGATAATTGGAACTGGCACATTGGTGAAATGGTAGGCGGGCTCCCAACGCCATGTCGCCTGGTGAAGTACCACCCCATCCAGCTATAGGCTCCGTGAAATGGTCGGGAGAAATCCCTGGCCATCATTCGGAGCTTGGCTGATGAACCGGTTCGGAGAAGGTTGGTTTAGGTGGTAAGTCCCAAGGTGAGATTTTGGCGGATGTTTTTAGTCCTTTAGGTCGACGGTTGGTGGCTGCGGTGTTCCGCCCAACACTACTAACACAAAAAACACTGCGGAACGAAACAGCACAATGAAACACGGAAAAAAATTGCTTTTCTATTTGTAATTTTTATTGTTATCGTTTTGTACACTCTACGTTAAACACTTGAAAGCACGGTAAGCTTTTATTAGAATTAGAATGCGCAGATGAATAAACTAATATAAGTATTTTTTATTGTAATCTTGCCGGCGAGTATTTTTCTCATTGAACTGTTACTTTATGTGTTCTTAAATACTGTCGCGCGAACCGACCTCCTTGTAGGGTTCCTCTCCGTTCGACTCCTCGGATGCTCGATATTGACTCTCCGATATCGCTGTTCGATAAAGACTCACTATAAACGACTGTTCCTCTAGGCTCCTCGATTTAGACTATTCTCTAATTCGACTACTGAATTCGTATCCCCCATCGCAAGGGAAATTTTCCCAACGTATCTGTGAAACAGAATTTCCTATCGTATCCGTGAAGGAAGGTTTTTCATCGTAATCATCGTTATCACCATTGTGGTGGTGATCGAAATCCTGTCCTCCTTTGTCCGTTGATCGGATGCCGCCGCTTATTCTCCGATCACTCGCTGGTTTGTTTATCGAACACATCTGGCATGAGGAAAAGGATCGCCTGCATTTCGGATGCGTACACGGATTATGGGATGTAAGGCTTTGTTTGCCTTTTCCATCATAAACATCTATCAGGGATAGCGTTATGCGTTTATGATTGTTCGGCTCCTAATCAGCGGCGCAACGACTTGTTTGTTTGCGCAAGTGTGCCTGGTTTAGGTGCTTATTGCATTTAGCTACCAGCGTATGCATCCGTTGTTCGGTCTATTTACCAAAAATGGTATTTCTTTGGAAACATCGCGTTGATGTTTAGGATGGGAGATTGATGACCTGTATGCGATGCTTGCTGCATTTGACGCATTGCTTAGATGCGATGCTTTAGCTGCCCTTTTGAATTGGGGTAGAATACCATGTATGAATGCGTTGAACTCGATATTGGAAGCTTTTGAACGTTAAGTTCCTTGGTTTTTGCTATCGGGTTCAACGTTGTTGCAATTTCATATAGCTTTTATTACAGGTATGGTAATGACTATTGGGCCACGTGTCTGTGGGCACGTGTGGTGCGAAAG
The DNA here is from genome assembly GCA_963931805.1 of Microdon myrmicae. Lineage (NCBI taxonomy): Eukaryota > Metazoa > Arthropoda > Insecta > Diptera > Syrphidae > Microdon > Microdon myrmicae. The sequence continues at coordinate 88,598,560 of OZ007497.1, forward strand.
GTGAGTAGAGTTCCTTGGCGGAAAGGGTAACTCATCTGTAAGGAGTTGTATGGTTCGTAGAACCGCTACAAGATACCACCCCGTCACGCTGTACAGCCCGTGATATCGCCTGGAGAGATTTTCGAGTATGTTTCGGATGTGTGGCTGATGGCCAGGTGTTGCAAAATGCAACATGACTACGCAAATCATCATTTACAAGACGTATCACGTAAATTGCATTTCAAGTTCAATTTACGTAATCACGTAAAATTACGATCATGCATCCCCTTGGACGAAGACCGTAGGACACGCCTTCGACTAGCCAACTGCCGCCGGCATGGTATTTGCAATGTCAACCAAGACGGAGACCGAAGGAACGTGTGAAGCAATGGAGAAATTATGATCCAAAATATTCACATAGCTTCCACAAACAACAGCCAATAGAAAAGGCAGCTTGAATTTAGGTCAATGAGAGAGATATGGGATAGAGAGTCATGATAGATATCGCAGGTCAGTGGCCGAAATCAAGGCCAATCTGAAACTGTTTGGTATGAAAAAGAGAGTTGCAGTGAAGTTTAGTCGTCTAATTTTGCAGTAGTTTTCGGCGCGTTGTGGAGAAGGTTCTTTCAACCTTGTCAAAAATAAATTGTTTAAAAAAATCTTGAGTTTCGGTGCAGTAATATTGAAATAAGGAATAAAATTCATCAAAGTTTCAAATTCACCGAGTTTCTTTTCCTTGGCTTTGCTTTTGTTGTACGCGGTTAAGATCCCAGTCGCGCCGGTTTTTTTTTGTACCTTTTTCAAGGTGTTGTATCGTAGCATACACCCGGACTGACACGGAGATAAGGCATGTTGGTGCCTTCTGAGATAAAGAATTCCGGAGGAAAACTAGTTCCCCATTCGGATCTCTGGGCTATGTCAGTTGAGCATCATGCAAACGTTCGGAAAAATAACCGAACTTTTTAAAAAGTCATCATCGCGTAATCGAATTCGTTCCCAAAACATTGTCGACATTCAACTGGTAACGGCATTTTGTAACATCAGGGGCATCGGTTTCACCAATCCAAATGTAAATGCCCTCCACCAATATTTGCAAACAGCGAAACCTGATATCCCTGCCTTAACTGAGAGCCAGGTCGATTCGTTAACTGACCCGTCTTCACGGGGTCCGATCTGGCTTGCCAAAGGATGGAGGCGTTAGAACCCAATAACTTGGACATCATGTGGTTGAGGGTCGTGCGGAGGAATTCTGTTAAATTTCTTTATAGTTTCTACCGCGCCCCGAATTACGATCGACCAGCGACATCTTTCGAACACCTTTCACGTACCGACTGGATACGGATCAACCACCCGACTTCTGAAACGGTCGTCCTTGGCGATTTTAATGTACACAATTCCGGCTAGTTGGTGTGTGGGGAGGAAGTATGTGCCAGACACGGGCACTAGGTTCACTTCCACCCCCATCGTCTATTGTTCACGCGGACACTGCTCACAACGCAAGGAGGAAGAAAACGATGGCTGACCTTCGCAACCGAGCGGACACAACACAGAAACAAAACACTCAGGCGATGTTGTTTATGCATAAACAATTTTTTTATTGTCATTGGTATTTACTTAGAACTTATATTTAATATTAAATTGATTTTTATAAATTTTATACTGGTGAGACACTCCTTTCTCGACACGACTCCGGTAAATCTACGCTTCTCCGCCGCGCGGCGGAGAGCGGGAAATCGCGCGACTAGCGTGGTCGGCAGATGTAATTAGACTCAGCGATAAACGGCTCGTGCAGAGCCGACTCGCTAAATGGGGTGAGTTTGTGGTGTGGTGGTAGATATCCTCTCCACTAAGGATATGTTTTTACTTACCACCAGAGAAACATAAAGTCTCTCTTGGTGGAATATAAAACCAGATCTCGTAATGGAGATCATGGTGGTATGTGTGTGATAGTTCAGATCTGTGTTGTTTACTCATGCGCGAAGGCAATGTAAAAACAAAGCAGGCAGGCGGCAAGGACAAAGGGATCGAGAAGATCGTTGTCTATGAAGTGCATCGCGTCTAAATAAATAGACGACGATGCTTCGGATAAATATGGTAAGAGAAAAGATGAGACGAGGGCATCATAAAAGTCTTAGATGAGTGATGCCCTTGTGTAAATATACGAATACACATTGGGAAAGGTGCTAATGCGTTGGTGGACGAAACAAATCCCTTGCTTGCATTTGTATATACAGGTTAATTCGTTTGTGGGAAACGGATTCTATATTTGCATTGTTTATGCTTTGAATTCAATCCGGCGTCTATGCGCGAAATCGATGATTGTTTGGAGATTCAAACAGAGGAGCATTTCTGGGTAAAGTGATTGCAGCTGGATCAATAGTTGCAAGTCATTGCAAAGCAGATTAGATGGTTATACAATGACGGTTTGTATATACCATCTGTGTCAATTGTACATGACATCTACGGCGACGCCGGGATCGAACTTTAGTGTGAATATCTACACTAATTGGAAATTCGGTTGTGGGGCGCTAATGCAGAGATGCATTGATACATGTATGAATGCGCTTGTAGGAAAAATTCTTTGCATGCATTTCCAGGTAATGCATTGAAAGCATTCATTATCCTTGGGAAGGAAATGTTTTTGCTGCGGGGAGATTGCGGTGCAGGTGTGGGAAGGTTGGAATTTGCCTGGCAACCGAAGGTACCGAATAGGTTTTGTTTTATGCTCCCGTATAATGGAAAGAATTCTTGTAGGGAATTTGTATGCGAAGAAATGCATGAAAGATAAGAATTCTTTTACAGTGACTTTTAGGTTATATAAATTTGATCTATTTGATGCGTGAAGCATTTAAGGTGCTAATGCGGTTGCATTAGCGAAACTTATATGGTTGGGTCGAAGTTAAGGGGGTTCTTCAGGTAAGTAACAGTGGGGTTTGGCGGAACCGCCACAGGTGCATTTTGACAGAATCGACGAGGCTGGGAGGCTAGCGGAGAGGTATGCTGTTAGTCGCGATTTGACTCAACCAACTCGTGGAGTAACCTACGCGAGTGCCAGATGTCCGAGGTGATTATGCGAACACTCGGGATCTGATTTTGACATCCGAGCCAAGCACCGTGGAGGTTGCTGTGCCACTAGGAAACTCGGATCCCTGCTTGGTATCGGTTACGCAACCACTTGCATTTCAAGCTAATAACCGACCAAAGCAGGTTCGCCATGTATGGAGGTGCTGTACCTATATTTTTTGGTTAAAGGGTTTAGGATTTGCTTACCTCCCTTGGGGTGATCTTGTGGGGATCGTTTACCTCTGGAGTGGATGGCGTGAAAAGTGCGCCCTTTTGACTTCCTCCGGCGGGTGGAGGGGGTTTCCGGATGGGACACTCGGTTGTCGTAGGTTCCTTGGCAGCGAGTGTGGTCCTTCGAAGTTTCCTCTCAAGGCTTGGTTGGTTACTCCGGGGCAAAGCACATCGTCCTCACTTGGTCACCGAATGGATTAGCCCGCCAATGGCGTTGAAGCGGCTGTGGCAATAGATTGTCAATAAACGTTTCCGGATTAACCCGCCAATGGCGTTGATTTAGGGGCCGTAATAGATTGTCAATGAACGTTTCCGGGTTACGTGAAAACGTCCTGAATAAACGGTTCCGCACACGGAGAGCACAAGTTTCCCATCAACTAAACACGCCGCGAAAATGGTTAGTCCAATGCTGAATTATAAACAGCACTCTTTACTATATATATCAACTTTATTGGCTCATGCTTTTGGTTACACCTTGAAGCTTACATAAAACAGTGGCTGATCGTTTGGCTTTGGGCTTCTGTATTTTGATTCATTGATCCGACCAGGGGTTCGGGCTCTGGAACTTGACTGAATCACGAAATAAAAATGTGCCGCTCTTTTATACTCTGGGTCATCGGGATTTGTCAAATTTTATTTAAAAATTCCAAGAAGCACAAACAAGATTTTGTGTGCTCCAATTGGAATGGGATTCCGGGAAGTTGATAGGAATTTATTTGAATAAATTCCCGGAAGAGGAAATCATGAAATGCATTTAGAGTTAAGCATTTCATGATGTTAGGATTATTAGGAATTGAATCAATGTACGACAGATGGATTTTGGTTTAATTTTGTCGTGCATATGATTCAATTGGAGAAACATGATTTGGATTATGAGTAAGGGTGAGGTAATTAGGAATTGGATCAGGGTGCGACAAAATAACTTTTGGTTTAATCTGTCGCTCAATAACAGCATTATAGGAAATAATGGGGATTGGATGGGAGTAGTAATTTAGGATCACTACAGAGGTATGGGGCTGCCAACTGGGACGATTTGCGAGATTTCTTCGCAACCTTTCGGTCGGAGATGTGCTTTGGAGACTCCGATGTTAATGAATGCGCGAAGTCAGTCACAGAGAGCATCCTTCTCGGGATGGATATTTACATTCCCCATTAAATCAAACGAAATTCAAATGGTGAACCTTAATTTGAAACAAAATGCGAGCAGATTACAGCGGCAAAAATTGTGCTTTTAAACAATGGCGCTTCAATCCCATCGATATTAACAGAATGAATTTGGTTAGAATCAGAAACGCGTGCAACCAGGCGATTGATACCACGAAGAAGGCTTTCAACGACAGAGTGATCAATAAACTCCTTGAGTCCCCAATTGGTTCGCGTCCCATCTGGTCAATGGCAAGGGCTGTCAGTAATAACTTAGCTTCTTCCTCTTTTCCCTCGTTAGTGACGGACAGCGTGACACTAGTCACAAATTCAAAAGATAAAGCTAATGTGCTCGGGAATTTATTTTCCGTGAATTCAAACCTTGATGACGGTCTTTTAGAGCCACCTGTGATCGCGCCGGCACGGTCTTCGATGCGGAATGAGAAGTTCCACCCGCGTACTATTCAACGCATTCTAAGTCGACTGGACTATAAGAAGGCAACTGGACCGGTTGGAACACCAGCAGTAGCTCTTAAGAACTGTGCTCCAGAACTATCGCCGATTCTTGGCAGAGTTCCGCTTATCTTATGAACGGAGGACCACTCCTACCAGCTAGAAAATCACTCGAGTTTAGCCAATCCCAAAGAGGGAAAAAAAAGTGTTTCCCACAAAATTACCGGCCATTAGCATTCCTGTCTATGGTATCTAAGGTGATGGAGAAGTTCATCAATGCCAACTTAAGTAAGTATTTGGAGTGCAACGGACTTATAAATGATCGGCAATGCGGATTCCGTGGCAGACGGTTCACGGAAGTCCTGTTGACCCTTACTATTACTATTTATTGGCCTGTAGGAACCTGAAAGTTCATGACCTCACTGACTCGTCTACGTCTGCTTTATGCCGAGTCGGTGTTTTCTTGATGTATTCTTCCCTTATGATAGTGTCAGCTCATCAAACCTACGCCTACTGGGACCTGGGCTTGTAGTAATTCAAAACCCAAGCAGTAGCTCTTCATATTATCCTTTGTACATATCACCCCACTTAATGTATTCACACTTCTTCGTGGGCTATTACTTGAAGCCCAAAACTTATATCCACCGACTCTGAAAACCTTGAAAGGCAATATTCTATCCGAAATTGAAGCATTCAGCCCAAAGTAATTCGAAAAGTAATGGAGAATGCCAAAAACGAATTACCATGTTACACGCGATATCATTTTCAAAAAGTATTTAAAAACAAATCTACAGGATTCAAGACGAAAAATCAGCATAGCAAACTCTATTTTTTCTCCTTTAACTTTTACCAAAAAAACAAATATGCAAAGGGTTTAAATGGCTTACCCCATATCCTTACCCTCCCTTCTTCCTTTTCACTCAGTTCACTTTTGATATCGTAATAATCTCTTTACCATGAACATACTATGCAATAAATGTAATCTTATTTCGATGGGATTGGCTTAAGTACTACACCAAGTTTTTTTCGCGCGCTAATTTCAGCAAGTTTCCGAGAAATAATCGGGAAGCGATGTTAGGGTAAAATGTTTCTGTTTAATCTCCTCAAAGTGAATTAAGGATGTGTTCAATCATTAATAGTAAATTTAAACCATGAAAACAAAGGGGAATCTCAAGTTTTCCTTGTAGCAAAAATCTCTACTCATTATGAAAACTGGAATATAAATTTAGAATAGGTAAAGAACAAGAGCACACTATACAAACAACATCCTGAAAAAGTTACTCACTTCAATATAATCCCTGATGGGTTTTAACTCGCTGCACGGTTTAACATCAGTAAGTAATGGTTTTTTCTCTCGACAAAGGGAGCACCTGTTGGCAGTATCTTCCGCAAGAAGTTTCCTAACATTGGCCGCAAATCCTGACGAATAACTTGATGAGCCTGTCGAGCTTGTACTTGGAGTATCTGATTCGATGCCTTGTTCTTGAACCATTTCGGCATAAAATCGTGTCTTGCAATTGCAAAACCAGCATGTAAACTGCTCTCTACTTAGCTTCTGGAACTTATGAGCTTCTATTAAAAATTAAATATTAAATATAGAATGTCCCACAGAGAAGTCTTATTTACCTTAATAAAAATTTAAAAAGGACATATCAAACTAAATGAAATAGGGCCCCGCTGAAAATGTGTAAAGGCAGCACCGATTCAAATAATACTACACTGCGATGGCTGGCAACAGCTGATTAATTTTTCACAAAATGAAGGTTATGATATTCCGGTACCACCACCGAATGTAATAGATTATTGTAATTTCATAGCACAAGGATGAAAATATTTTCTATCGGGACGATAAATTGAATGCCTCTCCAACGCTACAAAAATAAAAATAGCTTGTGTGATATAATAATTAAGGACAATTGCTGTGAAGTTTATATAATTATAATTTCGAATGCCGAATTTATTTTTTAACCCCATTAATTTAAGATGAACAATATGATAAGCCGTTAGTTTGCTTTGCAGCGAGAATAAAAATGCACATTAGGTATTAAGCAGAGTTAACAATAAAATGAATATAACACACCCCTTATGTGTCCTTAAAGTGTAGAAAAAATATTTTCTCGTTCAAAGCTTTGATACAAAAATGTGTCTTTACGATTGGCATCACTTCTTCAGTAAATACAAATTCGAAAGATCCTTATAATACAAGCTTATGCAGTGTGGTGTAAAATAAGAGTTATGATTCGAATTTCTTATAACTTCTTGTATTTTGTTTTTTTATTTTAAGTTTTTTTTTTTAAAGAAAACTTAATAAATTAAAAAGGGAATAATACACAGTCGAATAACGACCCAAAATCATCGAATTTTATTTTGAAAATCAACACTTCATATTATAGTTTTAACGCAGCGGGTGTATCGTCGCTATTTTAATCTTGCTCTAGTAAGAGTTCCCGTTAGCGACTAAACTGACGACATCAAAGCCATATCAAACCATATAGCCGAAGTTCCAGATAAGGTCAGGCCTGCGCTTGACAACGTCTCCTTACTGACCAAAATCGATGCTCTAATACAGAGGAGTTGACACCCAATGTTCCTCTCCCGGACGTGGAACAAACCACCTTGGCTGAAAGGCTACCAGAGAGTACTGAAAAAAAGCTCCTGACCACACAAACCCCTGTAGTACATCGCTTCGGGTCAACATGGACCCTTGACGAATGGAACGAGATTCTCGGTTAATTCAACAATAATACCCTGTTCGCCTTTATCATTACCAGCATCCCCCAAACCACTGACGCGTTTTGAGTATCCAGCTTCTTCCCCCACATTTTATTATTATTATTATTATTATTATTATTTATTACGATGTAATTAATTACACAGTAACTTAATTCTAAATAGCGCTAGCTGCTAGGGCTTTCGGCTAATATCGAGTTACTTTAAATTTTGTTGTGAAGGTTAGTATGTGTTAGTAATTCGTATGTGTAGTTGTTACGAGAATCTCGTTGCCGAGCGAGGAATGTCGTCGGTCGAGGTCCTTGTGGTGTCCCGCCGAACGAGGATTGTCGTCTGGGAACCGTTGATTGTGAAATACTGGAAGGAAGACGGTGCACCAATGCTGTTTGCACGCTGGTTCTGCTGGTGACCGATGCACTCGATTATATAATGTCCCCAGGAAGTCACTTTCCCTTTTGCTTGTTCGATTTGCTGTTCTTTAGCGTTGCTTCTTGTTGGACCAGGTTCTATTGATGGAGACTGCTGATCGGCTATGATCCTGATTATGATGTTTCCCACTTTCACTCACTGCACTCTGTCTTTTATATTTCTAGTGTCTTTAGTTCCATGTGTCCCTGTCCTTGAGCATCCGGCTCAAAGGACCAGAAAATGTTCGGTGAAGTGGTACGCGTTTCGTTGGCCGCCGATGGACGGTCACAACGAACAATGGCTGTCGCAAAGGGGAGAGAGCAGCGCGATCAATGTATAAGAGCACGTCACCAATTGAGCGAGAACCAATTAATAATAACAAGTTGTTCTTTATTGTAATATCAAGTTATTCTTTATTGCTTAAGGAACGTTATAATACACAATGAATTGTAAATTTGCGGATTGCAACGACTGGGAATAGCTTACTGTTCCGTTGACTGAGTGAGCGCCGCGAAGGTTGATTGCAGACTCTATGCCCACGATGGAAGTTGATTGCCGACTGACTGAGTGGGCATAACTGCCAATTCAAAAAGGGACGCTATGACCTCATCGTTGACGACAATCGGCCAGCTGATACCAGCTGCTGCGCAACTGATATACACTGCGAATGTACTAGATTTCTCCAGTACATTCCAGCACATTCAATTGCCAATCCGCAACAGTAGTTGATATTCTGTTCTGATGGTTTTGCCAGAATGTTTCCAAATAGTTGGTTTGCGATGGTTTGTACTTTTGGGCAGTCGAATATGATGTGATGTGGAGTAAGTGGGGTTTGGTTGTTGTAGTTGCTGCATTGTGGGGGGGCTGGTTTTTGTAAGGATGAGTTGGTGTGTGATTTTGGTGTGTCCTAGCCGGAGTCGTAGGAAGCATTTTATTTTTTATTTGAAACTGTTGTTGGGTAAGTAACGGGTTTGGTGTCCTGTTTAATAGTGCTGTACAGGTGGGTGTAGTGGTGCCATTCTTCGTCCTCCACGTTCTTAAGGGCATTTTTTATCTGTCTTCTTATGTTCGTTTTGTTAGGATAATAGAAGGAGACGAGAGGCGACTTTGTCCCTAGTTTTGCGGCCGCATCGGCTGCTTCATTTCCATTAATGTTACAATGCCCGGGGGTCCAAAGTAGCTTTATTTTATTAGCTTTCTTAATAACGTTGTCTTGAATTTGACGAATGACAGCATTTGTGGAGTTTACGTTGGTTATTGCTTGTAGAGTTGAAAGGCTATCAGTACAGATAATCGTTGGGATTTTCTGGACCAGTTTTGTTGCTTCCAGAATTGCCGTTGCTTCCGCTGATAGGATGGAACAAAAGGTGGGAAGTGATCCCATTCTGATTATTTTTTTGCGATTGTTGACTATAGCAAATAACACATTTGATTCGTTTTTGGAACCATCTGTGAAAAACAGGTTCCAGTTTTGATGTTTGTCGATGGTATCCTTGAAAAGTTTTTGATAGATTATCTGATTTGTTGAATGTTTTGGATAATGGGACAGGTCATCTAAGATTGTATTTCTCGGAATTAACCATGGAGGGTGCTGTGTGCGGTGAGGTTTTGAAGTATTTATAGGGATATGTAAGTCCTTGGCTATATCGATGGCGCTTTCCAGCCCTGAGCGGTATCTCGACCTTCGTTTTTTTTAATAAATTTTTCGGATGTCCTGCACTATGGGGGTTGCTATAGACGTTATAAATTTGTAAGCGTGTGAAGCTGATATGTATTTTAGTCTGTTTTCTATAGATGGGAGACCGCATTCGTCGAGGATGTTTTTAATTGGTGTAGTACGGAATGCTCTGGTACTTGCTCGAGCTGGGGCGTAATAGGGAGATTTTATTGTTCGCAGGGTTGTTTTGCTACATTTTTCGTGTATCATAAATCCGTAGTCTATTTTAGATAGGATGATGGCTTTAGTTATGTTAATATGGGTGTTAGTATGTGCAGATCCATTCTTATATGCTAAGTATTTTACAATATTTAATCTTGCGGCTAGGCTTTTTTTAAGTGCTAAACAATGTTCTTTAAAATTGTATTTACTGTCAAAGAGGATACCGAGCATTTTCATGGATTGTATTGTAGGGATTGTGTGATTCTGAAAGAGAAGTGTGATGTTTTTGCTGCAGCTGGTTTTTCTACAAATGTGTAACATTTTTGTCTTTTCGAGGGAAATCTGTATAGGTAGATTGTACTTCGTTGAGATCGTTTAGTGTGTTAGAACAACTAGGTCGTCAGCGTAGAGGCAGTGTTTTATGTTATTATATTGTAGCGAGCTTAGGGTTCGTTGGATTAATTATTTTTAATAAATAAGAGACGTTAAATCGATTCTCTTTGCAAACACTTTATTAGTCCGTTAATGACAACCGTTCCTTGCCAGTTCGCTTCTTTACTTGTTGCTTCCGCACTTATAGCTTCCTTACTGCTTGCTTCTTACTTATTACTTATCTCCATGATCTGTGTGCGACGTATTTATACCGTTTGCTCATTCTGATTCGGCGTATCGTTTCCGTCCGTTCCATAGTCTTGAATGTTCTACTGTTCATAGTCTCCAGTTTTCCAGTACTTGCTAGAATATTCAAGTACTTTGTTCCGGACTTTCTCGAATATTCTAGTACTGATTGTCATATGCGTCACACTACCCTCCGCCTAGATTAGTTCGTCCCGAACTAAGTTCACTAGTCTCCTGGGTTAACAAAAAGTCGCCAGCCGGTCACGATGTACCGCTTTCATCTTGGCGTTCGGTCTTCGCTGAATCCTATAGACAACGCCGTTAATTCTTGTGAGAATTTTATACGGTCCTTCCCAATGTTGCTGCAACTTCGGAGAGCTTCCTTTTTGCCAATGAGGGTTATAAAGCCACACCTTATCCGGATGCGTTGGGTCGAACGTCGTACCTTGTTTTCATCCTGTCACTTGATACCTTGTTTTGCTTTCGAACCAAATGATGAATCTCATCGAGGCGATTTCTCCATTCGGCTACGTAGTCTTCGGCCTTATCTATGGCGTCTGGAGGTATTCCGAATCGAAGATCGGCTGGTAATCGTATCTCTCGTCCAAATATAATTCTTGCTGGAGAATGGCCCGTCGTATCGTGATTAGCCGATCTATAACTCATGAGAAATGTTCGTACATATTTGTCCCAATCTCGTTGGTGATCACTAACGACCTTCGATAAATGCTCTTTTATTGTTCGGTTGAACCTTTCGAACATTCCGCCTGACTGGGGATGTAAGGGTGTGGTCCTGGTTTTCCGTACGCCCAGTGCCGCACAGGTGCCTTGAAATATCTGTGATTCGAAGTTTCGGCCTTGATCGGTATAAAGCTCACAGGGAACTCCATATCTGCTGATCCAATTATTGATAAGCTGCTCAATGACGGTTGTTGATTCTTGGTTTGGAATTGGAAGGACTTCCACCCACTTGCTGAAGTAATCCATGATGACCAACATGTACTTGTTGTTGTCGTTGGTTTTTGGAAATGGTCCTGAGATATCAATCGCAATTCGCTCGAAAGGAGCGCCCACATTGTACTGCTTCATAGCGCTCCTTGGTTTTGCTGTCGGTCCTTTGGTGGTAGTGCAAGTTGTGCACTTCCTACACCAAGACTCGACGTCATCTCTCATGTGAAGCCAGTAGAATCGAGATCGTAATTTTGAAAGTGTCTTATTAACTCCCAGATGTCCACCGGATGCCCCGTCGTGCATTTCTGTTAGTACATCTTTTACTTTTGATGGTGGGACTAGAAACTGCATTCGATGGGATTTTCCGTCCGCGGCTTCCCATTTACGCTTTAGAATTCTATCTTCCACTAGCAAGGAATTCCATTGTGCCCAATATGACTTAAATGTTTCACTCTTGTCGGAAATATTGTTCCAAGTTGGCCGCTCGTTCTTTTCTTTGTGTTCCAGGATTAGCGACATATCTTCATTCTGAAGTTGAGCTGCGCGTATAGCATCACTCGTCCACCCATCTAGTACTTCTACTTGTACATTTCCCAGGTCGTATGCCTCTTCTTTCTCTTCCGCTCTATGACAATGTTTACAATCTGGCTTACATGGTCTTCTTGATAGAGCATCAGCGTTATTATGCACCTTCGCTTGACGGTGGGAAATTTGGAAATCGTACGTTTGAAGTCGTTCGATCCATCGAGCTATTTGTCCTTACGGATTCTTAAAATTTTACAACCATTTCAGGGCGGCATGATCCGTCTGAAGGTGGAATCAACGTCCGTAGAGGTACTTATGGAAATTCTTAACGGCTTCTACGACAGCCAGCAGTTCCTTTCTTGTTGCGCAGTAGTTTCTCTCTGGCTTAGATAGAACTCGACTATAATATGCGACAACTGTCTATTTACCATCGAATTCCTGTGACAACACTGCTCCGATTCCTGTGTTACTGCCATCAATATCCAATATAGATGGGCGATCCGATCTTGGGAATGCCAATGTTGGAGTGTTACATAACTCGGCTTTCAATGTGTTCAATGCTGTCTCACACTCGTCTGTCCAATTGAATTTCTTGTCTTTAGCCGTTAGTTCGTGTAGGGTTTTAGCCACGTTGGCGAAACCTTTAACAAACCGTCGGTAATATGTGGCTAGTCCCATAAAGCTTCTTAACTGTTGCTTGTCTTCTGGGGTAGGCCACTCTCGGACGGCTGCTACCTTATCAGGATCCGTTTGAACTCCTGCAGATGAAACGATGTGTCCCAGGAATTTTACTCTCCTTTGGAAGAGTTCACATTTCTTCAAATTGAGCTTTAAGTTGGCCTGTCTTAGTCGTTCGAAGACGGAGCGCAGATTATTGATGTGTTCTGGTAAATTCCACCCAACAACGATGATATCATCCAAGTACACAAGACACGTCTATCATGTAAGTCCCCGTATAACACTTTCCATTAATCGTTCAAACGTTGCTGGACCATTACACAATCCAAAAGGCATCACGTTGAATTGATAAAGTCCGTTTCCGGTAGTAAACGCTGTCTTCTCCTTGTCCTCCTCCTTCACTTCCACTTGCCAGTAACCGCTTTTTAGGTCCAATGTTGAAACCACTGAACTCCAGAAATAGTATCTAGTGTGTCGTCGATTCGAGGAAGTGGGTAACTGTCTTTCTTCGTAACGTCGTTTAACCGGCGGTAGTCGACACAAAATTTAGTTGTCCCATCCTTCTTCTTGACGAGCACTACCAGGGAAGCCCATGGGCTCGATGATTTCTCGATGACTCCTTGCTCTTCCATATCTCGAATCATGTTACCGACTTCTGCTTGTTTGGCCAACGGTAGTCGACGAGGTGGCTGTCTTATAGGTCTTGACTCACCCGTGTCAATGCGATGTTTAACTATACCGGTTCGTCCGAATTTACCATTTCCTATCACAAAAATATCAGAAAAATTGTTCAGGAGTGATTTAACGCTTGCCTTTTCTCTATCTGTTAATCCGATTTTCTGGGGCATCAGCCTATTAATCACAGGGGATGGATTCATCAGGGGGCTGTTGAATTGGTGGTCCTCTCCCCTTGTCTGAATTGAGCTTATCATTGATACGGGTGCACATTCTGCGATTACCTCTCGTTTTCTTATTGCGACCGGCTCCTTGGACGCATTTAGTACTCTGACGGGTACGATGTGCTTCTTCGCATCGATAAGGGATTTCCAACAAGGATATTCCCATTATGCTGATTTTGTACAGCTTCGGTGATGTAAAATCTATTGTCACCGGGATCACTCTCGAGACTAGTCCAAATTACCGAGTCTGAACGAGCTGGGATCTCATCCTCCTCACGCACATAACATTTCAGTCTTCGCAATTGTTCGTCCTACAATGTAATAGCAACCTCCAAGTTACCAATTCGCAGTGTTCTTTGCCCGATATCTAGAACAACTTGATGCTCCTTCATGAAATCCATTCCAAGAATGCATTCGTCCGTAATATCGGCAACCAAAAATTGGTGGAAGATGGAAATATTGCCCAGCACTATTATGCACTCGACTTCTCCGTAGACTGTAGAGCATTCTCTTGTAGCAGACCGCAAAGCGTATCTTCTATTTTTATTAAGGGCTATTTTGGCCACGACATCCAGCCGAATTATGGATCTCGTTGCTCCAGTGTCGATTGTCACTGTTGTCGTCTTTGCATTAACGATCGTAGTTATAACCAAACTTTGGTTATCCCGTTGGAGTTGTGATACAGTTACGATGCTGGGGGTGCACATTCCACAAGGCGACTTTCGCCCCATAAAGACTGCCCTTAAAAGTTTCCCGAGCTATTGGCCTCAGGTTGGTCCGTTGATAGTCTCCTCTTATGATTAGCGCATGAACAACAATTCTCACTTGATGTTTCATTCGTTCGTCGACGTTTCCTACAGTCAACAGAGATGTGGCCGACTTCGCCGCATGTCTGAGGCGTAAGTTTTAGTCACGGCGCCGGCAAGGGCGCAGGATTCACTAAACTTCCACTTAAGATTGAGGCGCCACGATTGACTGTAACCCTTGCGATTGAAGTTGGCTTAGTTCGTCGTCACTGTGGAATGTCAATGGATCTGTACGCACCAAGGAGAACGGGAACAATTAAAACACTTGATGATTGCTGATGATCACTGCTTTATTGTTTAGGAATTCCTTTTGTTTTATTTTTACACGAGTTTCCTGCGAATATGTTTAGTTTGACAAACTAGATTTATTAATTTAGTGTTCACTTAAACTATATAAACGTAAGCACAATCTGTGAATATGTTTAGTTCGACAATTTTAGATTTCTTAATTTGGCGTTCACTCAACTGTATAGACGTAAGAACAATGGGTTCTTTGTTAAATCTGTTTTTACATAAGGCTCCTCATACTCGAGACAAATTTAATTAATCCTATTTTTAAAACTTGACTAAAGGCAATCGAACTCCCTTCGCTCGCACTATGAAAAGCGTGTGTACGCCAACGAAGTTTTAATCTGACTGCTTTCAGCTTAGCAACATTGACCCAGCCTCCGGTGATTGCGATGGGTTTCAACGCGCACCATCGCAGAAGAAATAATTCTTCCTTCTTCCCCTATGACCAATGAAAAACGATTTTCATTCCACTGGAAGGATCGCTTGAATATCATCCATAACAATGGGAAGTCTTTGGCGAAGGAAAGGGAAAAAGAACACATATGCCACAGGTCAAACATGCCGATCGATGCATGGACCGGGCATATCGCCGCCGTTCGATAAGGATACAATCTATGATTGACGCTAAGTCAATAGAGCCTTTGCCCACGCTGGCTAGGCACGAGGTAAATGGGATAATGAGGCTGGCGGAGCATACCGTCATAAATTATAGGAATCGGTTTCCTATCCTGTTGGTCTTATATCAACAAACCTCGAGGAGACGATCGAGGTTACAAAGCATGAGTCCATATTATCTTCGGATATGTTAATCCCAGAAATGTTGCCATCAGGCGAAAATATGTTCTTGGTGTTTACTTTGTGTAAACGAAAGCCGTTTCGATAGCCAGCGTAAGAATCGTGGCTACTCGTTGTTTAGGTAACATATCCTGTCATGACCGATGCTGGTGATCGTCCCCAGATGCGGCAACGGATCATATAATTGGTCATGCTGGTATGCGAACAAATATGCATACTTGAAAGCCAATGGTTAATTTGATTTTTTTCTTTCGGCAATAGATCGCAGGCATGCTGTTGGAAATCTGGCTTGCAGATGTGCAAGCCGGCAAGTAGCCCTAAATGTCTTCTTGGACAATGGATGGGCGAGAAGATAACGCTCGGAAAAGTAGGCGTGTGTGGGTGGACATGTGCCGTCCATTGTTCGGCCGATTCATGACGGATGCACCGAGGTAGCTCTGTTGATGCCGGTTTGATGTCATGGCAAGATGATAATCTTGTCATGAATTTATGTTTCCAGGTATAACCGCTCGAAGGTAGGCTTGGAACAGCCCATAAAAAGGTAAGCTGCGTAGAACAGGTACAGGTAAGCTATTGTAATGGTAATTGTAGGTATTTGTAGGTTATACGAGGGTTGCCTCTTATGTTTCGGGATTTGGCAACCCTAGTGTTGCAATCCGGCAATTGACAGCTCTGTCGTAAAGTTGGACATTTTTGAGGTTATACGCACTCAGAACGTTTTGACATACGAGCGCTATTTGTGTTGTTTACAGTAACTTAAAAGATTCATCTCGGCCCAAAAATGGAATTAAATCGTCAACATTTTCGTGCGATTATTTTTTACAACTTTCGGCGTGGATTAACTCAGCAACAGTGCATGGATGAACTTAATTCAATTTTTGGCGGTAAAGCTCCATCAAGGACCAGTGTTTATCGATGGTATGGTGAATTCAATCGTGGTCGTAGTTCACTCCAAGATGAATTTCGTGAAGGTCGTCCAAAATCAGTTGTTGTTCAGAAAACCATTGATGCTGTGCGCGAACTGATATTGGAAGATCGTCATGTGACCTATCGTGAGATTGAGACAACCTTAGGCGTTAGTGGGACCAGCATACATTCAATATTGCATAAACATTTGACTGTCAAAAAAATTTGTTCGCGTTGGATCCCACACAATTTGTCAATCGCCCAAAAAAAGGCTCGTGTCAATTGGTCGAAAGAAATGCTCAAAAACATTTATGACATGACATCGTGACAGGTGATGAATCGTGGATTTACGCGTATGAGCCCGAAAGTAAACAGCAGTCGACTGTCTGGGTGTTTCAAGATGAGCCAAATCCAACAAAAGTTGTTCACGCACGAAGCACTTCCAAGCAAATGGCCGCCGGTTTTTTTCGGAAAAACTGGACATGTCGCAACCGTACCACTAGAACAACGCAGAACAGTCAATTCTGAGTGGTACACAACCATTTGTTTGCCAGTTGTCTTCCAAGAAATCAGGAAAACCAACCGCCGAAAACGGATCACTCTTCTCCACGACAATGCGAGCTCTCACACATCGGCTGCGACAACTGCATTTTTGAGCACCCAAAACATCGATTTGATGGGTCATCCGCCGTATAGTCCTGACTTGACACCGAATGACTTCTTTTTATTCCCGTACGTAAAAAACAAACTGAGAGGTCAACGTTTTTCGACACCTGAAGAAGCGGTTGCTGCATTCAGAATGCATGTGTTGGAGATACCTCAATCAGAGTGGCAAAAGTGATTCGACAATTGGTTCAAACGCATGCAAAAGTGTATAGATCTTCATGGGGAATATTTTGAAAAACAATAAAGTGATTTTCGATGATCAATATTTGTTTTTGTTCTCTAATCCCGAAATATAAAAGGCTACCCTCGTATGGGGTTGGGGCGATGCGTGGCTCTTCGGCGCCTTGAAGAACCCCACATGTCCAACACTTCATATCAGATCTCGGGGTTCTCCGTTGTACATGGCCGATTCTTTGGCAGGAACATTCCTAGACGGACGTTTCTCGGACTCTATATGTACTCCTGGTAGCCAGTTTAGCAGATTCATATGCCAATGCGAACGCCAGTATTTCTTTAGTCGTCTTCTTTCCCGCCAAACGAACGGCCTGTCGCAAGTCCCGATCTTGGAGTGCGTTTATAAATGCATCCATTGCTACCTCGTTCAGAAATTCCTTAGTCATATTTGAATAAGACAAGTTTGCCAATCGCTCAATGTCTGCCTGTAACCGTTGAAGACTTTCTCCAGGTTTCTGCGTTCTGGACCTGCTGCATGCGGTTGTCTCCATTCCTAGCTTCAAGGCCGTCTCTGATCGCTTGGAAATCTGTTTGCTTCTCTGCTGTTATGGTTTGTAGCAATTCTGCAGCCGCCCCGCGGGTTGACAAGATTAGTGATGTTGACTTTTGCTCATCGGACCACTTATTATAATTGGCCGCGACATCAAACTGACGTATAAATACGGAGAAGATCCCGTTCCATCGAAGGTTGGCGGTTGTATCGTTGTATCTTTGTAGTCATGTTGATCGCTAGGCGATGTCTTATTTCTCTCAACACACTCAAGTCTCTTTTCGATTCGCGTTATTTCATCGGTGACTTTCTTGAATCCAGCTTCGTTTTTTAGATCTGGATTTTCTACTTCGCTTCGAATTTTTGACTGAATTTCTTCCTTAAAGTGTTGAAAATTACATTTCATCCACTGCGTTTGGGCATCCAATTTTGCATTCAGATCTGCAGCTTGTGCGTCGAATTTTGGACATCCAATTTTGTATTAATGTCTGTAGTTTGCGCGTCAAATTTTATCATCATCATCCTGAGCATCTCCGAAATGTCCAACTGTGGCAAACTCTTCTCCGTTACATTGGCACCATCTTGACTCGGTGTTTCTTCTCCGTCCGGACAGTCTGGCCCAATCGTAAAAACATATGTGTCGACATCAATACCCCCCACCCCATTTCTGCTTGCAGACGCTGCCGAAGAATTTGCTTCTGTCCTCTGCTGTCCAGATTCCGGTCCTGAAGCTCCTTCTTCAACTCAGGAACGCGAAGATCCTCCAAATGTCCATCTGACATCGTCACAACACACTTTCACAGAGTTATTTACTTCACCAATAATTAATACCACTTCTGACACCAATAGTAGCGAGCTTAGGGTTCGCTGGATTAATTATTTGTAATAAATAAGAGCCGTTAAATCGATTCTCTTTGCAAACACTTTATTAGTCTGTTAATGACAACTGTTCCTTGACACTTCGCTTCTTTACTTATCGCTTCCGTACTTATCGCTTCCTTACTGCTTACTTCTTACTTATTACTTATCTCCATGATCTGTGTGCGACGTATTTATACCGTTTCCTCATTCTGATTTGGTGTTTCGTTTCTGTCCGTTCCATAGCCTTGAATGTTCTACTGTTCATAGTCTCCAGTTTTCCAGTACTTTCTAGAATATTATAGTACTTTGTTTCGGACATTCTCGAATATTCTAGTACTGATTGTCATATGCGTCACACTACCCTCCGCCTAGATTAGTTCGTCCCGAACTAAGTTCACTGGTCTCCTCGGTTAACAAAAAGTCATTTTTCAAAATCTATGGAGAGAATTGTTGTATGCTTTTCGGTTGATAAAGAAGATGTGATGGAGTTGTCGATATGGAGTAGCGCATCAATCGTTCCATGTCCTTGCTTGAAATCAACCCGTTCAAGTATGGGTACAATTGTGGCTATTTTCCACACTTGTGGAATTACACCTGTTTGGAGTTTGTTATTGAAGAGATGGAGTATTCGGTGTCTCAGGAGTGGTGGACTGTTTTTTAACATTATGTAATCGACTCGATCTTATCCTGGTGTTTTACCTGTGGCGCCGTGTAGGCTTGACTCTAATTCAATTTTATTGATCGGGAGATCTATTAATTTAGAGGATGGGCTTGTGTGAGAGGATGGGCTAATCGTGTCTCTTTTGGCAGAGAGAAATGACGGATGAAAGTTTACGTCTTCTGCGTAGTTTGACCATGTTTTGCCGAGATGGTCTGCAAATTGAAGGGGAGATGTGAGAGTGCCGGAGTCGGTGTTCATGCATTTTATTGAGAGGGGGCGATACTGCCAAGTGAGCGTTTTTATATTCGCCCAGATTTTTCTGGGAGTAGAGTTCGGATTTAACTTTTCGGTAAATGTTTGGAAGGCTTGTCTTCTTTCTTCATTGGCATTTTTGCGAAAAAGAGCATTTAACATTTTATAATTGATTAGGTTAAAATCAGAGGGGAATGTTTTGAAAATTCTCCAGGCTTCTTGTTTTTTCTTCCTTAGGTTGTCCAATACTGGATTCCACCAGGGAACTACTGCCTTATGGAGTTTTCGACTTGTTTGTGGTATCGAGGCCTATTGCTCCTATTCGGATTGCTTTAGTGATTATGGCTGTTTCTTGATTAATATTGTGACGAATATGACAATCAGTACTAGAATATTCGAGAAAGTCCGAAACAAAGTACTAGAATATTCTAGAAAGTACTGGAAAACTGGAGACTATGGACAATAGAACATTCAAGGCAATGGAACGAACGGAAACGAAACGCTGAATCAGAATGAGGAAATGGTATAAATACGTCGCACACAGATCATAGTTATGTGTAAGAAGTAGAAAGTGAAGCCAGCGATAAGTAAGAAGTAGTAAAAGTAATGAGTAAGAAGTAAGCAGTAAAATACGCGATAAGTGCGTAGCGATAAGTGAAGAAATCGTTAAGTATACGGTAAAAAGTAACGGTTGTTATTAACGGACTAATAAAGTCTTGTGGCGGATCAGCACAATCCACAACTTCCACGCAGTCGCCGTAAGCAAAGACTCACACCGAGAGTAGCTTTCGACTAATTAAGTCAAGCACACTCTCGGTCACCCTCACACACAAAGGAGAGTCACGGCTAAATTGGCGTGGAGTCAACGCGGTACTACGTTGGTCTCGCTCATACGTAGAACGAGAACCGACGCCGGATCTTTCCCGCCAATTTCATTTGACACATACCACATGTGTGGACAATTGGCGCGAATACTTCACTTCGCCATCAACCGCCGCCGTAACCGGACGGCCGCCGACGTGCAGATCAACCGCCACCAGGGACTCCATCCACTGCAGCCTCTTCAATAACCAACTCTCGACGACAAGGACGATGTGGGGATCGAAACCCTAAAGTGCTATAACTGGTGACCCCGACGTGATCTGTACGACATAACACACACAATGTATTTGAGTTTAGAAATCAAATTCACATAAGCGGCAGTGGCCTGATGGGTAAGAGCTTTGGTTCTTTTAGTGATTCTAACCGTGATAGCGTCGGTTCGAATCACTCGCTCTTCACTATCGTCGCAAACGCTATAGTGTTATATTAATTCAAAATCGATTTAACGGCTCTTATTTATTAAAAATAATTAATCCAGCGAACCCTAGGCTCGCTACAATATTTTGACTCTGTACATGTTGACTTAGTGCCTGGGTAGTTATATTTTGAAATTTACTCCAATTAGCAAGTTCGGTTTGGAATTTAGGAAGAAGTTTTGAGGGTTTGGGACACATGCTTGTGTCGATGTTTATTATTATTGGAAAGTGGTCGCTCCCGTGCAGGTTGAGTAAAGTATTCCAAGTGCAAACTGGGGCCAATTGGGGCGAGGCTAGTGATAAGTCTACATGTGTGAAGGATTTGTGAGTGGAGAAGTGTGTGTGGCTACCGTTATTGAGTAGTGCTAGATTTGTGGTCAGTATGTATTTCTCTACGGTTTTTCCCCTGTTATTAGTGGAGGAAGATCCCCAGATGGGGCTCCACGCGTTAAAATCTCCGAGGAGAAGTATCGGTGTTTGGCCCTGTGTGCTTCGGCTCGAGTTGGGATTTTCTCAAGACACAGAGACTGTGCTTTCGTTGAAAGTGTTAGGGTTATATGTGGTTATTGTGAGGGATTGGGGAGTTTAATAATTCTTGAATGGTGGGTACATTTAGTTTTATGGTAGTGGTTTTGTTAATAGGTATAGGTTCGTTGTTACGGTTAGTTGTTGTGGGTTTTATGATTAGAGATGATTTTTTTGTATAGCTTTACGGTATTCTGCGGAGGTAGAAGGGCAGTTTGAACTGGATGAAGTGTGTGTCGATGTTGGTTGGAGTGTAGTTTTTGTTGGGTTTTGTTTTGTAGTTTCTTTTATTGGTGATGTTATATGTGTAGCTGTTGTTTTGAGGAGTGCGGCAAAGGGTTTCTTTGGTTTGTTTGATGGGGTGGGATTTCGTTCCCTATATATCCGGATAGTGAAGTTTTATTTCCTATCTGTATTTCAAGAATGGCTTGGCTTTGTATGTATTGGGGGCGTGATGCTGATGAAGCGGGATGAGGGCCTTGACAGTTGGCACAGTGGGTGCGGGCACATTCTAAGTCGGGTTGTGGAGGAAGGTTGCAGTTGTTGCACACTGGGTTTCGCTTGCACCATTTGGCTGTATGTCCGAGTAGTTGGCATTGGCGGCAGCGCATTGGTCTTGGGATATACTCGTTTACTTTGGCTTTGTGCCATCCGATTTCTATGTTACTCGGTGAATTCAAGCGGTCAAATGAAAACAACATTAGTCCGGAAGCCCTGATTTCGCCATTTTTTAATTTTTAAAATGTATGGACACTTACCACTCCTTAAGATTTCATTTCTTGGACGATGTCTTCTTGTTACCGGACATAGTTGGTCGAACCGTTTGGTATTTATAAAACGTAGAGCTGTCTGATCATCCTTCACTAGTAAAAGAATTGAACCGTCTCTTAGCATGGACACTTTTTCATATTGTGTACTAATTGAGTCTATAGCTTCCGCCTCCTAAATGAGCATCTTAGCAAAACAGCGTTTCGCTTTGATCATTTGGGTGTAGAAGAAGCCACGGCCACTCTCTATATGGAGATTTACTATGCCGTCACCTTATATGTCCCCTATTCTCGCCGCAGGTCATCGGTTTCTTCGCCGCCATGGTACAACCGCAATCTTCGGAACAAAAGGAATAACTTATGGAATATTTTCCTCAAAATGCGATCCATTGAAAACTACTCCGACTATCTCGGGTCCTTTTATAAATTTTCCGAACTCTACAACTCCCTCTACTCCAAATATCTTATTGAAACACAATCCAATTTGATCAGTGATCCCAAATCCTTTTTCCACTTTATAAATTATAAACGTAATTCCGACGCCTATCCTAACTCCCTCTCTTATGGCACGACTACGTCAAACGACCATCTAACTATTGCCAACCGTCGTTTTTCAATAAATCCTTCACAGGCATCTCCTTCGAACCCAATCCGTCGTATTTAAATGATTTGCCCGAATTCTCCCTTGGTCCCTTCACTGCTCAACTTATTCAGCGTCACGTAGTTGAGGAGAAACTAAACTTACTCAAAGACGAGTTCTACTCTGGACCTGATGGACTCCCGTCTGTATTCTTAAAGAACTGTTCCACTTCTCTTTCTCTCCCCATATCAAAGATTTTCAATCTATCCCTTTCTCAAGGGACCTTCCCTAGTATCTGGAAATCCTCCTATGTCACCCCCAACATTAAAAAGGGACCTAAAAATGATATCAGCGACTACCGACCCATCGCCAAACTGTCTCATATCCCCAAACTGTTCGAAGGGCTTCTTTACAATGCGTTATCTTTTAGTTGTAAATCCATCATTTCACCCAACCAGCATGGTTGCCTTTCGGGTAGATCGACCACAACCAATCTGATCAAATTCTCATCCCATACTCTCCGTGCCTTAGAGAATCGCAACGAAGTCGATGTTATCACCACTGATTTCAATAAGGCCTTTGACAAAATCTCCCATATTCTCATCCTTTTCAAGCTGCCCTCCCTATGTTTCGAACACGTATTGATCAAATGGATATCTTCTTATCTGAAAGATCGATCCTACCGTGTCAAATTCAGATCCTCCCTTTCCGATCCTTTTTTCCCAAGTCAGGGGTCCCGCAAGGAAGTCACCTAGGCCCCCTCCTTTTTATCCTTACCATCAATGATGTTGACTCTGTTATTAAACACTCATCCATCACCCTCTATGCGGACGAAGCCAAACTCTACAAAACATTTATCTCTTTTCTCGACTCCTCACTTCTCCAACAGGACCTCAACAGCTTCTCAACCTGGTGCCGTAATAGCTGCCTGGAACTCAATGTTGCCAAATATCACTCCATTATCTTCTCCCACAAACGTCCACCCCCACCTCCTCGCCCCTACTTCCTGCTTAACCAGCAGATTTCATACGTATCCTCAGTACGTGACCTCGAAATCTTATTTGACAGGCCAAATCCGCCCTAGGGTCTGTTCCCTCTACATAGCCTTCGTCCGCCCCCTTCTTGAATATGCCAGTCGGGTGTGGTCTCCACACTGCTCTTCCCATATCCGCAGAATCGAGAGCGTGCAACATCGTTTTCTGCGTTTTGCCCTCCGTGGACTGAACTGGGAGAATACTCGGATTCTTCCCCCATACACAAGCCGGCTCTATTTGATCAACCTCAATACACTTGAGGAGCGCAGAACTCTTGCCGATATCCTCTTCATCCACCGTCTCCTCTCCGGCACAATCAACTGCCCTAGCTTGCTTTCCACCATCGCACTCAACACCAACCCCGTAGCCTACAAAACCCTCGTCTCTTCTATCTGCCCTCCCACCACACTTCCTAAAGCTGTAACGAACCAATTTCACGAATGCTAAGGCGGGCAAACTCTTACCCTACCTCCTTCGATTTCTACCTCACTTCTATTGCACTCAAACGTCGTCTGCTCTCTTTCCCCCCTGACCTTGCCCCACCCACTATCTACACTCTTACTACCCATACACATTCTAATCATCCCGCCCCTTTATCCTACTACCCGGTCTTCGCCACCCCATCACGTGCACCGTCACTTTCCCACCATATTACCTTCTTATTTATTCCAATTTAATTTTTGTAATCCCTAGTTCTTAAGTTAGTTCGTAAGTTTTTTACTTTTAATTTCTCTTTTAACGCTTGTACTAAGTGAAATAAACGAGGGTTCTGCTCTCACTAAATTGAATTAAATTAGCCTTGCGCCAACCTTTCTCGGGATGTCGCTGCATGCATTGGTTCACTACTTGGCGGGTGCCGAAGTAGCCATCCAGGGGTGTCACGTGGACACCGCATGTCAACTTGGATTGAACAGAGACAAGGATCGTCCTGGTCTTCGCCGGGTTGAAAGCAATCAGAGACTTTGCCCTGTATGTTCGATAAACGAAACACCTAATCAGAATGAGGAAACGGTATAAATACGTCACACGCAGATCTGGGAGATAAATAAGAACTAAGCAGTCAAAGACGCGATAAGTACGGAAGCGATAAGTCAAGAAATCGTTAAGTGTACGGCAAAAGTAACGGTTGTTATTAACAGACCCCCGCTTGGTACAAACCTTGACGTGGTGCGGGAGCTTAAACTACGATGAATCACTCAGGGTATGCTGACGGAAGCATACGCTTCCAGTAGGCTCACCCATGTCAGACAGGCTAGCGAGGAGTAACACACAAAGATCTACCGCCCCTAATCCAGGGTGTTACGCGTCACCGTGCTCATTGGATGGTTTGCAGCCAGGGGTATACCGGCTGTATTATAACGGCGCCTCTCTGACACCGGGTCGAATCAGAGCAGTCCTTACCATATCAAAGGGGGGCTCTGATATGGCGGACCATTTGAAACCCCAGAGTGATCCAATGAAATGAATGATCAATCTCACAAAAAACCCGGTAGGCGTAGGTGTGATGTGCCGACACTACCATAAGGGAACAAATCTTCAAGAAAACACCGACTCGGCAAAAAGAAGACGTAGGGAAATACGGAAAAAGAGGGATATACGCGTCGGCACGTGGAATGTTCGAACGTTATATAAACCAGACGGGATACAGACGGTCGTAGAAAACACGAAACAATATAAAATGGACATCGTCGCGCTTCAGGAAGTCCGACTCCCACATCAAGTAATCGAAACCAACGGATTTACACTGGTGTGTGAAGGTACCGATACACATACCGTCGGAACCGCCTTCATCATAAGCAAGAAGATTACGCCCCATTTAAAAGATGTGCAATTTATTAATGACCGAATGTCGTGCTACAAATACAGGGCCCATGGTACAATTATGTATTTATAAGCGTTCATGCCGCAACAGAATCTACCCACGAAGAAACGAAGGACACGTTCTACGAGACCCTAGAGCAGGTGTTTGATGGAATCTCATCATCCGATGTTAAAATCCTCCTCGGGGACTTCAATGCGAAAATTGGAAAGGAAGATATTTTCCCAGCAACTATAAGTAAAGAAAGCCTACACGACGTTTCAAATGATAATGGAATTCGAATTATCACGTTCGCACTGTCAAAAGTTCTGGTAGTGAAAAGCACGATGTTCAAGCACAAGCAAATTCATAAAGCCACATGGATATCACCCGACGGCATAACACGTAACCAAATAGACCACTTCCTCATAGACAAAAGACACCACTCGAATATCCTTGACGTAAGATCATATAGAGGAGCAGATTGCGACTCCGATCATCTTCTAGTGATGGACAAAATCAGGAGCCGGCTCGCAGCAAACCCACATGGGGAGCCACGGGAGACGAGCAGAAAGTTCGACATTGATAAACTAAAAGACTTGGGCAAAAGGACTGAATATCAAGACGAACTAACGAATAGATTTAGCATCCTAGAGAATGGGAGCAGTGAGGAAGAGGAAACCAATAGTGTGAACACTAAATGGACATCGATCAGAGACACAATCAAACAAACAGCCCAAAAGGCATTAGCATCTAAGAAAACAATTAAGTCCAAACCTTGGTTTGACGATGAGTGCAGATCGAAGAACGTAAACGCCTGTGAGTGATCCACTTACAAAGATATGATGAAGTCAACGCAGAAAGATACGCGACAATTCGGAAAGAGACAATGAAACTTTTCAACCACAAAAAAACGGAAATGGGAGAAGATTCGGATCGGAAAAATCCTAAAAAATGCCAGAGCAAAGAACATAAGAGGTATGTATGCCGGCATAAATTCAATTAGAAATGGCCACCGAGGGAGAGCCAAAGTAATGCGACACACAAACGGCTGTCTGGCCACAGAAACAAACAATATCGTGACAAGGTGGAAGCAGTACTTTGAAAACATACTCAATGTACACACACACATCAACCACAAATAAACGCACCAGACGTACATACAGCCGTGCCTGAGATCCCAGAGCCATCTTTCAACGTAGCTGTAAACGCAATAAATCGATTGAAAAACAACAAGGCTCCCGGAGTTGACTGCATACCGGCAGAGCTTGTGAAGCATGGAGGAGAGGCAACCGCTCGAAAGATACACCAGCTCATCAAAACAATATGGGATAAGGAAGTCACTCCCGAAGAATGGAAAACCTCAATAGTGGTCCCCATTTTCAAAAAAGGCGACTGATCTGACTGCGAAAACTACAGAGGAATATCATTGCTCCCAACCACATACAAAATACTAACAAATGTCATACTGGCGAGAATCACACCGTACGCAGAAGAAATACTGAAAGACTACCAGTGCGGATTCTGTAGGACCCGGTCAACGAGCGACCAAATGTTCATAAGGTAATTGCTGTAAAAGAAGTGGAAATACGGAGAGACGATTCACCAATTGTTCGTTAACTTCAAAAAAAGCCTATTACTCAGTCGCAAGGCAAAGGCTCTACCATATTGTAGTTAAGTTGGGAATCCCGAAAAAAATATGCCGCCCTTATTCAAATTTGGATGAACGAAAACAAAGGGTGAGTTAGAGTAGAAAACCAGCTGTCAGAACCATTTGAAATCCGGGACGGACTAAAACAGGGAGATGGTCTATCACCGTGTCTTTTTAACCTTGTGCTCGAGTATGTCATCAGAAAGGTACCAGACGACAACATGGCCGGATCATCCATGAACAGGGTCACACACGTGCTCGCATATGCGGATGACATCGCCGTTCTGGGCGATAATCTAGAAACTGTTAGTAAAAACAGTGAAATCATCATGCAAGCGGGAGAAGAGGTGGGCCTAGAAATAAATGAAGATAAAACAAAATACATGATTACGGGGAGAGCAGGTGGACCTCAAGGAACACATATAAACGTCAGAGGTAGGATATTTCAAAAAGTTAAAGAATTTAAATATCTGGGATCGATACTGACAGCCAGTAACGAAATGTCGAAGGAAATTCACAAAAGATTGCATTCCGGCAACGCTAGGAGGAACTAGCACGCAATCGGTTCCTGTCCCTAGAACGACGTTTGGAAAGGAACCCTGAGATATGTGACCAATATAGGTCCTTTATGAAGGAGTATTTCGAGTTGGGACACATGGAACCAGTAGATGAAGATTCCGTCGCCGCATTATTACATTCCCCATCATCACGTTTTGAAGCCAGACAGCACCAGTACACGATTACGAGTGGTGTTTGATGCATCAGCGAAGACATCTACCAATACTTCGTTGAACGACATTTTGCATCCCGGACCAGCTTTACAGGAGGACTTGTTTGCCGTCCTGCTCCGATTCAGACTCCCACGGTATGTCTTTACAGCAGACATTGAGAAAATGTACCGACAGATCAGCATTAGGCCCGCTGATAAGCAATACCAACTGATTTGGTGGCGGGCTAATCGCGAGCAACAATTGAAATGTTACCAGCTCAATACGGTAACTTATGGCACGACTTCAGCACCGTATATGGCCATCAAGTGCCTACGTCAGTTAGGTGAGGAGGCCTCATCACAGTTCCCACATGTATCCGAAGCAATAAAAAACAATTTCTACGTGGACGACGTAATGACTGGCTCCAACAGCCTGATCACAGCAGGTGTGATGCAGAAGGAATTGACGTCGCTGTTAGGCCAAGGAGGCTTCAAATTGCGAAAGTGGTGTGCGAATCATCCAAAACTCCTGGAACATATTCCAATCACAGACCAGGAAGTTGAACTGGACTTTAGCAACAATGAAGATACCACCGTCAAAACCCTGGGATTAATCTGGGTTCCGAAGATAGACGAATTTGGAGTCCGAGTGAACCTGCCACCTAGAGGACGTTCATCAAAATGCACCGTAGCCTCCGACAGTGCTCGAATATTCGACCCACTAGGACTGATTGCGCCAGTAACAGACATCGCCAAGAGATTCCTCCAAGAGTTGTGGGGATTACAACAAGATTGGGATGCAGCACTCCCAATGGAATTCCAAACCAGGTGGCTTCAATTCCGAGAAAACCTTAAGACGATCGAGAGCCTAAAGGTCCGACGACATGTATGCGGTGGAGCAATCACCAAAGATCCTCAACTACATGTGTTTGCAGACGCTAGCGAGAAGGCGTACGGAGCTGCCGTATACTTACGATCAAGAGGATCAGATAGACTAATTCACGTTCATCTGTTGTGCTCGAAAACTAGGTTGGCCCCACCTCCACCTAAGCGAATAACCATTCCTCGCCTGGAACTCTGTGCAGCAGAATTGGCGGCCAATCTGTGTGGAAAGGTGCAGCGGCACCTAAGACCGGATAACATCCCGTGCTATCTGTGGACGGACTCAGAGATCGTGTTGGCGTGAATCCATTCAACAGCGGCTGAGTTCCAAACATTCGTAGCCAATTGGATAGCTACCATACACCAATATAGTGTACCTGCACAATGGCGACATGTAAGGTCAAAGGACAACCCAGCCGATCCAGAGGGGTGGATCCGGATAAATTAAGTTCATGTGCTATCTCATGCCCATTCTTCCTACACGGGGACGAGAAACATTGGCCACCCGCATATATCAGGAAGAAGGATTGCGATGTGGAGCGTAAACGTACCGCCACGGTCGCGTTGTCGATAGAAGCAGAAGACCAGACGATCGACCTCATCAACCATAGGAACTCATTCCTGCGACTCCAACGTATTGTGGCATACATGCTGCGTTTTGGAACTTCGACCCACCGACGAAGCCATGTCTTCGGGTCTTTACAACCAACGGATCTTGCCAACGGTCGAGTTAAGATCCTGCGCGCAATACAGAGGAAGGAACTGGAAGGGGAGATGAAACACACCCACCAGCACGGCGAGCCAGCTCGATCGAGTCCCCTCAGTGCCATGAACCCATTCCTCGACTCTGACGGATTGCTGAGAGTAGGCGGGCGACTTGAATCATCTAACATATTCTATGACTTCAAGCACCCCATTATTCTACCGCATACACACGCCATCACAACAATCATCATACGAGAATTGCATGTGGAATATCGGCATATTGGCCCACAAGGCTTACTCGCAGTGACGCGGCAAAATTATTGGCCAACCAAGGGAAAGAACCTCACACGCACCATCGTTCAGCACTGTGTATTTTGCTCAAAAACCCACCCAAAATTGCTGACACAGATTATGGGGAATCTACCCGCCAGTCGAGTACAACCCGCTCGTCCATTTTCAAATGCGGGAGTCGATTTTTGTGGACCGTTCCAGACCCACTTTCACATCGGGGGTAAGCGACCCCAAAAAAGTTAGATCGCTTTGTTCTGCTGCTTTGCAACAAAGGCCGTCCACCTGGAGTTGGTAACGGACCTTTCAGCAGAAGGGTTCATCGGCGCTCTCAAGCGCTTTTCATCTAGACGTGGAAACTGCTCCCATCTATATTGTGACAACGCTACTAATTTTGTAGGAGCGCGTAATCAACTGAGAGAGGTCGGAGAGATGTTAGCGTCAGAAGGAGCTATCAACAAAGTGACCTCATCTCTCAGAACCAGCGGAACACAATTTCATCTGATACCGGCCCGAGCCCCACATTTTGGAGGACTGTGGGAGGTGGCGGTCAAATCAGCGAAACACTTGATGCGATCATCACTGCATGCAGCATCCCTCACATACGAAGAGTTGCAAACCATCATCACGGAGGTGGAAAGCATTTTGAACTCCAGGCCTCTGACACCAGTGTCCGATAACCCAAACGATTTATCGGCACTCACCCCAGGACATTTTCTCATGGGAGAACCTCTGACCGCACATGTGGATGCTCACGCTGTCCCGCTAAACGTGAAATTACCCACACGCTGGAAATTGGTCACACAGTTGAAACACCAATTTTGGAGACGATGGCATGTGGAATATTTACACCAGTTACAGGAGAGAAGTAAGTGGAAGCAGCGAGTCCACAACATTAACACAGGGACAATTGTCATCATCCAGGAAGATAATACCCCACCCTTGCGTTGGAAGCTCGGCCGAGTACTTGGCACACACCCAGGGAATGACGGCCTGATTCGAGTAGTGGACGTGCGAACATCTTCCGGAGTGGTTCGGAGACCCATTCACCGCCTAGCACCACTGCCAATCGAATGCGACAACACCAGCGACTTCTCTCGCCCAGCATCTACAACGGATGAATCACCCAATCACGAGGATTCCCCCTACAAACGACGTCGAATGGTCAGCGATCAGGATCTTCGGCCCACCAGTCATACTTCAGGGTTGAATTGTTATTCAACGGGGGGAGGATGTTTATGAGAACATGCGGCGCCATTTGCGCGGTGTCGCCGTGCATCCAATTCAATGCCACGGCCCAGCATACCGATGTTTATGAGAACCAGTGGCTCCTGCTGCCGTCGTTCGTCTCATTCATCACATTCTAATGCCACATCCCAGCCATTGTTATGTGTGTGAGAACCATTTGCACAATTGCCGCCGTATTTGCATTCCATGCATTTGAATACCGGATCCCAACTACAATATATGACTGGGCAATAAAAGCAAATTTCAGCATCATGCCGCCATCACCACCAACAGGATCGGAATTTTCCCGCAACCGGAAAATTCCAATTTGCCATCAGCAAACATCTTCAACAACAGAAGGTGTGAATTGAATTGCCGCCAACTCAAAAAGGGACCACCAGCAATGTAATAGTTCTATTTTTTTTGTGCAAGAATGGGCGTCCCTTTTATCTTTTGTTTTCTGTGCACACCAGTAATTGGTGTGTATCTTAAAAATGCCGATTGTCCTTCGACTCGAGTTTATGTATGTATGTAAACAGGAATCCTGTCATCCTGTACTCAATATTGTAGATGTAAGAATATTAGTGTAAATAATTTGTATATATAGCTTAAGAATTGGAAAATAAAATCAGAAACATAAAAACTCTCACAACTCCTCCTCTCCCCCAAAAACATATTCAAGTCCCTAAGCGACCCCCGGTAAAGGCCAACACGACGCCTCAAACTCAAGGGGCAATCTTCAATGCTCGAGAAACTACTCAGTTTCTCCCGCTTGATTGAAGATATTCGACCCCGATACGAGAAACTATCAACCGAGGTTGAGAGGGAGGCACTCCTTTTCACTGCATACGCAAGACATACCCTTCACAATGGATTACAAAATTAAAGTTATCCTCATAAATGTCAACTCCCTTGTTTCGCATTCCAAGCGTATGATAGTCTCAGACTTTATAAAGGAAAACCGGACAGACGTGGTACTTGTAACCGAAACTAGGTTGATCCATGTCACCGTCCCGTATTCCCAAACTTCTCCATGATTCGAAGAGATCGAACCCTCACTGGTGGTCCCACCATCAACGGAGGTGGCACTTGTATACTGGTTAATAACGGACTCCGCCACGAAGCTATTGACCTCCCACACCTAGAGTCCATAGAGGTGTCTGGAGTTGAACTGCATCTGGCTAATAATGGTAGAGTGAATATATACTCCGTATACCACTCGCGTAAAACCAATAATGGCCCTGTAGCGTTCTACGAACGCACAAGTCTACTCAGGTAAGGTCCCTATCTTCAAAGAACGTACTTACCTGAGAGCGTTGCACGCGCCCACAGACGCGCGCCCCAACCACGAACCTCCACGGTAACGTGCACTCATGCAACACAAACGAGCAATGAGATAGAACGCTTAGGCAGGCAGGTCCAGCAGTTGCAAGCGCAACTGAATAACCTCAGCGTGGGGAACAACTCATGGGCTGGCCGTGACAGATCACGGCGACGAAGCAGGTCGCGCGAAAACTTTAGACGCGGGCGTGGCAGATCGCGCACGCCAGCCAACGAAAACACCTTAGGCAGGTGTTACTTCCACCATCGTTTCGGGGCACAAGCCAGGAAGTGCAGGCAACCCTGCAACTGGTCACATGTGCCAGCAATACAGGCTAGTTCTTTAAACTAGAACTGCCGACCGTAGAAAAAGCGCAAACGGCCGGCAACCCCCAATTAAGTCGCTTGTCAATATACGATTCGAAGTTAAATATGGACTTCATTATTGACACAGGTGCGGATATTTCCGTTCTTCCGCGCTCATACGCACCTGCAAATCGGTTGCCGGGTAAATTGAGATTGTTCGCCGCGAACAATAGTCCAATTAAAACCTACGGACGAAAATTAATAACACTAAAAATAGGCCTACGTCGACCAATTCGATGGTACTTCGTAGTGGCCGATGTGACCGAACCTCTAATAGGATCGGACCTACTGCGACACTACAAACTAGTAGTGGACGTAGCCAGCAATAGACTGATGGACCCGTTAACGTCTCTTTCTCAGCCAGTAAACGCCAAGGCGGGAGAGGCATTGACGTTAACGTGCACTGTCGCAAACGAACCATTCAGCGATCTGTTGCGAGAATTTGCGGATATAACAGTCCCGCTTAGCAATCCTCGACGCGCAAAAGCCGGCGTTTTTCATCACATTGAAACGCGCGGCCCCCCAGTGAGCCAACGCCCGCGCCGATTGGCTCCCGAAAAATTGCGCGAGGCTCGTGCAGAATTCGAGTATATGCTCGACTTAGGAATCTGCCAGCCGTCCGACAGCCCATGGGCGAGCCCACTTCATCTCGTCAAAAAGAGTAACGGCGAGTGGCGTCCATGTGGCGATTATCGAATGCTGAACGCAGTAACGACACCCGACCGATATCCGATAGCAAACCTGCACGACTTTTCTTATAAGCTGCAGGGGTGCGAAGTTTTCTCGACCCTCGACCTCACGAGGGCGTACCACCAAATTCCGGTGGCTCCCGAAGATATACCGAAAACCGCGGTAACCACACCTTTTGGACTATTCGAGTTCAAGGTGATGACATTCGGTTTTCGAAATGCAGCGCAAACGTTCCAGCGCTACATAGACTCAGCTCTCCGCGGACTTGACTTCTGCTATGCGTATATCGATGATATACTCATAGCATCGAAAATCATGAACGAACATCGCTCCCATTTGAAGCAAGTGTTCGAGCGCCTCCGAGATTTCGGCCTGGTAATCAATCCAGACAAGTGCCACCTCGGAGAAGCGGAAGTCAAGTACCTTGGCTATTGTATAAATGGCCAAGGCGTCCGCCCATTACAAGACAGGGTGGATGCACTGATGCAGTTTCCTCGCCCCAAGAATGCGCGAGAACTTAGGCGTTATCTGGGCATGTTAAACTTTTATCGCCCAACGCTTCGAAACGCCGCACAGGTCCAGGCTCCTCTGAACGAATACCTAGTAGGAGCCAAACGAAACGACAAACGACCGATTCAATGGACCGAGTCAGCTGATCAAGCTTTTCGCTTATCAAAAGAACAGCTGGCGAATGCAGCTTTACTTCGACATCCCATCGAAGGAGCCCCATTGTCCATACAGTGTGACGCTTCCGACACTGCAATTGGGGCCGTACTCGAACAAGAGTGCAATGGTAAATGGGAACCGCTGGGCTTCTTCTCAAAAAAATTGAACCCGACCCAGCGACGATACAGTGCCTACGACAGGGAGTTACTAGCGATTTACTCCGCAGTAAAGTACTTCCGGCACATGGTCGAAGGACGCCAGTTGACGATCAAAACTGATCACAAACCACTGGTGTACGCTTTCCGAAAGAAAGCGGAAAGTTCAACCCCACGACAGGAACGGCACCTGGATTTCATCGGACAATTTAGTACCCAAATCGAAAATGTTCCAGGTGCAAACAACGTAATTGCAGACGCTTTTTCGCGTATCGATGCAATTAAACTCCGTGCGCAAATCGATGATGCCGACTTGGCACAAGCGCAAGGAGAGGACCATCAACTCGAGTCCCTATTGAAAGTGGAGACAGCACTAGTTCTGCGTAAACTTCCTTTCAACGACTCAAACGATGAAGTCTGGTGTGATGTATCGACAGGGACAGCTCGACCCTACATCCCAGAAAAGTTTCGAAGGAATGTGTACGAAACATTCCATAACCCAGCCCACCCAAGCGGACGCGCAACCGCTGCGGCCGTCCGACGTAAATTCGTCTGGCCACATATGGCCAAAGACATCACAAATTGGGCACGCAATTGTTTGCAATGTCAGCGTTGCAAAGTCGATCGACACAACGTGCTACAGCCAGCACAGTTTAAGCTCCCCGAGGCACGATTCACCCATGTACACATCGACATTGTGGGACCACTTACGCCGTCGAGAGGTTACATGTACCTCCTGACGATGATAGATCGCTTCACTCGGTGGCCAGAAGCAGTGCCACTACGAACAGTGTCCGCAGAGAATGTGGCCAAAGCATTCTATTCGACTTGGGTCACACGTTTCGGCGTCCCAGCTACTCTCACAGCCGATCGAGGACCACAGTTCGAGGCAGCGATTTTCAGGCAGCTGACCGATCTACTCGGCTGCCAACAAAGCCATACGACAGCTTATCACCCCCAGTCCAATGGGATGATTGAACGATGGCATCGCTCGCTGAAAGCCTCACTGATGTGTCATGACGATAATCAATGGCTGGACGCAATACCGACAGTTCTTTTAGGCTTGCGCACAAGCATAAAAGAAGACCTGGGAGCCTCAGCAGCAGATCTGACTTACGGAACCAATCTGCGCCTCCCAGGAGAGTTCTTCGCCAATGGAGAACCACCGCTCGAACAGTTGCCAAATTTGGAAAACCTACGCAAACTCATGCGAAAGGTCAGGGCAACACCTGTCGCCAGACACGGTTCCAAGAGGATATTTGTTCACCCAGAGATGGACAGCTGCACGCACGTCTTCATCAGGGTGGACAAAGTTAGGAAACCTCTAGAACCGCCCTACGAAGGGCCATACAAGGTGCTGGATCGAATAAACGACCGGGTTTTCTCCGTTGACATCGACGGCAAGCCGTTCACCGTCAGTGTCGAAAGACTGAAACCGTGCCACCTGGAACTACCACCAGATACCGTACTGGGAGAAGTGCATCAACAACCAGCGGCGGCAGCCGAAACCTGCCCCGTACGCCACCCAGCAGACTCCCACGAAACGCCAGGCACGTCAAATGTTGAGAATCAACCGAACCCTCGCGAAATGGTCGCGCGCGGGGCGTCGGACATCCTACACGGACCGATAACGCGGCAGCGCGCCCGAGATCTGCGCGCACAAGAAGACGCTGCGAAGATTCTCAATGTACGGCAACCTGAAACCCCAACTTCTGACAAGCGAAAAAGAACGACGAACGCGCTAACTTTCGCTCCTCTACCACCCAAACACCGCCCAATACGGAAGGAAGCACGCTCGTAAAAACTAACTACCTCATATCGTGACTACGTCACTAGGGGGGGAGTGATGTAGCGTTCTACGAACGCACAAGTCTACTCAGGTAAGGTCCCTATCTTCAAAGAACGTACTTACCTGAGAGCGTTGCACGCGCCCACAGACGCGTGCCCCAAAGCCCCGCGATAGGGCCTGCAACTCGCAGCCAACGTTGAGACCGACACCAAAAAGCAAGGAACTGAACGTTCCCAAAGCTTTTTAGGTCAAGCTCAACAATTATAACTCTTCATGCCTGAAACAAAGGCATAAACATCCATGCGTTCTATTCCTAAAAAAAACCAATTCCCAAAATGCCATACATGCTGCCTGCGCCCAGGAACATCTCATCGAACCGGCAATTCCGAAATTCGATACAAAAGAATTCCTACCATCAAAGAATGAGCCGATCAACGGATGCACGTGCGGGTAATCTAACGCGAGGACCACCCAAATCCGTTGAACAACAGAAGGCAGCCACGACCTATCGCAATCGAATATATCTCAACGAGATATCCGATGATTTATGAGGAGTTAAGCCAACAAAGGCAATACTCCGGTCCCACGGCCACGCTAGAATTTCGCACCATTATAAAGATCTAATGGATTTCGATTCCGGGTACCAAGTTCAAATAAGACCCACCGACTGCACGTCAAAACAATCGCCGAATATCTCTGGTCTGGGCGCCAGATGTTCTGTGCAAACAGAAGGCTGTGGAAATGAAACTCTCTCAGCGATAATGATGATGTATGCAAGATGACCTTCCCCTTTCAGGAAACTAAAAAATATTCCGTGGGAGGTGATAACATGCTGCTAACAGAAATTCGGAAGTTCTGTTAGCAGAGCAAATAGGGAATATTTTTTTTTTTTTTGGATAGATACAGATACCAGTTTTGAATCTGGGTATCGTGTGAGCAGGATATGGTTGAGGGCGAGCAGTGTGATTTCGATCGTCAACGAGACGAAAGCTAGTTTTGTTACCGAACATCCATATCGCGAGGTCGAATTCTGATCGAGCATCCGAGGAGGCTTAGAACTATAGAAAACTCCATCGAGGAATCCCAACGGGGAAATATTCGCGTGAAGAGTGTGCATCGTTAGTGCTGCGTGTCTTCGCAGGATAACTCTTGTAGATACATATGACATTTTAAAATTTATATATACTCAACTACGTGCGAAATCAACAACGAATCTCGTGTCGCGACTGTAAGGCAACTAAAAGGAAAAATTGTCCATAAAAATAAAATTGTAAGAAACTATTCCTTTGTGTTTTGTGTTTTTGTGCATTCGCCCGTTGTTCCAGGTTGTTTATTTGTGTGTGTTACAGTGTTCAGGCGGAACACCAGCGTCAACGTATATCATAGACAAATACCGCCAAAGCCCCATTAATCCCGAAGATATCGGCAAACTAATAAGGACGTCGGGGCATACACCCTTCATCATAGGCGGCGATTTTAACTCCAGACATCCCCACTGGAACAACTCTGTCTCTTGCCCCAATGCCACAAAATTGTACCAATGGTACACCGCAAGCACGTATGCCCTCAACTTCGAAATAGTCGCACCTACGGTTGGTACACGAGGTAACTCAATTCTGGGCATATTTTTTGTGTCCAAAGACTTACTGCCACAAATCACTCCTCCTCAAGTTTCAGCGGGTATATCTGACCACAACGCTGTGACCACATTCATTCGTGGCTATCGAGCATTCCGGGCTCATATCAGATACATACCCGATTATGGGTGGACAAATTGGGACAACTTCAATATTACATTGAACGATAAACTCCACCAATTCTCTCTTCCCACTGACAGGAACCTAACGACGGTTGAGATAAACAACGCTGCAAAACGACTCCACGAGATTCTAGTTGAAACCTCGGAGACTCATGTCCCGAAGTACAAACTTGGAAAGACTTATCAGATTCCCCAGGACGACATCACTCTTCGTCTCCTCCGGGAGCGTAAAAAGCTCTGCAGACTGAGATATCGTCACCGCTTTACGCCAAGGGAACCATTATTGCGATCCATTATTCACAATATTGGTGCACTGATAAAACAGAGAATCCAAAATAATCGTACCCGACAATTGGAAGACAAACTGAAGGGTATTCAGATGGACCAGAACGTTTATAAAAATGTTAAAAAGATATGTGGCACTTCCCGCATCACTGGGCCAATAATGCACAATGGTGTTGTTGCTGAAACGAAAAGAGAAAACCGAAACAACAAACGGCGCTTCGCTAGCGCTGCCTCAGTCTCTCTCCGAGTGGACTGTATTTCCGGCACTGGCCGCCCAACGATACTTTCTCCTTAAATTTGAGGGATTGTACCTCCAGAGCCGGACTCTTCTCTGGATTTGCGGGCGTTTGAGTCTTGCCCAGTACAAAATCCTTAAATTTACTAAAAGTGGAAACGACCAACGAAACAAGACAAAGCCAGAAAATAATACTATTAGAACGAGACTTCGCCTATGTTCTTTATTTGCTGAATTTTATTGAATAGGAATTTCTATTATTTATTATTCTGTTTGTATGATCTCTTTATTCTTATGGTCTTTAACAAGACCGTTTCCTTGGGAGCTCTTTCGACGACTCCCACCGCTTTATTTTTTTTTTTTTTTTTCAAAACTGTATTTATTGACCATAATTAGAATTTGTACAATTAAGTAATACAGTGACTTAAAATTAATTTCGTAACAATTGCTTACATGTAATTATTATAATAATATATACATTTTCCAAACAATATTTTATGGGATAAAAGATAGATGTGTGTTTATAAATTTAGTGGTATTATCTTCCTGGAAAAGGTCAGAAAACCAGGAATTTGTTTTTTCAACTTTACTTAATCTAAACTTAATCCTAATTATATAAATAACTTAACCTAACTTAGTCTGATTACAGTTTGATTTTTCTAAAGCCATAAACAATGTTTTATGATTAATGGGACATATGAATTAAAGGATGTGGAGTGAGGTCAGTTATGGGTTAGAGGTAGAGTATTTCTCTCCGGTTGTTCGAAGGAAAAACGTAGGATGTTGGAAAATGGTTGGACGTTACAGTATTTGAACTGGTTAGGGGTAACTTCGGTGTTGTGGTATATGATCTCGTTTGAATCATTTACCAGTCTGCCTGAGGCGAAGATAGCTCTGGTGTGGAGACAGTTGGGATAGTTAGTTCTGATATCTAGAGGGTTCTCTAAGAGCGAGGTTATTATGGGATTGGGATTATTTTGTAGGTTTTCGATAAATTTGATAGACAGTTCGAGGAATCGTCTATCGAGGCGCTCAATACCAGCGGTATTGTAGAGTTCGACGTTACTATAATACTTATAGGACGACGATGTAACCCAGAGACATACCTAAAGCATTTTCTTTCGAATGCTCGTAACTTCTCCATTTGGGAGGGAGTGATATGGTACCACAATGGGCATGCGTACATGAGTGTGGGTCTGATAATTTGTTTGTAAATGAGCAGTTTGACTTTGTGAGAGAGACAATTAGGTTTCCACATTACTCTTCTACAGAGATTAAGCTGAATTGTGGCTTTTTGAAGGGAATTTTTAATGTGGGAGGAAAAAGACCAGTTATTAGAAAAAGTGATTCCCAGATATTTTAGGGTTTTGGAGGGTTTTATCAGAGTGTTGTTTAGGTTAAGTTTAATTTTGTTGTGGCAGCGTCTAGTGTTGTTTGTACAGTGCTCGTGTTTGCCCTTGAACACTATGAGCTGCGTTTTATTTGGGTTAAGGTGAATTTTCCATTTATTGAAATATGTTGTTATGTTAGGGAGGAAGTTGTTTCTTGCAGCCTTAACAAATTTGCTGCTAGAGTAAATTAATGTATCATCAGCATAATTTAGCATCACAACATTAGGAGATACGGGTTGAGGAATATCCGCGGTATATAACAGATATAAAATTGGCCCTAAAATAGAGCCTTGGGGAACACCCGCGGTTATGTTGCGGGTTTCTGAGACGGAAGAATTTATTCTCACAACGAATTTTCTGTCAGAAAGATAAGAGGCTAAGAGCTTTGTTGTGTGAGAGTTTAAATTAAATATGGAGTGCAGTTTGTACAGCAGCCCTGAGATCCAGACGCAATCAAACGCCTTAGAAATAACAAGAGATATACACACAGTAGGACTTTGGTTTTGGAGACCAGTTGTAACATCGTGTGTAAGTTTTAGTAGAGCATGACATGTGGATTGTCGTTTACGAAATCCGAACTGACAGTTAGGGATGAGGGCATTCTCATTGGCAAATGAGAGAAGATTTTGGTAGATCTTGCGTTCCAGTATCTTACTTAGTGTACTTAATAGGGATATTGGACGATAATTGCAAGGGCTATTACTACTACCGGGCTTCTTAATAGGAATTACTACCGCAGTTTTCCAGTTCTCTGGGAAGTGCGATGCATTAATTATATGATTAAGAAGAATGAGGATGGGAAGTAGATTCGATGGGCGTAGCCTTTTAAATAGAAGACGTGGGATTCCATCTAATCCAGTTGACTTTTTGTTATTTCCTGATCTTACGATCTCGGATAATTCGTCCGCAGTTAGAAAATTTGTAGTGTCTAAGGGGTGTGAAGCTATGTTTGTGTTGTTAAATTCACCGATGAAAGGAGTAAAAGATGGGAATAATCTGTTAGAGATGTATTCGTTTACTGTGTTCTCGAAGCCAGGAGATGAGAGAGAATTATTTTGCTCATGAATCTTTGCAAAGTGTTCTGCGAGGCAATTTGCTATGTCCGTATCGGACTGGGCAATATTATTGCTGATTGGGTTGATGAGATGATCAATTCGGGGTTTATATTTACGACCAGTTAATTGGTTGATGTTTTTGAAAAGATCCCGATTTGGTTTGATATTTTTAAGTGTGGAGATGTAGTTTTCATCTGCGAACTTTTTCAACTGCTCATTTATCAGAGTGGATAGGAGTTGGATTTGGCTTTTAATAAAGGGGCAGTATCTTGTATGAAGTTTACGACGGAGCTGCTTTTTAAGGCGCAATAATTTGGTTAGGATGCTGGGCAAAGGCTTTCCTAAATAGTTATGAGGAATAGTTGTCGGGGTGTTGTTGCTGAGAGCCTCCTTAAGAATTTGCTCTATTCTTAAAGATGCTTGATCGATTTCAGTAGGGAGTAAGTTAGATGCTTCAGGGATATACAGGTCAGAGAAACTTATCGCTATTTCCCTATTGACTTTTCTCCAATTTGTTTTGATGAAGTTTGGGACAGGGTTTGACGAGTAGAGTGGGTCGAGAGAGGGGATTTGGATCGTGGTGTGAACGGAACCATGATCAGAAGGAAATATAAAGGAGACTGTA
The DNA here is from genome assembly GCA_963931805.1 of Microdon myrmicae. Taxonomy (NCBI): domain Eukaryota; kingdom Metazoa; phylum Arthropoda; class Insecta; order Diptera; family Syrphidae; genus Microdon; species Microdon myrmicae. Next base: position 88,639,879 of record OZ007497.1, read on the forward strand.
GGTGGACCCGCTGAATAAACATCGTCGGACTTGAGGAAGAAGTCGATTGTTGACCTGGCTGAGCTAGAGACACGAGTTGGCTGTAATGGGGAGTCAATGTAAGTATATGGATAAGACCCACCGCTTCAGCGCCGCGCTCGCCTTTTATTGCCAGCAGCTGTCTCCTCGTTCGCTTGGTTTCGATAAATCACTCGTTTCCTGTTGAGTGATTTATCGCGACTGGTATACAGCTGTCTGCCATGCTCCTCCTTCTTGAGTGCTTGTGCGCCAACGTCGAGTGCTTGTGCGCTGGTGCCCAGTGGTTGTGTGTCGATGCTGAGTGTTTGTGCGCCGGTGTCGAGTGCTTGTGCGCCGGAAAATATGCATCGCCAACAGGTGTTGTTGTCAATAACGACACCAACAAAGCAAATATCATCGGAGAGACCTTCGAAAACAGCCACGCGGATACTAATGCAATCGTTAGTTCAGATGTCCACAGTAAGTTGGACGACTTCAACGAGTCAATTGTTGTCTTTAACCCAACTAACAGTGCATCATCACATTCATCACACCAAATACACTACAGAGCCTGGTTAAATCTCGACACCCTAAGAAGTCACCCGGTATCGACAACATGTCATACCACTCGTTGCGAAGGCTTTCTGCCTTATTCTTTATAAATCTCTCCATTCTGTTCAACCATGCTTACAACATGGGGTACTTTCCCCAAGCTTGGAGGCACGCTATTATTTGTCCAATAGCCAAAGTTGGGAAACCAACGTATCACCCCTCAAGCTTTCGCCCTATCTCGCTTCTCTCTTGCATCAGCAAAATATATGAAAAATTCATATACGAGAAACTAAATAATTTCGTCAGTACCAGGCACCTAATACCTGATTTCCAATTCGGATTCCGAAGAGCGCACAGCACCACTATGGCTCTCAATTTATTTCAAAACCACGTCTGCGTGCGGCTCTTTAATAAGGAACCCACCGTTGCGGTAAGCCTAGACATTGAAAAAGCTTTTGATACGACTTGGATCGAAGGTCTCGCTTTTAAACTATTAAATACTGGCCTCAGTAGAACGCTATGTAGTATCATCTACCAGTTCGTTCGAAACAGAACCTTCCAAGTTAGAGTGAATGGAAAGCTTTCCCGAACTTTTCACGCCGCTGCAGGCGTACTACAGGGCTCCATTCTAGGCCCCATCTTATTCAATATTTACACCTCCGATATTCCCCGCCCCGTGGACGGGAGAGTAAATCTGATATGCTACGCGGATGACGTCCTGGTGTACACGTCAACCAAAGGCCCTAAGCTCGCAACAAATCGGCTCAACCGTCACTTGGACGAACTGTATCAGTATTACAGTCGATGGAAAATCCGACTTAATCCATCCAAAGCAGTAGCCATAATTCTGAGTAGTAAACACTCCCAACCTGCTTCTCGATATTCACAGAATATTCGAATAAAAATGGGAGATACTACGATTAGACCACAGGACAAGATGAAATATCTTGGGGTCACTTATACCCCAAAAATGAATTTCATCAAACATGTGACCCACATTCTCCAAAGGGGCCTCGGTCGGTCTAAGCAACTGCACAACATCTTGAAGTGGAGGAACAAAGTTGACACCAAAGTTAAGCTTCTCTGCTATAAGCGGCTAATCCGATCTGGAATATCGTACGCCTTTCCCATATGGTCCCGCATATCTTCGGCTCAAATGGAAAGACTTCGGGTTTTCGAAAGGAAACTTGTGGCGGTCCCGCCAGATCCCACGGCTCGCCTTCCTGAAAAAACCCCCATAACCACAACCCGATCTGCACCAGATTTCGCTAATGCAATTCGCATTAGCATCTTAAATGCTTCACGCATCAAACAGACCCAATTATTATAACCCTAAAATCCCTATAAAGAAAACTTACCTTTTCATTGCATCCCTTTGCATACAATTTTTCGTAAGAATTCTTCTTGACCTTTTTAGGAATTCCATAACTCCCATTGTTTCCCGCCAATGCATTTGCATTTGCCCCAGAAAACATTTCCTTTTCCAAGGACATGTAATGCTTACAAGCGTTATCTGAAATTTCTAAAATTGATCCTTAATGTGCATATGCACCATAAATAGCAAACATTCGATACCCTTTGTCTGAGTTAAAATACTATGTCGTCAGCTTGTTTTTACAGCTGCAACACTAGCGATTCAATAGACAAGCAATGATGCATTTCTTTCGTCGCCACCACTAATTGCTTGGCATACCTAAATGCAAGCAAGGGATGCGTATCGGCAATTAACCCAAGATACGATATACAATTTCCATGGTATAAAGTATCGTATCCCATTAACACCTTTTTTCCAACGTCCGACATAGCGACGTTGCATAAACATGACCCTCATTAAAGAGCGAACCATTTGGTCGCCTTTTCTTTTGCCCTTGCCGCCTGCCTGTTTCGTTGTTCCACTGCACGTGTGAATAGCATTGATCTCAACGATCCCACACATACCACCATGACCTTTATTACAAGATCTGGTTTCCTATAGCACCAAGAGAGACTTCACGTTTCCCTGGTGGTAGGTAAAAAAAGGATATCCTTATTGGAGAGGATATCGTTTGAGTCTTATTCCATCCTTTGACCACGCTGGTCACTTCACCCCCGCTCCCCGCCACCAGCGGAGAAGCGCAAATAAATGTCCTGAAGTCGGGTTTATTTTAATAACAATGCGCGAAGTCACAGTGGCGTTTTATAACATTAGTCCCGCGTCGTTAAGTAATTAAGAAAATTGACTGTCAAGTGAAAAAAAAAATAAAAAATTAATTAAGAATCGCGTGTGTTTTTCTGTTGTGTAGCTGCGTTGCCGATTTCTGTTGGTGCTTTGCCTTTTTTTTGTGTCCGGCGGAACGACGAATGAACATAGCTTTGATTGATGGAGGAGGAAGTGAACGGAGTGTCCGTGCCAGGCACAATACTTCGCACCCCACAAACTCCTCAGAAGATGCACCAATCATTCTAGAAGGCCTGACGGTCGTCATTACCCCAACTCTCACCTATACGAAGGCGCCTCCATTACCCCTATCGACGAGTACTTGCTTCAATTAGCATATAAGTATCTCGAAAGCATTCAGAACAGCGAGAACCTACTTGTACGGGACTCTTGCGTTCTTGCCCCTTCTCTCTCTCGATCTCTTCGGATCAATCCCCTACAATTTCTTCTTCAGTACAAAACTGAAGAAAGCACCCTTCCCAACAACATTCTCCTTTATAATAGAGGATTCCTGGAACCATCCCATAGGGTCTACTGCTGACACACTACAAACACGCACGCACAGTACAAGACGGCACAAACACAAACATACACACCAACCAAAGCGCAGATTATCAGACGCCAAAGACGTGATCTGCGTTCACTACCGCACCCAAGACCTACCGGTCTTGTACGATTTCTTTTCCACCATCCCTCTATAAAACTAGTTAGAGACCACCTGGACTAACACTGTCCACACTATCCTTGGATACCCCCCCCTTTTTTCTTTTCTTTTCAGATCCCACGAGACCGAGCCCAACATCCTCACGGATGTGGGTGATTCTGGTTATCGCTAGATGACCAGAAGTCAGAGACAAGATGAAGGACACATATGTCCTGTCTCGCTAAATTCGGCCTTCTCGCCACAATTTTTTTTTTTTTTTTTTTTTAAATAAAATCAGAATGCATCCGACAGTAACATCGAGTGTATCCCCACTCTTTAATTTTCAGGTCCTTCTCTTTTTGCGTTGAATTCTTGTAAGATATTTAGTGGCGTAGCGCCCGATATTCTTCAGGATTATCTTAAGGTTCTTAGTGGCGTTGCGCCCGAGTATCACCCAAAAATATCACGCTAAGGGCGTTACACCCTAGTGTACAATCGGGAATTTAAGGTTAGGTGCTTTAAAAAGGCATTTAAATATATATCAGGTCAAAAGAGGCCTGATTCAACATATTTAATCCACTGAACCTAAAGCTCGCTACAATATGTACTCTGTCTATGAAAATTCTAACGAGGTCATTTTTACAATAAATACCCGGAAACCTGTGCAATATTAGTCTTAAGATTCAAATAAGGATATTTTCTTGTAGTTTTTCCTTAATCATTTATTATTTATTATTCATTAAAATGCTATTTTCATTATATTGGCGCAAGGCTAATAACCCTGCCCGGAAAAACATAATTATTATGGAAAATTTAACAAATTTTACTTGATAAATAATACCAAGACCGGATCCCGGTTGTAGTGCCGGTGATGATGATGATTTCCATTATATAGATATAAAATTATAGTTGTAAAGGAATTGCTGTCCTAAAACTTTGAAATGTCGGATTTTCCGATAGGGACTTGACAACTTTGGATGTAATTTTTGAACGCACCCTTTCACTAATCATCGAACTGTAACTGTGAATTTATTCAGTAAACTCAACATTTTTATCATGGTTAAGTACACGAACAAACAACGTCTGCAAATTAAAAAATTTACTACCGAAAAAAGTTGACAAGTCCCTATTGGAAAACCCTATACTAGTTGTAAAATATAAATGGATTATCTACTTAATAAAATTTGAATTGAATTATAACATCTTCCGATAGGGTGATTAATTTTGCGCGATCTTGCTCTTTTTTTCATTTAAAATTTTTTAAGTATTTGAATCAACTATTATTTTAGTTATTTGAATATACTATTTTCCAAGCACTGCCTCAGTTTTGTCAATGACTGTACTATAATTAGACGAATCACCATTGCATTTCGATCCACTACTGTGGAATTTCTAATGATACAAAATGTATGTTCATAATATTACACCATTATTTATAACACTAATATACATTATTCAATGTGCTTGTGCGCGGACCCAAAAGTAGGACAAATTGAATGAAAAGAAACTGTAGATTCAGGAGGGAAAGCAAGAAACCGGCTTTTGCAGAAAAACCTGTTAAATTTTAAATCAGAATGTACGAGAATGACATCGGTCTCACTTCAGCAAATTGACAGATTGCCAGCAGAGCGAGAAGCACCGCCTATTCTATGTTTTCCCCTTATCGTATGGTCTTTCACGCAGTCAACGATGCCGCATCTTGCGCCTGGTATGTTGTGTCATTCGCGGAAACGGTCAGTTTTCCATCGTTTGTCGTACGTGGTGTACTTTTCTTGGTCGAGTTTTGGAAAGAGAGAATTATTTATAAAAATTGGAATCTGGCGGATTTTAGTATAAGGTACGTTTTGCGATAATAAAATTAATCACAGATTGTTTAATGTGGACATTATAAAATGGTAATTGTAAGCGAATCCTGGATTTTTGCGTTCTTATTAGCCGCTAACAATGGACTGTGGAATTTATAGAGGGCTATTGCGATGTTTTTTTGGCGCAATTGTTGCATATGCGGGATGTGAGAGTGAATGAAATAGCATAGAAATGTCTGTCGTGTTAGTCAACGAGAGTGAGATAAAGAATTGGCGTTTTTTTTTTGTTAACTTTTTTCTATCATATTGTTAAATCTGCTTAAGAACCGGGTGAAATTTTGATGGAAAAAATATTGTATGCCGAGATGATGTTTTCTCCATGAGGTGATGAAAAAATAAGTCAAATCCGGCAACCGCTATTGCACGCGTGTGTCCCGTCTTACTGGGATATAGACGTTTTCCATTTGGCGCTGGATGATTCTTTTTATTTCTTATTTTATGTGGTGTCAATGCCTTTTGCGAACAATGCGCGCTACACAAGGTTCCCCATGTACCATGGCCGCAGTCGTCCTCGTCGCCGTCTTCATCTTTAAACCGTTTTTTTTCTTGTTGCTCGTGTCGTGTTGTCTGCGTCTCGTCGTCTCTTTGTCTTTTGCAAGCAACATTAACATTGTCGCCATCGCCATTCGTCATTGCTGAATGTTGTTGGCCACCGCACCAATTTCTTTACAGTTTATCTATATATTTCTAGCTGCAGCTTAGATTTTTCATTGCCACGACCTACGACGATTGGCAGCGGTTACAGCGGCGAACGGTCGTCGTGCAGGCCGAATGTGCTGCCTTGGTGGCTCCGGCGCAATCAGGTTCTTGGTGATAGTGTTAAATTTTTTTTTTTTTTTTAGTTCATTTTATTGATGCTTTTTTTGAAACGCGAGTCTTGAGTAAGTAAGATTGATAAAGGACGCAAATGGAGGAGACGGAGAATTATAGATTCACGACACTCGACTGTCGCTAATTATATGTGCATGTGGACCTTCGAAAAAGAACCACATGTATGCGAATCGGGTATTGGTTAGATCCGGAAAACTGCGCAAAGGTTAACAAGAAACGGGGCATTTGAAGCGGAGGTATTTCTAGATCAAGCTCTGGAATTTTTGGAGAATCCGACAATTAAAAATGAAATCCGATGAAGGTTTCGAGACTATTCGTATTTTTAAATGAACATGAAAAATAAATTTCGGTTTGTGGATCTATTCGAATATTATTGCAACGTTTGAATTTCATTCATTAGTTTGCCTTAGTTTTCAGGGTTCTCCTTTCTTATTATTCAGGTTCACTTTCATGGAGTTTAATTATTATTAATGGGGAGTGAAATACTTTATTAAAAAATTGCATGTAACTATATGTACTCGAATAACTCGAAATCTTGATTGAAAGCAGTAGGATTGTCCCAAACTTTCATACTTATTTCACATGTAGTTTGTGAAGCCGGTGTTTTGACAAGCACTTCTAAGTTTAGTTTAGTTCGATATTTTTCTGATTTTTCGCCGAATTCGGTCCCACCGACTTGTTGTTTTCTAAATGAAAGTTGGTGATGAACGGGCATCGTTGCAATGTCATTAAGGACAACCAAGGGATGTAGTAACACCTCATTCGCGTCCTGAGTGCATATTCCAGCGACGATAGCACTTTGAAATTCCACATGTCTGTTGCTGAAACATCGAGGACCGTAGGGCTCCAATTCCCCGTGAAATAACAATGTACTGCGGAACTCCAAACAAGCACCCCTAACTGAATTCTGTCGCACTGTATGCGGTCAGTCAAGCCGGTTTTTGGCAAGTAGTATGTTTGGTTTGATGATTCTTGCCAACAAAGTCAATCTGAATTGGTTTAGATGTACATGCATTGTTGCCAATTCTAATTGCTAATATTTGCCATAAAAAACTGGATAACAAAGGAGGTCCGTGTATCACGTTGATACAAGCGTGAGGGTTATACTGAATTTCGGAAGAAAGTACATCTGCCAAATGCGTTTTTAAGTTTTAATTGTAGCAAGTATATCATCATCATCATCGGCACTACAACCGGGATCAGGTCTTGGCGTTATTTAGCAGGTCTTGGCATTATTTAGCCAGTCCCTCCACCGGCATCCTCTCCTTATCCGAGACTTGTTAAATTGTCCATAATAATTTGTTTTTCCGGGCAAAGTTATTAGCCTTGCGCCAACCTTTCAGGAATGTCGCTGCATGCATAGGTTCACTACTTGGCGGGACCCAAGGTAGCTATCCAATGGTATCACGTGGAGACTGCATGTCAACTTGGATTGAACAGACACAAGGATAGTCCTGGCCTTCCCCGGTAGAAAGCAGAGACTTGTGCCTGTATGTTCGCCCACACTGTTATATATAATTTTTATACTGTTACTATTTATTGGCCTGTAGGAACCCGAAAGTTCATGACTCACCGACTCGACTCCGCCATTGTTCCCTGTCCCGTGTGCTCTCCTTCCACGTTCGACCATCCGATCCAATCTCCTCGAGCTCCAACCTAACGTTGTCCTCCCATCTCCGTCGCGGCCACTCTGTCGGTCTCTTTCCCGTTGGCTTACCGTCAAGAATTTTATGCACGGTCCTATCGTTACCCATTCGCGCCACGTGTCCGGCCCATCTTAATCTTCGCGACTTGATTATTCTCATTATTGTAGGTTTGCAGTATAGCTCTTCCAATTCATGGATGTGGAGTTGTGGCGTTTGTAACAGATACACACACAATACACAAGCATATAGTGAAGGGCACCGAACGAAAATCGTATAAGAAAACGCATCAGAGCCATATACCATACCGATAACATAACAAATCCACATCAGTCGAATGTAATTGAATTTAGAAATCAAATTCGTACACACGGCGGTGGCCTGACGGGTTGCGGTTTAGTTCAATTTTTGGTGATTCTAACTGTCATAGCATCAGTTCGAATTACACGTTCTTCACCAGCATTCCAAACGCTATAGAGTTTCCTCCTCGTCATATTTACCACCAAGGATACTCCTTAAAACTTTATTCTCGAATACGCGGAATTTGTTTCCTTCCCGTTTTGTAAGAGCACATGTTTCGCATCCGTATAGAACAATCGGCATGATTATGGTTCTATAAACACGGAGCTTTATATTACGTGATAGTAGTTTAGATTTGAGCCGAGTCGGTGTTTTCCTGATGATTTGTTCCCTTATGGTAGTGTTGGCTCATCACACCTACGCCTACCGGGTTTTTTGTGAGATTGTTTTTTGTGTATTGATCATTCATTTCATTGGATCACTCTGGGGTTTCAAATGGTCCGCCATATCAGAGCCCCTCTTTGATATGGTAAGGTCTGCTTACTGCTCTGATTCGACCCGCTGTCAGAGAGGCGCCGTTATAATACAGCCGGTATATCCCTGGCTGGAAACCATCCAATGGGCACGGTGACGCGTAACACCCTGGATTAGGGGCAGTAGATCTTTGTGTGTTACTCCTCGCTAGCCTGTCTGACATGGGTGGCCCTACTGGAAGCGTATGCTTCCGTCAGCATAGCCTGAGCGATTCGTCGTAGTTTAAGCCCCCGCACCACGTCAAGGTTTCTACCAAGCGGGGTATATTTTTTTCTAACTTCAGGATTTGCTTACTCCAATGATATCGCATCGAGCTTAGGGTTCGCTGGATTAATTATTTTTAATAAATAAGAGCCGTTAAATCGATTTTGAATTAATATAACACTTTATTAGTCCGTTAATAACAACCGTGACATTTACCGTATGTTGTAATAGTGTTGACCAAAGTCCGAGATCTTCACTTCAGGAGATTAACCTGGCGATGATTTCTCCGATGATGTAAGCGCGGTGAAGGTTGGCTGACGAACATGGCAAATGAAAGAACAAAACAACTCGAGGAATTTACCCTTCAAAGATATTGATTTAATTTATTGAACATTCTAAGTTATGTTAATAACAACGACAATGATTAACTTCTTGTCCGTTTTACTCGTGATGACGATGCTTGCTCCGATGTAACGAGCCCGTTGAAGGTTGAGTGGAGACTGACGAACTGGCATAACTGCCAATTCAAAAAGCGACGCTATGACATCATCGTGGTGACAATGATGGCCAGTTGGTGCCAGCTGCTGCGCAACTGGTATACATGCGAATGTACTAGATTTCTCCAGTACATTCCAGCACATTTAATTGCCAATCCGCAACATTCCACCCGCCTTCGCCAATCATTGGCGAATCATTTTGTTCCAGGGGACGGTGGCTAGGGGTCGGGAGTGCGGTCTGCTGGTGGCGGTTGGCCTTGGTCGGCTGTCCACTTTCACGTGGATGATCGGTTGAGAGGGGGCCGCCCGCCCTGAGCGCTGGAGGCTTGAGGGTCTGGGGTGGCCCGTATGATCGATGGCGACAGGAACCTCTTTCCCATCGCTGATGTCCGTTGCCTTTTGTGGTCGCGGGACCGGCCAGTTGATCTGGGTTAGAGTTGTAAGGTCGCAACCCACGATCAATGACCACGTGATGACTGGTGATGGGTCTCGCTATGTCGAGACCGGTGGTGGTGCCATGTACTGCGCACGTCTGGAGTGAGTGGCTGGCGGGACGCGGCCGTTGGGGGTGTGTGCTGTATCGTGGAGTCGGGTGCGGTGTCTACCCTGGCACTGTCCGCGTGTCCTTTCGTAATGGCAGTCACGGGCCAAGTGCCTCCCGGGATCGTCGCAATGCAGCCTCTGTGGATGCACAGAGAGGTGTGCTTTCTTGCTGGAGTTCGAGAGACCGCTGGTTGCTAAAAATGTGGAATGCTTCACGATTTTGCGTGTCATCCTTGCGCAGTGTCATGTTACGTGATAGCAGTCTGGATTTCAGCAGTTTACTGACTGCGTGCCAACTAGCATTGCCGGAGTGTAGTCTTTAGTTAATTTCCCTCGACATTTTGTTACTAGCCATCAGTATTGTTCCCAGGTATTTAAATCCTTTGACATTTTCAAATCATCATTTTCTGCCCCCTGCATGATGATTTCACTGATTTTACCTACAGCTTCTAGATTATCGCAAAGAAAGGCGATGTCATCGGCATATGCGAGCACTTGTGTGACCCCGTTGAGGGATGATCCGGCCATGTTGTCGTCTTGTACCTTTCTGATAACATACTCGAGGACAAGGTTGAAAAGACATGGTGATAGACCATCGCCCTGTTTTAGTCCGTCCCGGATTTCAAATGGTTCTGAGAGGTGGTTTTCTATTCTAACCCGCCCTGTGTTTTCGTTCATACAAATTTGAATGAGGGCGGTATATTTTTTCGGGATTTCCAGCTCAACTACAATATGGTGGAGTCTTTGCCTTGCGACTGAGTCATATGCTTTTTTGAAGTCAACGAACAGTTGATGTACCGCCTCTCCGGATCCCACATCTTTTCCAGTGGTTGCCTTATTGTGAACATTTGGTCGCTCGTTGACCGGGTCCTACAGAATCCGCACTGGTAGTCTTTCAGTATTTCTTCTGCGAGCGGTGTGATTCTCTCCAGTATGACATTTGTTAATATTTTGTATGTGGTTGGGAGCAATGATATTCCTCTGTAGTTTTCGCAGTCAGATCTGTCGCCTTTTTTGAAAATGGGGACCACTATTGAGGTTTTCCATTCTTCCGGAGTGACTTCCTTATCCCATATTGTTTTGATGAGCTGGTGTATATTTCGAGCGGTTGCCTCTCCTCCATGCTTCATAAGCTCTGCAGGTATACAATCGACTCCGGGAGCTTTGTTGTTGTTCAATCGATTTATTGCGTCTACAACTTCGTCGAAAGAGGCCTCTCGGATCTGAGGCTTGGCTGTGTGTACGTCTGGTGCGTTTATTTGTGGTTGATGGGTGCGTACATTGAGCAGGTTTTCAAAGTACTGCTTCCATGTTGTCACGATATTGTTTGTTTCTGTGACCAGACAGCCGTTTGTGTCTCGGATTATTTTGGCTCTCCCTCGGTGGCCATTTCTAATTGAATTTATGCCGGCATACATACCTCGGATATTATTTGCTCTGACATTTTCTAGGATTTTTTAGATCCTAGTCTTCTCTTATTAGGGTTTTTTGCGTTTGAAAAGTTTCATTGTCTCTTTCCGAATTGTCGCGTATCTTTCGGCGTTGACTTCATCATATCTTTCTAAGTGGATCACTCTGAGGCGTTTTTGTACCAAGGTTTGGACCTAACTGTTTTCTTAGATCCTAATACCTTTTAGGCTATTTGTTTGATTGTGTCTGTGATCGATGCCCATTTAGTGCCCAGATTACTGGCTTCCTCTTTTTCACTACTCATATTCTCTAGGATGCTAAATTTATTCGTTAGTTCGTCTTGATATTTAGCCCTTTTACGCAGATCTTTTACTTTATCAATGTTGGAGTTTTTGCTCGTCTCCCGTGACTGCCCATGTGGGTTTGCTGCGAGCCGACTCCTGATTTTGCCCATCACTAGAAGATGATCGGAGTCGCAATCTGTTCCTCTATATGATCTTCATCATCATCATCGGCACTACAACCGGGATCCGGACTTGGCCTTATTTAACAAATCTCTCCACCGGTCCCGATTTCGAGCCGATGTCATCCAGTTTCGCACTCCCAGGCTCTTGGCGTCTTGGTCTACGCCATCTCCATCGCAGACAAGGTCTATCGCGCTGTCTCCTTCCATACCGTATAAGGGGGTATGTCGGCTTCCCGTAAGGGAGTTGGTTGAGATGCAGTCGGGGAAGTGTCCCTGTTAGTTGCCATTGTCGCTTTTTTGAGCCGCGGATTTCGATCTAGTAGTTATCGTTAACTTGGGAAGATTTTTTGTTGATTTCCTCTGTGGGGGCGCGACTAGGTTTCCCCCCAACGTTTTCGCTTTCTCAATCGAAGCTTGCGACCTCTTGGTTGGCATCTATTTTCAAAAGTTTCGCGTCAAAAATCTGTCGCTCGGTGCGCGGATTGCTTTGGTGTTGGGGGTTCGCGTTTAGTTTTTTCCTTCTCGGGGGACGTTTTCAATAGAGGAACGCGGCGAAACGACCTGCTGGTTCCAAAGATATGACAGGGACAAGGGCCTAGCACAAAAGGATTCTATCTGATTTCCAAAGATAGTAAAAGGATGGGCCTACACCAGAGGATCCTATGTGTAATTCGACTTGCTGGGAGCAGAAAGGAGAGAAACTTTCCCGTTCGGAGGAGGACAAGCAGTACGAGGAGGTGAGAACTATCGAAGGTTATTTTATTTCTTCTTTGAATACGCACGGTTTCGGTGTTATTTCGGCCGCGAATTATCTTAATTCGGCTGTACGCGCTACAGGAAATGTGGAACAAAACGTTGAGTGTGTGTTTCTTTCGTGGCTGTGCTTTGTGCTCTGAGGGAGCTTACAAAAAATGTTTACTTTTAATATTTTACATCTGTGCTTTCTTTGGCAATATTTTATTGCAATGTCACGGAATTTTCGTTAAGGTGCCACCTTTTACTTTACTTATTATTACTAATGAAAAAATAGATTTACTTTAATCGTTTCCTCTTACGATTTTGATTCTGCTCAATACTATCGGTAAACACAAAATTAATATTAATTCTTAGTATAGAGGGAGTAAAACATTAAATTTTTTCCTGGCCAATAATGGAAGTGTATAAAAGTAAATACAGGATTTACGGAGTTCAACGAGAACGGACTCCAAACGATATAATTTTTTTTGCTTTTTCGTAAAATCTTAATGCTAACAATAGTAATGTGTCTTTTCAGTTTCTTTAACCGTAGTTTATTAATAATAATTTGGTGCTACACTTATCCGGTTTCCGTTTAGGTTCTACTTTCCCCATAATGGAATTGTTTTGCGTTATGTTTGAAACACAATTTTATCTCTCTGTAATATTTATAAATGGGTTTCATTTTTTTTTCCTTTAAACGTATATATTCTTTGTTCGTAAACAAATTAATATCGCTTGAGAAATATGTCTGCTTATCTTACTTGTCGGTAAACTGTACATTATTCATTCTTCTTATATGTATAACGATAATCGCTCAAGTAAGGACAGATCTCGGGCGAGGATTTAAACATACATTGTTACAGGATAATCATGTACGAACTAGAAATTTATAATTCTATACACTCTTTTTCGGATTACCGGGACGTTAATTATGTAAACGATAAATGCATTCATATGTGCGGTGGCTCAAAGTGAAACTCACCCGATTTAAATTTACAATGTTTTGTATTGGCTCAGAAGGAGCTTTGTAGATCTTTCACAAGTCACAAGAACAAAAAAAAAATGGATTTCTCTGCCTACACTTTTCAGCTCAGAGGGAGCTCGCACAAGAAGGCACAAACAAAAAAAAAGATTAAATTAAAAAAAATGCTTACATTAAAAATAAAACAAAAAGGAAATGTATACATTTTTTATTAAAAACTTGCGGTTTATCCGGACTACTGCTGTCGATCCTTGTCTGCAAATCCTGGTGGCGAAGGTGGGCTGCACTGTGGGTGGTTTTCGCTGGCACTTTCACTGCAATTGATTTTCTTTGCACTGGCTCTGTCTGTTTTACGTGTTATTTTTCCGCGCGTATTCTTTTCTGTGTCACTGTTGGTGCTTATTTACGCGTGTTCATTTATTGTTGATGTTTTACGGTTCGGTGTTACCACTTTGAAATTGTTTTTCGCGTGTTCTTTTTACTCGCGTCGCGGTCACCACTTTGGCGGAGGTTTAGCGGATTTGTTTAGTTAAATTGTTTTGTTCTAATTCGTTGGAAGTGTCCCGCCGAACACTTTTCACACACATCAGGAAGGCAAAGGACACCACAGAGCGGAAGCAATGTCAAACAAAACACACGAATCTTTGTTTTCTTTCAATTTTTATTTTAATTGTTCTTTTCTTTTAACGTTACATTCCGTTAGCTAAATTACAAGTATTTTATCACTGGGTGTTTTAGCACATCTACACCAAAGCAAGGAGGCGTTAACTTGCACAAAAAGAAAAATCGACACTATTACGATGGCACACAGGGACGCAAGTTATCTCGCGAAACTACACTTGCGGACCGCTCGAAAATTAAAATAATGGCGCGGCGTTGATTTATCCCTCTTCGATCTGGTTCCCTCGCTATCCTCCTCGTCGCGTTGACGATCAAAATCTGACTAACTATCTCAACCCCCAAAAATATCCTGCTACAGATCGTATCTATATCTGCACAGAGAAATTTCCTATTCGCTCTGCTAACAGAATTTCCGAATCTCTGTTAGCAGCATGTTATTAAGTCCCAGGGGTGATTTTTCATTCCTGAAAGAAGAAACTCGCTCATCATCGAACATCATTATCACCATCCGTGGTGGTGGTCGAAATTCAGTTCGACGGTTGTCGATTGTGTGCCGCCTTATTTACATAACACATCTAGCGCGAAGGCCGAAAGATATCCTGCAATTTGAATGGACGTATGGTTCATGGGTTTTGTTTGACTTTTGTCAATACACCCGAAATCCATTAGATCTTTCTAATGGGTGTGAAATACAAAAAAGGCACCGTGGGATAGGAGTAGTTCCTTTGTAGGTTTTAAACCTCATACATTTTTTTCGAATTATCTCGTTGAGATAATTACGGTTGCCGTTTCTTTTGTTTGCCGATAGATTTGGTGGTCTTTGAGGCACGTGCATCCGTTGGTCGGCTAATTTGCTGGCGATAACAATTCCTTGTAACGTCGTGTAGATGTTCAGGATTTCGGATTGTGCAGTGCTGGAGTGCGGCGCATTTCGATCTTTAGGGTATAAGATGAATGGATGCTTTTACCTTTGTTTCAGGTATGCTACAATCGACTTGTTGCTTGATAATGAAAGCTTTGGGACGTTCAGTTTCTTGCTTCTTTCTATATCGGGTTCGAAATTGCAGCTTCCTATGACCCTTGTTACAGGTATGATTAGGAGCTTTGGGACACGTGTCTGTGGGCACGTGTAATGATAAGATAAGTATGTTCCTTGAAGGGTAGGAACCCTCCCTGGGTGAAATTGTGCGTTCGTAGAACGCTACAGGTGTTTTCTTGATGATTTGTTCTCCTATCGTGGTGTCGGCTCATCACGCCTACCGGGTTTTTCGTGAGATTGTTTTTTGTATATTGATTATTCATTTTGTGGGAACAGTCTTGGGGTTTCAAATAGTCCGCCATGTCAGAGCCCCTCTTTGATATGGTAAGGTCTGCTTACTGCTCTGATTCGACCCGGTGTCAGACAGGCGCCGTTATAATACAGCCGGTATACCCCTGGCTGCAAACCATCCAATGGGCACGGTGACGCGTAACACTCTGGATTAGGTGTGGTAGATATTTTTGTGTTACTCCTCGCTAGCCTGTCTAACATGGGTGGCTCTTCTGGAAGCATATGCTTCCGTCAACATAGCCTGATTATGACACTTTGAAATAAAGCAAACAGTATACTTTCTTATTAACTTCATATATTTTTGCCAGAATTTGCAATTATTTTGTTGTTGTTTTACTCGGTGTTTAAGGTATTGGTTGTGGAAAGTGGATTAGTCAATGTGATCTACAACTACTTGGTGCGACTCCTGTAATAGTGTAAATTGTCGAAATCGCACGTAATATGCCATAACACACGTTCTCGGCCCTCTAGCCAGAGATTAGGTATGGATTTCTCCATAAGGGTTTTTGTCGATTAAAATTGCTAATTTACATCATTCCCTGTCCAGTAATTTGTGAGTAGTTTAAAAAAATTTTTTTTTCTCTAGCATCGCTTCCGCCGGAATTCTCTGCAAGTGACTTCATGAATTCATGAAGGTTGCAGCCGGTGTACAAACATTTGACTAGTAATGCATTCCACAATCTTGACGTGCAGCTGAGGAAACCGTGACAATAGACCTCGTTACGGATAAATTACCTATGAGTTTTATCACTTGTTTAAAATTCCATCAAACACATTCATTACGTTCCTTATTGCCGTTAGTACGAATGATGACTTCAAGTTTACCATTCAAATGGCAAACCATTCACATGTTACAACTATATCTCAAGTTATGACCAATACCATGCTTCTTCATTACTTAAGTAAATGCCCTTTTGAGTGTTACATGTTATGTGGTTTTTAACAGCCATTTAATTATACTGAGTATTTACGACCTTTTCAGAGCAAATACTAGGTTTACATTTAGTCTTTATTTTTTATTTTTCGATGGTTGAATTTAATTCGAGTGTAATTAGTGGTGAAGCTACTCGGAACTTGGGCAGAGATACTGCATTCATTGGAATTTGTTTTCATGAATATGATTGCTGAGTTGTCCATCCTTTAATATTCAGCGGAATTTTTCTTAAGCTGGTAACAGAGCCCTTAAAATCTTGATAAGTCATCACCTTATTCCTAATTGTTTCATGGTTAGAATAACATTTTGCAATCCAGACGCGTTGATGTGGAAATGCAATTCCAGCACGCCGCCATGGGAGTTCACCTTTAATTCTGCTTTAAGGACTAAACATATAGATATAATAATTTATAAAATAATAGAGTAATCACATTCGATAATATTATGGAATACAATTTTATGATATCGATTATAATACGCAATTAATAAAGTTCTCTTACTGGTATCATATTTTGTTTTTCATATATTGTATGCGCCACAACGTGTAATACTGGCATCATCCTTTATTTTTGGAACATAATGACAAACTGATTTGATTTAAGCAAGATCTACTTCTAGAAGGATGCGAATATCCAACCGATTCCTAAAAAGGGTGACTTCATTTTCCTATCGACCTATACTAACTTCCATTGGGTCGAAGGTTGAGATTACGCTTCTTATTTTCATAAGTTATCTTGTGCACAACACTTGCAATCACAACGAAACCTTTACTGATAATAAGACCTTACTCAGTCGAACATATTCAACCAACTCATTAAGGTATACTCAGCTCATTGAATTCCGGTGTCTCCAGGATATAGAAGACTGAATACTGTGGGATTGAATGCTTTCAAACCAAAATGCTATTCTTCTTGTCAAAGTTAATTCTCAAGGTCTACGTTGAGACTGTAGGAGTCGATACCACAAGTTCCAAAAACCACCTAATCTTTTGCTCAGCAAAAAGGCGACAGCGCCTCGTGACCCTCTCTTTCACGGTAGTACTCATATTATAATAGTGGAGCATATCCCCACACATGTGCGATGACATTCAAAACCCTGTTGACACAAGATTTTGGGTAAAGACCATCGCCGTATAAGCGATTAGCACAGGTGTCGATTAACTAGGAAAACTCAGTGATAGGAAGGGATTAGGAATCATTCAAATTAATACAACCAGGCGACCAACGTCTTAATCCCGCGCTCGATTGGTTTTCTTTCTCGGAAGGGTAGGTGAAATGCAATTTCTATCAGGTTGGCAACTAAGTAATTGCCGATGTCCTTTGGCCATATTTTTTAATGGCTGCTGTCAATGACTTTTTTTTTCCTTTTGACATTTGGTAGCTGTCAGTCTTACTTTGCTTTAAGAGCAAATTGCGGATATTTTTGTGAAAAGGCATTAGGTTAGCGTCAGTTTTAATATGTAGTGCCAAAACGAGTATTTTCGTAATATTTCATATCCGACCCTTTTTTGAAACGAATCATCACTGGCGATGAAATATGGGTTGTTTACAATAATGTCAATCGAAAACGATCTCTTGGTCCAGGCTTGGTGAGCCAGCTTGTAGCGACTCTAACAGATACACACAACTCACAAGCAAAAATAGTGAAGAGCAGCGAACGAAAAGTCGAATAAGAAAAATACACCAGAACCGTATACCAAGCGATAACAAAAATAATTCACACCCGTGGAGTATAGTCGAGTTTAAAAATCAAATTCTAAACACGGTCAGTAGCCTGATGGGTAACGCTTAGGTTCAATTTTTTTCGTGATTCAAACTGTTATAGCGTCGGTTCGAATCACACGATCTTCTTCACTATTATTTCAAACGCTATAATTGGTGACTACGACGTGATCTGTACACGCAGCATACACTTTCCCATAGTAAGCAGAACTTCACACACGGTCACGACTTCCGCATAGAGCCCAGCCTCCGACGTTTTCTCGTTCGTCCGTCGTTCGCATACGAATCTGATTGTAACGAAGTTACTGCGGAGGGAGTGGTGTGGCGACTCTAACAGATACACACAATTCACAAGCAAAAATAGTGAAGAGCAGCGAACGAAAAATCGAATAGGAAAAATACATCAGAACCGTATACCAAGCGATAACAAAAATAATTCACATCAGTGGAGTATAGTCGAGTTTAGAAATCAAATTCTAAACACGGTCAGTAGCCTGATGGGTAACGCTTAGGTTCAATTTTTTTCGTGATTCAAACTGTCATAGCGTCAGTTCGAATCACACGATCTTCTTCACTATTATTTCAAACGCTATAAGCCCAATCCACCTCGAAAGCTGGAATCCACCAAAAGATTCTGCTCTCAATTTGGTGGGATTGGAAAGGTGTGGTGTATTTTGAGCTGCTTCCAAGGAATCAAACGATCAATTCGGATGTGTACTGTCAACAACTGGACAGATTAAATACAGCGATCAATGAAAAACGGCCAGAGTTGGTCCATCGAAAAGGTGTCGCCTTTCACCAGGACAACGCTAGGCCACAGATATCTTTGGCCAAAATTATTGGAGCTTGTTTGGGAATTGTTGTTAGATAACCATTTATATCGATCTTTGCAAAACTGTTCGGATGGTAAAACTTTCCATGATAATGATGAGGCCGTGAAATCGCACTTGATTCAGTTCTTTGCCGCTAAAGATCAGAAGAACGAACGTGGAATTATGAAGTTGCCAGAAAGATGGTAAGAGTCATCGAACAAAATGGAAAATATATTGTTGCGAGGTTAGGGTTCGCTGGATTAATTATTTTTAATAAATAAGAGCCGTTAAATCGATTTTGAATTATGCGGACATTCTCATCAGTAAGGCCAAAAAATAGGCTATTTTCATGTTTTTTTTTTTTTTTTTTATTTGAGGAAAGTAATAAATCTAGACACGCAATTTTTCAGGTATATTTATTGTACTTTTAAGTAGCTTTTAAAAATGTTTCAATTAATTTCATGATAACCCCGAGGTAGGAGCACGTTGCGCCGTAGACCGCTGCGAAATAAAAGACCTCGATGGCGGCTGTCCTACGGGTCATAATACTTATCTGAAACAAAAAATCGAAAAAGTTTACTGGTTGGTATGAGTGTGGTTATGGCATGAACCACGAAAAATGAAATCTATCCAAAAATAACAAAATGGCGCCGTTTTGAAATTTATGTGCGCTTTTAATGAATGTTTTTGTTCTTTTTTTGTTTATAAAAAAATCAAATTACAACGTATCGGCATAATAGTGGTTCGTGCGATAGAGAGTTCAATTACGCGTATTTAAAAAAAAAACATTAAGATTCGTTGAAAATTGACTGAGTTATCACAGCCGCCAGATCGAAAAACGTTGTTTTCTAGAAAACGCGTTTAAAGTTTTAAGTGTAGTTATTTCCACATAAATGTTTATATTTTGATATATACCGCTAGTCAGCTATTCCAGGGACATACAACAATCCTTCGACTTCTTCAAAATCGATTTGCTCCTGCAATTTATCTTTTTTTGTGGCCATTCTCGCCTCGATTGAATGAATCGTCGAAGAGCCCCTCGGCGTCTTTTATGCGGTTAGCGTCACGAGTGCAAGCATACTCGTATGCATTTGGGCCGATGGTGACTTCCATAACCGACATAATTTTCAAAATCGGTTTAAAACCTTCATTGAATATACAGCTGGCCAAATATGTCGCAATATCTATGATATTGGAGGAGCAAAAAGAGTGTTTTGGGGCGAACTGCCACATAGTTTTGTTGAAGCACTCGTTGTTGTTTTGTGTGAATCCTCCACAGCAGCGGTTCAACAAATTTTGTGACGAAAGGTCTTCATAAATGGGCCGAATTAATTCCTGCACGTTTGAGTCGAGAGGAGGAGGATGGTTGTATGATTGTAAAGTTCCAGATGCTTCCGCTTGTCGCCATTTACACCAAGAGTTTGGTCCACTTGGACATTTATCGTGCTGAGGCTCTTTGTCTGTCGATATTTTGTGGAACAATGTTGCCCACACGTCGTTTCTCATTGCATCAACGTCACGCGGATTCCGCCTGATTGCGAGCCCATAATAAATTGTTAATTCATTTATTAACTTGTCCGTGAGCTTTCCAGGTCCACGTCCTCCGACTTTTTTGTGGTTTTTTTTTTTACTTTCCGTTACACTTTTTGCATTTTAAAATATTGGAAAGAGCAGTAAAAACGAACGTGAAATTCACGACCGCATATACGTTACTCGGCGAAACAGTTGTTTCGAAGTCATCCGAACCGACTATTTTCTTCGCCGACGTGCTGGTAAATTCTTTCTCATTTTCATTTGTATGTTGATTCCCGGGGAATCTTCTCTTTGTTCCTTTTCTACCGGGACGATTCAAACAGTATTTTTTGCTTTTTCTGTCTTGGGGCATTTTAAAAAACACGCACTGAGACGCCAAAACCGCGGGAGACAATATCGCACACGTGTTTTTCGTACGTTATAAACCTGATTTCAACAGTGTAATCCCTAATAGTTCAGTGTAAAGAGGCTCCATCTAACGCCAAAAATAGAAAACCTTAAGTGAAATCATAAACTCAAAGAAAGATCGATAAATGTACGAGGAATGTTCGGTGCCTGCGCGACGCTCGCTACCTGCTTTGACTCAGTCGGTTCGGAGGCTCATAACTTTTTAACCGTTACGAATTTTTCCTTTTAACATGATATTCTAGACAGTTATAGCTATCGAATTCCACAAAAAAAAAAATTGACCAACATTTGACCCAACTGATGAGAATGTACCCTTAATGTAACACTTTAGTAGCCCGTTAATAACAATCGTTACTTTTTACCGCACACTTAACGATTTATTGACTTATCGCTTCCGTACTTATCGCGTCTTTTGCTGCTTACTCCTTATTTATCTTCCCGATCTGCGTGCGACGTATTTATACTGTTTTTCCTCCTTCTGATTCGGTGGTTCGTTTCCGCCCGTTCCATAGCCTCGAATTTTCTATTGTTCATAGTCTCCAGTTTTCCAGTACTTTCTAGAATATTCTAGTACTGATTGTCATATGCGTCACAAAATCAATGATTAAAGTTTATTCGTTGTATTTAAAAAAAATTGTTTTATTGGGTTGTACTACATGAAGTGTCCGATTTTCCCATAGTCGGAAATAAGAAGTGCTCGAGTGAACATCTGTGCCAGGACGTTAAATTTTCTTTTTTTATAAAGTAAACTGGTACGTGTGCTTGGCGTGTGAGAATTTAGGGTTCACAGCAAGGACAGCTATTTTTTTTTTCTTTAGGAATTGTTTACCATGCGGTCGGCAGTTCAAATTCGAACCCTCTTCCTTTACGAATATAAAATGAGACATTATGCGTCATTGGCAATGAAAAACATTAATGACGCGTTTGGGGATGTAGCGGTGAACGAACGCACCATACAACTTTGGTTTGGAAAGTTCCGTTGGGGAGATTTCAGCCTTGAAAATGAACCACGTTGGAAGTCGGAAATGTTAGTTGACGACGATGTTTTAAGAGCAACGGTGGATGCGAACCCAACGAAATCGATGCGGGACATTGGACAAAGCATAGGAGTATCCCCGATGACAATAAGTCGACACCTCTCTCTCATAAGAAGGGTAAAGAAACTCGATAAGTGGGTACCCCATGAACTGAACGAGTCTCAACTACGGGGCCTGGAAATCTGCGCATCGCTTAGATTAAGAAATCAAACTGAACCGTTTTTGCACCAGATAGATAGTCACCTGTGATGAAAAGTGGATTCTTTATGATAACCGTAAAAGACCTGGGCAGTGGTTGGATGCAGGTGAAAAACCAAAATACACCCTCAGGTCCGATCTTCGTCCAGAAAAGGTTATGGTGACAATTTGGTGGACATCGAGTGGACTAATCCACTTTTTATTTTTTCAACCAGGAGAAACGATAAACGCTATTAAATATTGTGAGGAAATCGACATATTGCATGCCAAATTGGTTGAAAAGCAACGTGCGTTGGTCAATTGGCACGGCCCGATCCTTTTGTATGACAATGTTAGACCCCATCCCTCAAAAGTAACGGTGCAAAAACTGTTGCAGTTGGGATTTGAAATTCTTCCGCATCCATCGTACTCTCTTGACATTTCCTCAACGGAGTACCATATTTCATACAATCTGGATTCATTTTGCCGCCAGAAGATGTTCCGGAACCGAGCACATGTCATAAAAGCCTTTGAGGATTTCATTGCCTCAAAATGTCAGCACTTCTTTCTACGAAAAAGGAATATTTGACCTTGTATCACGTTGGAAGAATGTCATAGATGCCAACAGGTCCTAATTTAATTGAATAAAAATTTACGAAAAAATAATATTGGTTTTCAAATTTTTGCTATGAAATAGGGCATTTCATGTGGTACAACCCAATATTTATCTGAAAAAAAAATCTGCGATTACTCAGTTGCCATCCCGATATATGGTGGCGCCCAGCCTTATTTCATCTTTATACACGGAGTTATGTTAAAACGAGCCCTTGCTACATCGTTCGAAATAAAATAATGCGAGTGAGGAACGGTATCTGGGATCACAAATCACACGGCGAAATTTAGTTTCAAAGAGAAACGGCAAAATTGAGAATCCGAAGTGATCTTATCCCTTGATGGCCATTTAACCTATTCACTGCCAACTACGAGTTATTCGTATCTCGAAGTAAACGTCTGTCCGAAAACTGCCAGCTACAAGAGATCTCGTAATTTGGGTTGCGAATTTAGATTGATTTCAGTTGGTCACGGAATAAGTTTGTAGCTGTTGAGTTAGGAATTACTTAAAAAAAAAAGAATTTTTTTTTTGTTGTCAAAAACATCCCTTTTTATAACCAAAATAATAACATGATTCGGTTATAATATATTATTTATACATACAGATATGATTGAATTACTAAAATTAACATATCTTTATTATTCTGGCTGTTAATATCTATATTCCTATCGCCGTGCTTCGCCGTCTCGACCGAGGGAAGAGCGTAGTCACTCGGTTCTTGTGTTATATTCTCCAATGAGCCAGCAAATCACTGGACTTTCACTTTAATGTTAGAATTAAATAATAGTTACAGTACCCACTACACTCGCAATCTTCCGATCGTTTGTTTCATTTCAAAATTGTCCGAATTTGATAATAGGCTGACGCTTGCAGGCACATCCGCTCAATAAAAACAAAGGCGACACATGAAATTGGTTATGTTAATGTGTGATTCCTTTAATCATATTGCAATACAATAATTAATTTGAATAGAACATTATTAGAAACGAAAACGCCGAGGAGATTCGTCGTTGTAAAATATCAATTATTGACCGTATCGCTCGGAGGATATTACTTCACTCCTCATTACTAGATTCTTTAAATTTCTTTATGTTCGTCCTCACTCCGCAACGTATGAAACTCGACTCCTTGCAAAAGTACAAAATTCTTTTTTTTTCGTTTCCTTTCGTTCAGTTTCTTTGATGAACGAAGTCGGGAAAAAGGGTCATCTTCCTCTGTAGGTACCTGAAAGCCGGCAACGCATGAGTGTCTTTTGGCAGCTGCTACGGTTGCTCGATTTTGGTTTTTGGCTTGTGAGACAGGAATTTATTCTTCTTAGCAGCTGCTGGTTGCTCGATTTGGTTTCAGAATCGTCACATTGAGTATTTGCTATATTTGCTTGGTGACGATTCTGGGTTCGTTATATTAGACAACCGCTATTGCAGCTGCTGTGTGTGGAGCATGACGATTGTTGGAAATCGTCACTTGATAAGTGTGTAATGTAATTGTTCTTTACCACCCTGGCTGGGAATTTTCCTCCAGGACCTATCTAATTGTAAAGTGGAATTTCCTAACGTGTGAAATATTTGAATTGAGAACCGTTGTGAAATAAAAAACATTAATAATAACAAACTAAGTCAGTGTGTTTAATTTTCCGCAGTTCCTGGGTGTATTTATTTCTTTCGTTTGTGGATAATTTGCGGCGGAACTTTCGTTCAGTGGATGATGGAGGAAGGAAGTGAACCGAGTGCCCGTGTCCGGTACATACTTCTTCCCCACAGTCCAATGCGATAGCGCCAGACGCCGACAGCCATTAAAAAATCCCATGCCATAAAAATACGGCCAAGAAATACAAATAATATTTATTATCTTCTCTTGAGCCAACTGCAATTTGGTTTTCCTTTATCGAAAGGATCATTGTGGGAACAGAAGATAAACAATAGATCATTGAATACTGTTCCTACAAGGAGATACAAACCTTGTTAAGATAATGCAGCCCAAGATAACAACTTCGGCCGAGGAAATCATCAAGGCCATAAACCACATGCGGGTGAAGTACACAAAGGGATACCGCAGAAGTGGGAAAGTCTAACGATCCTCGGCCACACGGACAACAACGTTCGCGTTTGTGAGTATGGTTGCATTTACACAGAATTCCTACGAATTAACTAGAAGTGTATAACAAGATAGGATGCGATCTCCTGGAAAGATCCTAGAAGAAAACAGGCTTGAATGTGTCGGCGCGAACTTAAACAAACATTTAGGATAGAAGGAATAAAAAGTAAAAAAAAAGGAGATGACTTATTTGTGGACAGTGTTGGACGGGACACATCAGACGATTTCGCCCAATGTTGGTCACAGCGACCAACACCTGTCATTGCCAAAATGTAATCTTGACTATATCTAGTTTAGTAGATATTTTTCAATTTTGATTTATCACTTGAATCATTTCACCTTTATGCACGTTGGATTTTTTTTTTTTTTTTGTTTTGTTGATATATGTACATATGTATATACATTTTGGAATAGTTTTTATTTGTTTTTTTGGATGTTTTTTTACCGTTTTTTTGTCTTATTTTGGATATAGTTTTTTTTTCAATTTTTTTTCTAGTTTTTTTCCAATTTTTTTTTGGATATCGTTTTTTTTTATATCGTTTTTTTTTTTATATCGTTTTTTTATATCTTTTTTTTAATCGTTTTTTTTTTGTTTTTTTTTTTGGATATATTTTTTTTATATCGTTTTGTTATCGGATCGTTTTTTTTTTGGATATATATGTGGCGGATCAGCAAAATCCACAACCTCCACGCAGTCGCCGTAAGCAAAGACTCACACCGAGAGTAGCTTTCGACTAATTAAGTCAAGCACACTCTCGGTCACCTTCACACACAAAGGAGAGTCACGGCTGAATTGGCGTGGAGTCGACGCGGTACTACGTTGGTCTCGCTCACGTAGAACGAGAACCGACGCCAGATCTTTCCCGCCAATTTCATTTGACAAATACCGCATGCGTGGACAATTGGCGCGAACACACGGGCACTTCGCCATCAACCGCCGCCGTGACCGGACGCCCACCAACGTGCAGATCAACCGCCACCAGGGACTCCATCGACTGCAGCCTTTTTAACGACCAGACTCTCGACGACTAGGTCGATTTGGGGATCGAAACCCCAAATATATATATATATATATATATATATATATATATATATATATATATATTATATAGTTATATATAGTTTTTGATTTTTTTTTTGGAATCGTTTTTTTACCACAACCGTTTTTTAACGTTTTTTTTTGATATCGTTTTTTTTATAGTTTTTTTTTTATAGTTTTTTTTTTGATATAGTTTTTTTTTGGATATATATATATATATATATATATATATATATATCTCGAATGAGCGAAGAGGACCCTGCCCGGAAAGTCCTTTGTGGCAGGATGTATGGAAGGAGACAGCGCGGCAGACCTTGTCTGCGATGGAGGGATGGCGTAGACCAGGACGCCCAGAGCCTGGGAGTGCTAAACTGGATGACATCGGCTCGAAATCGGGACCGGTGGAGAGATTTGTTAAATAAGGCCAAGACCGGATCCCGGTTGTAGTGCCGATGATGATGATGATATATATATATATTTTTTTTTTTGAATAGTTTTTGTTTTTTTTTTGATACGTTTTTTTACCGTTTTTTAATGTTTTTTTTATGGATATAGTTAGATTTTTTCCAATTTTTTTTATAGTTTTTTTTGTTGGATATCGTTTTTTTATAGTTTTTTTTGGGTATACATTTTTTTTTAGGAAGGTGGAACTCTTCAAAAGATATTCCATCGCCCTGTGGGACGGAGGACGAATTTGGTGTAATTGGCTCACTGGCGTTCTTGCACAGTAAGTAGAGCCCCTCAGAGGGTGTTAGTCGGCGCAGATATTCCAGGTGTTACTCGTGTCCGTCTCACATGACGAGGATGTTGTCAATGTATCCTCACGTACGGCAGCTTGTGGAGTGCATGATTGGCACCTTGCCAATGTGTGTACCCACAAACTCGAGGGGTCTGAAGGGCGTTGTGACGGCTATATTCTCGATGCTCTCCTCGGCTGCTGACACCGGGTAGAAAGATGATAGTTCCGCGGCTCTCTTGGAACCGATTCCCGATGAGTGAGAACGGCTAGCGGTCGGGGATGGTGCAGCCTGTCATCCAACATCCACCAGGACCCGTCCATACCGCTTATAGACCATTAAGAGTGGGCTTTTCCACTGGTTGGAGAAGCGTCGAACGGCACCTCTTTTGAGGCGGTCCACAAAAGTTTCTTTGGTGTCGATGAGGCTTTTGGTATCATGTACAGCTTGTCCCATCCACGTGCCAGAGCAACAGCGTAGGCACTGGCACGGGAATTCATCTGGTTCAGTGTACCCAAGAACGCCATCGCTTAGGAATTTAAGCACTGCACTTTCAACGCTCCACAATAGTGGGGTTCTTGGAAGCTTGATAAAACTAACAAAAAATTACCTGAAGCTGTATCCTTTTATAACAGAACTAAATTTGGCGTAGACGCGACTGACCATATGGGACGAATGTCCAATCAGTTGCAAAAAGATGGCCTGGTCAAGTTTTTTTTTCTAATATACCAGATTTAGCTGGAGTAAATGCTTTTTCTAAAGACTAGTGATTTCGAATGGCTTCAATAGAAATAGGTATACTTCAGCTGGGCGTATATCTAGTCTTAACGAACTTTATTGAGGTAAATCAAGTGATTTCAACTCGGGGGCATAGTTCACGCCACAGGAGGTCATATCGACATTTGAAATAGATTTTTAAATTTTATGTACTAGGGCATGTCAATAAGTCTTTAGAAAATAAAGACGATTTTCTTTTATTTTCTCATTTAGCTGACCTAATAATGATGCATCATACTGACCACATATCGTCTATTTCTTTTCCAAATAAGAAGGATTTATGTGAGAGTAGGTCATCTCGTACACAACATTTCAAAATCTATTTTAAATGTCGATATGACGTCCTGTGTCGTGGACTATGGCCCCGAGTCTGTCGATGAACGCATGACTCGCTGTCCGAATGTGAGCCTGCGGTACCTTGTTCCACTTACAAAGAAGGGCTCTCTTGTCCGTATCCACATCGGTGTTTTTGGTGGTTACTTTGACTTTGTAACGTACACAATTAAGGGAGAGCCTAATAGATTCCCTAAAATATCACGTCATTCGATTTCTTTTAAATATTTATGATGTCGCGAGTAAGGCGGCATTCGTTCGCTAAGGGCTAACAATTGGAAAGTTGCTTCTCTTTAATAACAAATTTTTTCTAAGTTAATATATAACCATTTGGAATATGTGTTCACGTGAGGTTCTCCATAAGGAATGCTGACATGTTTTTTCTTACTAAAATAAACTATTTGTAATTTTTCAAGCGTTTTACAATTTTTTGTTTTTTTTTATTGAGAATATGATCCATATAAATTATGCATGAAACAGATCACTCATGAAACAATGTCCACTCTGAGTACGTTTGCAGGCACCAATTCGGCTATCAATATTTTCTGTGTTTTTTAAGGGTTTTGCTGGAGTTATTCCACCAATAGCAACTTGAATGTTGTTTGTGGTTTGTTTGCGTTCACTGGACATTTAAAAAAAAAAACCCACATCAAAATCTAACGTTGTTAGATCGAATGACCTTCGAAGCCAATTGTGATCTGTATTTCGTGGAATTTTCTAGGTAACTCCACATCCAGTCGCAAAGTTGTTGCGAAAGTCTGTATGAACGAAGCTTGCTTAACAACGTTTCAATGGAACGGCAATTTCGCGTTGAACGCTGCAACATTTCGCGGCCTGAGATGCAATTTCTCATCTATGTCTGCCCATGTTCCTAACCAGAAACCAACTATCCTTGCACTTGGCGAAACCCAGGTAATTACTAATACAGATATTTCCGATGTAAGTCTAGTTGGTTATAACTTAGTGCCTCTGTTCTTTCCATATTGTGTTCTAGTCACATACATACGAAATGATATTGCTTATCAGCTTCGACCACAATATGGCTTCTGCTCTAATCCAGGATTTAAATTCTCGTCGCTAAAACTTTACGTTGTAGGCGTAGGTGTGATGAGCCGACATTGCCATAAGGGAACAAATCAAGAAAACACCGACTCGGTAAAAAGATGACGTAGGGAAAACCGGAAAAAAACGGAATATATGCATCGGTACGTGGAATGTTCGAACGTTATATAAACCAGGCGCGGTACAGACGGTCGTAGAAAACACGAAACAATATAAAATGGACATCGTCGCGCTTCTGGAAGTCCGACTCCCACATCAAGTAATAGAAACCAACGGGTTTACACTGGCGTGTGGAGGTACCGATACACAACCTCGGGACTGGTTTCATCATAAGATTACGCCTCATGTAAAAGATGTGCAATTTATTAATGACCGAATGTCGGTGCTAAAAATACAGGGACCATGGTACAATTATGAATTTATATACGTACACGCCCAACAGAATCTGCGGACGAAGAAACGAGGGACACGTTCTACGAGACCCTAGAAGAAGTATTCGATGGATCTCATCATAGGATGTTAAAATCCTCCTCGCGACTTGCTAAATACGACCAAGGCCGGATCCCGGTTGTAGTGCCGATGATGATGCAGCTGGTCTAGTTCACAAATGTCAAATATGATTGACGTACGACGCCATTTCCAAAAGTTATAACATCTTCCGATGGGGTGATTAATTTTGCGCCACCTTATATACTTTAGTTGTAGGTACTTATGTTTGTTGAGTTACGCCAATAAATGGGGTGGTAGCCCCAATAAACTTCTCGTGAAAGGCGAACCTCAAAGTAAAAATACTGTCGATGAATGTCACTTGCATCGAGGAAGCCAAGGAATTATCAATCCTCGGCACTTGAATTAATTCAACTCTTAACTGGAATGACCACATATATGAAGTTGCGAAAAGTGCGGCCTAATGTATGATGATTGATGCAAAAGATACTTCACTCCATCCAACCTGGCCACTGTTTACAAGACGTGTATTCGTCCAAAAATGGAGTTCAATTCCCATATTTGGTCAGGCGCATCCATAACCGCGCTGCACGTGCATGACGGATGAAAAAACGAGCAGTGAAGCTCATGCATCTACTGTACAAGACCATGGTCTTACCAGTACTCATGTATGGATCGGATACCTGGGTACTCAATAAAAGGCACTCTGAACTCTTAACCGCCTTCGAGGGGAAGGTCTTAAGGAGAATTGTTGGCCCCGTATGTGGGGAGGACGGATCCGGAGACGCTACAACCATGAGTTATACGCAATCTACCTTGAAGCTAATATTGTAAGAAAAATCAATCTCCGTAGACTCTGCAGGAATTATCTTAGTTATGTGCCGGCATTGGCAGGGGTTTACTAAGATTCACTAACAAGTTCGCTTTATCGGTGCACTCAGGTAAATAGCAGACAAAGAAAACTCCCACAGGTTTGGCGGTTGCAGTATAACTTCAGATAACATTTTGCAACAAGTGCTCAAGCACACCGTGGATACCAGGATAGCGTTTGGAAGCACAAATATGTCCAACTGGTTACTGTCGCTGCTCCAAGTACAGAAAATAAAACACTATTTGTTTACGTTGGTATGCTCCCGATACCGTTTATTGATGTAGTAATAGGTTAACATTGGTATTTTCACGATACTGTTTATGGATTTAGTAGTGATAGCGAATCTTTCGCACTCGCACTGGCGATTCACGACTGTCTGATTCACTCTCAGTTGGGGTGAGTTGGGCGGCGTGGTGAAAAAGGAAAAGAAATTTTCCTTTTTGGACCGTCCAATAGGAGTGGATCTCCGGTACACAGATCCTAAGGAGGGTGTGTCTACTTACGCGCGGATCACTTTGTTTGCTCGTGACGCGAGCTCATGGGCGGACGAACCATGGGCATGGAGTTCGAATAAAGGAGTATTTCTGGGAGAATTGCTTGCAGCTGAATCAATACGGTGCAAGTCATTAGGATGCGATTTTAATTATTAAACAATGACGGTTGTGTATACATCTACGCCGATTGTATATGGCATCTATAGCGACTCAAGCGTCGAATTCCAGTGTGAATATTTACACTAACAGAGAATTCAGCTCTTGGCAGCTAGGCGTGAGTTGCGCTATGCTTTGTTAGTTGGATAAAAGCCGCCGTGGGTACAGATAAACTATGAAAATCTGCCGCGCACGTGTGAGATAGGAAACGTAGGCAGACAAGGGTTCCGATGATTGTTTCCATAGTTTATTGTTTTTTTTTTTATATTAGACTTCTCTCGGGAGAGGAGAACCTATAGCGTCGAGTGGGCGCCCCGAGATGCCATCAAATAACTGTTGCAGTTCTTTTTGAACAGTTGCAGGTTGTAACGCTCTGGGAACATTCGCGTGGGAAGGGAGTTCCACAGCTTCCCCGCTCTGTAACGGAACGAGTTCTGATACAGGGATGTTCGCGCTGTCGGGAGATGAATCACAAACGGGTGCGATCCGTCGGATTGTCTTGTGGAGCGCATATAGACCGAATTGCGTGTAACAATACCAAGAATCTCCGAAGAACAGCACCCGTGATAATATCTGTAAAACAGACAGAGGTCGGCCACGCGCCTTCGATGTGATAGCGATTGCGGTTACCTAGTACGGCAACCGAAGTGTTTTTCTTTTTCAGAACAATGCTGAGATGTATTGATGTATGCGGGAATGGCGTACCGATTTCTTTCAGGGAAATTGAATAACGCATTAAATGCTTGAGGGTGTTAATGCGATCGCATAAGCGAAAAACGATGAGCTTTTTGGAGATTTAGGGGAGGAAGATTTGGAGGTTAGTGGAAAGGTAAGCGGTGGCATTAGTAGAACCGCCACAACTCCGATGGGCGGGACACCTAGCTCGCATGGTCGAAGAGGAGCCTGCCCGGAAAGGCCCGTTGTGGCAGGATGTATGGAAGGAGACAGCGTGGCAGACCTTGTTTGGGATGGAGGGATGGCGTAGACCAGGACGCCCAGAGCCTGGGAGTGCTAAACTGGATGACATCGGCTCGAAATCGGGACATGTGCGTCGACATCAATGCCCTCTTCCTCCATTGCTGCTTGCAGACGCTGTCGAAGAATTTGCTTCTGTCCTCTGCTGTCCAGATTCCGGTCCTGAAGTTCCTTCTTCAACCCAGAAACGCGAAGATCCTCCAAATGTCGATCTGACATCGTGACAACACACTTTCACAGAGTTATTTACTTCACCAATAATTAATACCACTTCTGACACCAATTGTTGCGAGCTTAGGGTTCGGTGGATTAATTATTTTTAATAAATAAGAGCCGTTAAATCGATTCTCTTTGCAAACACTTTATTAGTCTGTTAATGACAACCGTTCCTTGACACTTCGCTTCTTTACTTATCGCTTCCGTACTTATCGCTTCCTTACTGCTTACTTATTACTTATCTCGAAATCGGGACCGGTGGAGAGATTTGTTGAATACGGTCAAGACCGGATCTGTAGTGCCGATAATGAGGATGAAGCATGTATTTCCCCGTCGCTGCAATCTTCAGGCATTTGTTGTTTGTTTGCACGCACTGAACTTTTTAAAAAACCTTTAGCGTTTGGGATAATAGTGAAGAAAGTGTGATTCGAACTGACGCTATGACAGTTAGAATCACCAAAAATTGAACCAAAGCGCAACCCATCAGGCTACTGGCCGTGCTTAGAATTCGATTTTTTTTTTAAACTCAAGTATATTCCACTGATGTGAATTGTTATATTATCGCTATGGTATACGGCTCTGATGTATTTGCTTATTCGATTTTCGTTCGGTGTTCTTCACTATCTGCTTGTGTGTGCATCTGTTAGAGACGCTACAAACCCATATCAAAATCCAACATTGTTAGACATTGTTATGACCTTAGAAGCCAATTGTGATCTGCATTTCGTGGAATTACACGTTGAGGGAATTTTAGCCGAAAACGCTGTCATCTCAAGATGTGCGGTATGTAGCGCTGTCTGCTGGAAATATAGTAAACATCAGATACATCAATTTGATTGTAGTCATAAAAAGCCACTCAAAATTAACAGTGGTAGCATTTTTAGCACCATCGTTAAAGATATGTGGCCCAATAATCTCATTTGCCCAAAATCCACACCAAATAGTAATTTTATTTGGATGTATGCTGGATAACTCGAGAATTTTTGTTGCCTCGGATACAATTGCTTATTGGGGAATCGTGAAATGAGTTTCGTCGCTGAACAAAATTTTGTTTGAAAACAATAGACCTGTCGTTTATTTCGCAATAAGTTGGAATAATGTAAACGCGTTGTTGCAATGTGTACTCGCTCATGGGTAAAAAGTGTCTATTAAAATGGTGTATGCCAAACAACATTACGTGTAAACATTATACAGTATTGCCATCTAAGTGTTGCATTGGGATAAGCCTTAATTATGTTAACAGATAGGTAATGACATAACTTTATGCAACAACACCTTTTGGTATTCATCTTTATACTGTTGCCGAGATTAACCATTCTATTTGTTGTTTTTGGAATTTGTAGAACGTTCCTGTGCTTAAGGCGGCACTTCAATGAAATTGGGATGTAATTTGTAATTAACAGAAATATTTTTAATAAGAAGAAAAACTGTGCAAGAGTTGAAGGCCGGGCCATTCTAGCAACATCCTCTTAATATCTGTAAGATATTTCAAACACGAAATATTCGAGAGCCAAGTTGGTGCCCCACTGCATGGAAAGGTGAAAAAACCCTAGTGTCTCGTAGTTTGACTATTAAAGTCACGCTCAAATTTGTAGCCCAGCGGTTCTATTATTTATTTTTGAGCAAATAAGCCTTTCAATGTTCAGAAAACAATATCACTATAGCCACCCCCCCAGCATCTGTGTTTTATAACAAAGAATAACAAGACTAATCAATCCCCAAGTTCTATTTTGCAACATCTCTTGTAACCGAAAAGCAGCGCGAGGACAATACAGGCACATACAATACGTCCATTGACTTTCGCCATCCTCCAACTTACCATGCGCACAGGACAGTAGCTTCCCATGCCCACATTAAGAGAGGTGCTTGCCTTCTACCACCGGCCTCAGAAGACTTAATTTTATAGCGATTTTATAAAATTCACCAACCAGTATCTAATATTTGTTGCGTACAAGCAACGCCAAGCGCGAATTTGGTAATTTTCATTAGTCACGAAAGGTCGACAGGGGTGGCTACAGGGGAATAGTGTATATTACAGCGCTTGTGCATTCCGAATCGGCAAAAAGTGACATTGGTTTGGATCTCCTTTTTTCGGTTGTTCCCTTCTTTTGGTTGCCCTCGAGTTTGGCTTTTTTTTTGCTTGTCTCATTTTCCTTCTTTTTTTTTTATTGTTTTATTCACCGTGTGCAAAACTTGAAATGCAGGAATATGGGGATAAAGGAATATATCTTTTCTACACATGCTGCGGCCATGGAATAGTCGGCGGTGATGTTCAGTTCAGATGGAGATTCTTCAGAATCTCCAACGATGGCCGCAGCAACCGATGTAGCAGAATATCGTTGTAACCGGTGAATCTTCACAAAATCGCGAAAATCAGTTTTGGTCGTTCCAGGGTTATGGCATTTAATTTATTTATTCATTTATTTTATGTGGATTCCGTGTACCACGTCTTCTCTTAGTGATGGAAATTCTCTTCAGTGCCATTTCGTAAATGCTTTATTTGCCGGCGGATTGGTTCTCCTTTCCGAAAGCTAGACGTTGGTCGAGGGCGCAGTAAGCTGTGCAATGAAACGTTAAAAAGAAGAAAAGTCACAAACCGAAAAAAGGAAAAACTTCACAGTGAGTCTACCGGGAAAGGAAAAATATAGTACGACACATATTTTGTAGTTGCTATGGGCATTTTTTTGCTATTGTTGGCTCCACACATTTCGAAGAATGTTCAAGGGAAAGAACAAACAATTTGAAATTCAAAAATGGTGAAAAATATTTAAATCAACATAGTAAAATGTAGAACACTTCGTGTGCGAGAATAGTAAATGGCCAATGATTAATGCACCGGAAATGTATTCACCAATCTCTTATGCTTTTATGCCGGCCTGTTGAACAATTGGTCTAGGATGTTCTCGAAACTACCAACTATGTGCGTGATATAATTGGATCCTTATAAAGATGTAAACGTTTTTTTCTTTCTGTCCAGCATTTATCTCGTGCTGTCGCAAATTTTTGTTGCTCGCTTCCAGTTTCGTTTTTTTTTTCTCGTCTTGAATTCATTTCGGTGAACAGAATCAAATGCGCATATCACAAATACATGTATTTGTATTTCTATTTTTTTTTCAGATATCCTTGGCGAGAATAACGACCTCTTGTACATTCCTATTGCCGAGAAGAAGGATTAGTACATGGAATCATTTATAAATTACCTTCCAGTGAGTATTAAGTAACTTATTTATTACTAATTGTTATTAAATGTTTAAACTTTTCTTAATATCAAAAACTATAGAAGGGCTTGGTAATTCAAAGCGAAGAAAAAGCCAAATAGGAGAAAAAACTGACCCAAATATTAACAGGCATTCAAAGAGGATATTGGTGTTCTGAAAAGCCGGATATTAGAAGAGACAACGAAGTCATGTCCTCTACACAAAATGGCAGTGGCACTCCTCGAGAATTCGTGGAAGGATGGACTCTCGCGCAAACTCTTGGTGAAGGTGCTTATGGCGAGTAAGTATACAGTTTTATTAGAATTGTTGATCTTTTTTGTTTTTCCTTTCATCTATTCTTTCTTGGTTCTCAATTAAAAAATTTTCCTTGTTGCATTCACTCTTCACGGTGGAATTACACAGTTTACCACGTAAATCCCGTTTACATCATCCACCTACCACCATTGCGTGAAAAGAGCGCCCAGCTTATTTTATATTCATTTGATTTTCTACCCCGCAACCTATTTAGAAACAAAGTCATTCACTGAGTTTCTTCTATCCGTTCTTCCTCCCTTCGTTTTTATTTGCACATGCTTTCTTTATATACCGCTAAGGATATGTGATTAGTTTTCTTGTAGACAACAAAAGGGCAATGCTTCCCAAATTGAATAAATATAATTTGAAAACTATTTAAATTAATATGAGGACAAACTTGTCTAAGATGACATCGTTTTTTATCAACACTTACATACTGGAAGCATTCATTTTTATAATATATGTTGAGCTGTACGTTGTGTTACAACTTCAGAATGCTATAAAATCGAAATCAATTTTATTTAGTTACCCACAAAAAATTTGATAAACGTTATTGCTTTAGTCTTTAGTATAATACCATATTTAAACGGTTTGTGTATTTATCAGTAGAAATACACACAGTATTAATTCGTCTTACTAGTCAATTTGAACCGAGTTCTTAAATTTAGACCACCAAGAGTAGTGTACAGAACGCCGAATGCCCCGAGGACGACCCTGTACTTGCATTTAAGCGGAATGACATTTTGTCAACAGACGGAAAATTAATAATATTTTTCCCATTCAGTTAAAAAGTTCATGTAGTTGTAATTCGAAATTTCTTTTTTAAATTAGACCTTTAGCACGAAATACCATTTAATGATACTATCAAACATATTTAGATGATATTATCAAACCAAATCTATGTAGATAAAGTAAAACCCCTAGACTAATAATTTAATTAAATTAAATTAATTAATATATATTTATTTTATGGGAATTCCAATTTAATTAATTAATCTAATTTTTAATATTTTTTTTAATTGGTGTGAAATCATCAATAATTGATCACGTAACTCTGTTGAGGTTTTGTAGTTCAGCTATAATTCCAGAATCTCAAGTCTTGACGTTGTCGTCTAATTTCACTTGCTGATTTTTTTTTTTTTATATGACGGTTTGAGCTACCGATGTGGTCATTCTAGCTCTATTAAAACTTCCGGCAAGAAATTCAAATTATTGGTGGGGGTTCCCTCTTCGTTTATATGACCAAAGCCAACTGACCTTGATTTATTATCTCCGTATTGATGACATGCATCCTGAGAAAGGTTGGCGCAATGCTAATAACAATTTAACAAGTTTCTGATAAGGACCGGATACCGGTGGAGAGACTTGCTAAACAAGGCCAAGACCGGATCCCGGTGGCAGTGCCGATGATGATGATGATTGATGACATGATATTATTCCTGGATATCATTGGATCCAGAATTGTCTTCTCTCATATAGGCATAAGCTAGCTAACCAGCTCATAGCAACGTTAAGGTTCAAATTCATGTTTCTCCAACATAATTTTCGCTAAGACCTGGCCATGTTTTCTCCTATGTATGTCGCCCACGATTGGTTTTTTCTCGAAAGGGGTTAATATGCATATACTGCATATATCGTTTGGAGACGCAAAGTTTCTAGTGTTCTCTTTGATAAACGTTAATTTTTTTTTTATTAAATTTCTCTCGGGAGAGGCGAACCTATAGCGCTGAGTGGGGCCCCGAGATGCCACCAAATAGCTGTTGCAGTTCTCTTTGAACAGTTGCAGGTTGTAACGCTCCGGGAACACTTGCGTGGGAAGGGAGTTCCGCAGCTTCCCCGCTCTGTAACGGAACGAGTTCTGGTGCAGGGATGTTCGCGCCGTCGGGAGATGAACCACAAACGGGTGCGACCCGTCAGATTGCCTTGTGGAGCGCGTATAAGTCGAATTGCGTGGAACAATACCACGAATCTCCGAAGAACAGCACCCATGATAATATCTGTAAAACAGACAGAGGTCGGCTACGCGCCTTCGCTGTGATCCCGACTGTAGTCCTGATGTCAGCGCCGAGTCCCCAATCAGCCGGATCGCTCGTCTCTGTATGCTCTCGAGTAGGTCGAGGGGGTATGTTTAGGAGCCGAGCTCCAAACACGAAAGCAATATTCGAGCGCGGGTCTAATTTGGGATTTATATAGGAAGTTGGGCCGGAGTAAAATATTTCTTGACTCTAAAAAGATAGCTCAGTTTTCCTGAGGCCGACCTGTTTATGTGTTTATGCCATTATGATACATTCTCACAGATCGTGACGCCAAGCAATTTCAAACTTTCCCCAGCCTCGAGGGCCCGGCCATTCATCGTCAGCTGTGGAACCGATGATCGACTTTTCTTTGTGAATGTTGTATATTGTGTCTTCGCTGCATTGAAGTCGACTAGATTGGCCCTTCCCCACTGCAGGACCTTATCTAGATGCAGATTCAGGGAGTCAGTCTGTCTACATCTCAGCTGATGCGACGCAGATGCACCAATCGGCTGAACACTCGAAAAGGAGGAAACAAACGTACTATCATCCGCAAAACTGAACACTTTGTTATCCGTTGTCTCCAACAAATCATTTATGTGAAGCAAGAACAAGGTTGGAGCCAAAATAGAACCTTGGGGCACCCCCGAATTAACAGGATACAGATCCGAACACTCGCCGTCCACAACAACCCGGATCGATCGATTCTCGAGGAAGCTCCTCGTTCAGTCGCAAAGCTATTGGAAAAGTCCATATGAACGAAGTTTGCTCAGCAATGCCCCGTGCCAGACGCGGTCAAAAGCCTTGGAGATATCCAATGCGACCGCCCTTGACTCACCATGCCGTTCAATCGCAGATGTCCATATATCGGTTATAAGTGTCAAAAGGTCTCTCGTGGACCGCCTGCAACGGAATCCGTATTGACGATCATTCAGAAGTCCGTTGCACTCCAAATACTTAACTTACCCTGTATTGATGACTTTTTCCATTACCTTAGATAAAATAGACAGTAATGCTATCGGACGGTAATTTTGTGGGAGACGCTTTTTTCCCGTCTTTGGGATTGGCTGAACTCGAGCGATTTTCCAGCAGGCAGGAAAGGTCCTCCGTGCATAAGAAAAGCGGAAGAGTCTGCCAAGAACCGGCGATAGTTCTGGAGCACGATTCTTAAGGACTATTGCTGGTATTCCGTCCGGGCCGATTGCCTTCCTACAATCCAGTTCACGTAGAATGCGTTGAATAGTGCGCGGACGGAATCTCATATCCCGCATCGAAGAACGTACCGGCGAGATCACA
Organism: Microdon myrmicae; assembly: GCA_963931805.1. Classification (NCBI taxonomy): domain Eukaryota; kingdom Metazoa; phylum Arthropoda; class Insecta; order Diptera; family Syrphidae; genus Microdon; species Microdon myrmicae. The sequence continues at coordinate 88,678,491 of OZ007497.1, forward strand.
GGTGGCTCCAAGAGGCCGGGGTCGAGGTTTGAATTCACGGAAAATAAATTCGCGAACACATTAGCTTTATCCTTTGAATATGTGACTAACGTCCCGCTGTCTGTCGCCAACAGACGACGGTATATGAAAGATGTTCGAAAAATGTCACCGGTCGATCGTCATTCGGGGAGCGGTAAAGATAACAAAGACATTTAAGGGAATTCCTCAGCACGACCATCAACCATATGATGTCCATATTATTGGGTTCCAACGCTTACATCCTCTGGCATGCCAGATCGGACCGCGCGAAGACGCAGACTCCGCCTTTAAAACGGAATTTCGAATGTAAGTCGTATCCTGAGCAACAAAGATATGTCGAATCAGTTGACGAATCGACCTGGCTCTCAGTAAGGGGCAAGAATATCAGGTTTCGCTGTTTGCAAATATTGGTGGACGGCGTTTACATTCATATTGGTGAAACCGATGCCCCTGAAGTTACAAAATGCCGTTACCAGTCGACCGTGGGCAGAGCTTCGAGAGCGAGCCCGGTTATGTGATGACGAACCTCTTAAAGTTCTGTTACTTATCATGATATCTGCATAATGTTCCCTCTGACATAGTTCCCCCGAAATCCAAATGGGAGACTAGTTTACCTCCGGAATTCTTTATCTCAGAAGGTACGATCATGACTTATCTCCGTGTCAGTCCGGGCCATCAGTCATACAACCGAAACATAGTCGCTGATTTCAGTTGTTCTTGGTACCATTCATCATCATCATCGGCACTACAACCGGGATCCGGTCTTGGCCTTATTTAACAAGTTTGAGGCTTGATAAATTGATCATAATAGTTTGTTTTTCCGGGCAAAGTTATTAGCCTTGCGCCAACCTATGTCAGGATGTCGCTGCATGCATTGGTTCACTACTTGGCGGGCGCCAAAGTAGCTATCCAGGAGTGTCACGTGGAGACTGCATGGCAACTCGGATTGAACAGGGACACGGATCGTCCTGGCCTTCGCTGGGTTGAAAGCAATCAGAGACTATGCCCTGTATGTTCGCCCGATGTGCACTAAATTCATTACACCGTTCGACCTCGCCGTTTGTTAAGATTTCTTTCTTCTCAGGTCGGGTAAAGCGTGATATCAGAGCGCAACAGGCCAATCATCCTAGATTTATGTATCTGTGAATGTTTCACTACAGCCGATGTGTGTTTTAATGGGAGACTAGTTTACCTCCGGAATTCTTTATCTCACAAGGTACGATCATGACTTATGTCCGTGTCAGTCAGGGTCATCAGCCACACACCCGAAACACCGTCGAAGATTTCTCTCGCCGATATCGCGGAATGTACAGCGTGACGGGGTGGTATCATACCTTGGGACCGACTACCACCTAACCAACCTTTTCTGGAACCGGTCCATCAGCCAAGCCCCGAAAGATGGCCAGGGATTTCTCCCGACCATTTCACGGAGCCTAAAGCTTGATGGGGTGGTATTTCACCGGGCGACAGGGCGTTGGGACCCCACCTACCACTCGGACTTTAGTCGCCTCTTACGACAAGCCGGCCTAGCTGTGAGTATATTCTAACGCCCAACTCACAGGGCACGCTAATAGTGAATGCTCTCAGTGACCCAAAGAACATGGACAAAATTGACTCTATATAATTTTTTTATTTGTTTTTTTTTATATTTATTTTATATTTTATTTTTTATTTTTTTATTTATTTTATATTTTATTTTTTATTTTTTTATTTATTTTATATTTTATTTTTTATTTTTTTTTATTTTATTATTTATTTTTTTTTTATTTTATTATTTATTTTTTTTTTATTTTATTATTTTTTTTTTTTTATTTACACAAACGCCCACAAGGGGTGATTTTGGAGTACCCTTTAATGTCAGAGCACAGTGCGAGCGGACGGAGACATTGGTCTTAAATGCCTGGGCATTACAACGATGAGGAAACACATGATATAGTATTCCACATTCGTGTGGTTCGGCCAAAGAATGACTCTCTATATTTATTTGTGCGCCAGAAGTAGACTTTCAACGTGAATTCATGCGGATGCTCAGATTGACGGGTATCGCGGAAAAATGTCCCAGCAGGGGGAACACACTCGGCAAGTTCAGTTGAGCAACGACCGTGGTACCTATAAAAAAGAGGCAGCCATGACACGTTGCGCCTAGTTCTAACGACGGAATTGATCGACTCACAGCTGAGTCCCCAATAAGTTTCAGTGCTTGTTTTTGCGTTCTATCGACTACGTGTAGTGCAGTTTTGGATGCGCCTGACCAAATATGGGAGTTGAACTCCATTTTGGGACGAATATACACCTTGTAAATAGTGGCCAGATTGGATGGAGTGAAATATGTTTTGCATCTCTTAAGGAACCCAATACATTTGGCCGCACTTTTCGCAGCTTCAAAAATGTGGTCGCTCCAATTAAGAGTTGAATTAATTCGAGTGCCGAGAATTGATAGTTCCTTGACTTCGTCGATGCAAGTGCCGTTCATCGATAGTATATTTACTTTGAGGTTCGCCTTTAAGGCATTGAACTCTACTCGGTTAGATAATCCCCATTACTATATCTTGTTGAGGTCGGAATTCAATGTATTAAGCATAACCTGCTGATTGGTGATATTCGAAAAGTTTGTTCGGGAATGTTCGTATGAATATGCGAAACTCAATGTGCTATCATCCGCAAACGAATGAGAATTGGGTTTTTGGTAATGGACAAGAGATTATTTATAAAGATGAGGAAGTGAGTGGGTGAGAGTTTGGCGTTTGTAACAGCTACACACACAGTATACAAGCAAATAGTGAAAAATACCGAAAGAAAACCGAATAAGAAAAAAACCTGAGCCGTGTACCAAGCAATAACATCAGTTGAGTGTACTAGAGTTTAGAAATCGAATTCGTACACCCGACAATGGCCTGATGTGTTGAGCATGTGTTCAATTTTTTGTGATTCTAACCATCATAGCATCGTTTCGAATCATACGATCTTCACTATCGTCGCAAACGCTATCATTGGTGATCCCCGACGTGATCTGTGTACCAATAGCACACAATTTCCCATAGGTAAACATGACTTTACTACTTCGATCACAATTGACCATATACATATATTAGTTTATTTTTGAGGTGGGGGAATAGAAATATCATGGGTACAACGGATGACTCATCAATTCGATGCTTCTGTTTTTGGTTCTCAAACAGGAACTTGTTTTTTTGTTTGTTTTATATCCTTGTTTGTTTTATATCCACATTTATTTAACAAATTAATTACATATTTTACTTAAGACTAAATGTTAACTTCTATTTTACAAATACCATTCTTACATTAACTTACTGGCTCTTCGCAAGCACTCTAAATTATACATTATTATTTTTCTTATGCCGTTCGGTGTACAATAACTGTTTTCTTAACATGTCACAATAATTGATATGTTTTCTTTTTTTAAATGTATTCTATTTTTTTTTACATCATGTATTATTTACTTCTTTTTTATATAATTACATATATACGGGGTTGACACGCAAAAAATAAAAAATAAAACAATAAAACAAAACGGACAAATATAACAAGGAATACAAATAAAAATAAAAAAATAAAAAACTAAAATTAAATTAAAAATGAAAATAAAAAAAAATAAAAATAATTGGTAATTGGGGATAGGAGGAAGGAAAGCGGTGCGCCTGGGAGGCACACTATATTTGGGGACGTGTAGTCCTTTCTTCATCACTGATCCGCCACCAGTTGGGATGGGATCGATCTTTTATTGATTTATCTCTTGCACCGATCACCATATCAAAACGCGGGTGATCTGGAATATTAGAGATATTGTTATCATATAGAATTCGCTTATCCCTAGCACCACGGAAAGCGTGGTAAATAATAGGGACTCTGCGTTTGTCTTGGATAAGTCCTTTTTTATCCAAGAAGGGGAACGCTTCTGGGGGAATGAACCCATTCTGGAGAGTACTCTCCATATACATGTCATTGGGATAGAATGCTCCCGAAATGAGATCATTTTCAGTGCTGTGACCACGAATAATCTTAATAATGAAGTTATCTATTCTGTTTAGTCCTGATTTGTCATACAGGACTTTATTGGGATAGTATTTCTTATACTGCGACTCTGGGGTTCTGTACATTCCGAGGCAGGAACGCAAACACTGCCTCTCGAACACCCGAAACTTCTCCATGTATAATGGGGATATGTTGTACCATACCGGGCAGCCATACACCAATATTGGTCGGATGAATGCTGAGTATGAAATTATTTTCACCTTGGGGTCCAGCAGACTACTACGGAATAGTCTACGTGGCATTGCATATCCGTTTTCAGCTGCTGTATGCTTTTCAAAGTAAAGATACTGATCAAGCCAGATTCCAAGGTATCTGACTACAGTTTTTACTTGTAGGGGAAGATTATTACTTCCTGCAATGGAAAAGGTTTTCCAATTCCGTCTTGTATCCCTTGATGCACTGGACAGTGGCGTTCTGAAAAGGATAGTCTCTGTTTTCTGGAAATTTATTTTTAATATCCAGTCGTCGCAAAAACGACGATTTGATTTTGTTGAAATCATCTTGCAGAAGTCTGTTGATGGCATTAATCTTTTCTCCAGATCTATACACAACAATGTCTTCGGCATACGCAATTGCATAGTTGAGAGAACCCACTAGATCACTAGTGTAAATGTTAAATAAAATGGGAGAATTCACTGCTCCCTGTTGTAGACCGTTTTTGATGTGGAAAGTCTTGTTAGAGATTATATCTACACATTTCACCACAAATCGTTTACTCGTTATCATATCGTAGATAATGTATAATAAATATTCGGGCATACCTAGATTTGATAACTTATATACCAGCCCTTCTAGCCATACGGTGTCGAAAGCCTTTTCAAAGTCAACCAAACAGGCCCCTGTGCATTGTCTCTTCGCCTTGTTCCACTGTATGTCGGAAACAAGTTTTGTCGCAGCATGAACTGTGTCATGTTGCGATCGGGACCAAACTGATTGTTCGGAATAATACCATATTCCTCACACCAGTTAGTCAATGCTTTATTTATAATTTTCTCGAATACCTTGCTGATGTTCGGAAGCAAACTAATCGAGCGAAGATTGGCTGGATTGCTCCCGTCCTTGCCCTTTTTGGGGATGGGATGGACTACTGCAGATTTCCATTGGATTGGATAATATGCACTGTTTAGAGCGTCATTGAACAAGATAGTGTAAACCTTCACTACTTCCAGAGGTAAATGCTTTAGAACAATGTTTGGAATACTATCTATTCCAGAAGATTTTTTGTTCTTAATCGATCTAAGAATGTCTGTCAATTCATCCTTGTGTACAAATATGCTAGTGTTTAGATCTCTAAGCGGGGAATCCGCTCTATTATTTTCACTAAAGATAGTGAAACTTCGACTTAAGAGACGTCAATTGTTAAGTTCATTGCATAGCGAAATATGTTTTTGGAGAGCCCTATTTTCCAGGTCAAGGTTAGAATGAGCCGATTCGTTCAATCTACTCACTGCTTCGAAACAAGCGCCAATTGAGTTCGCCTTTTTTTGCGGATCCTCGACTATTATGAACTCTTCGTTAGAGTTGATGTGTTCCAGGGTAAGTCCTGCGTTCAGCAGAGTTTGACAATTCTCGGGAGTCCGCGGAACTCGCAGACATGGGATGTCATTATAATCTTTCCTTCGAAAGACTTTATTTATTTGTGGGAACATATTCGGTCCACTAGCTTTATTGGCTTGAATTCTCTTGTTACAGTCTTCATTAATTACTGATCTATAGTTGTCACGGATCAGTTTTTGAAGATTTTTAATTAGTGACTTGATTGTTTTTATTTCCTGGCTATTTGGATCGCTAAACTGTCTGTAGAGCAGTTTTAACTTAGAGAGCAGAATACTCGTTTGCCTATACAGCTCGTCGATCGTTGAGTTCCTCTATCCCTTTGTATGGCTCTCCATGTGAGACACTTTGGGGATAGAACGATTAATTGTATTAGTAACAATGTTGTCATTCGTCGAAAGATAATGATCAATTTCATCATTATGAAGATTTCTGTCAATTGTTTGATCTATGCCATTGGAGCGTAATTCTCTTTTTATTATCCGATCAAAGCGCGACCAGTGTGCTTTTCCGAAATTAAAAGAATGTATCTGTTTGTGCTGCTCAAGTAGTGAATGTTCGTTTGGGACATGTATTACAGCACCAAGTCCGTAATGATCGCTATCGTACTCGATTGTACAAAGACAATTTCGAGTAGTTAGATCCATATCTAATAATTGTATTCGATCGTCTAGGAGCAGTATATCGAAGAAGGAATTTTTTCTTCGATATGACGGAGTACTTGTAGTGTACAATTCCAGTTTATGTTCGATAACGTTTGTTTGCCATCAGTCGAACAACGCATTGCCTCTTGTGTTTGTGATAAGGTTGCCCCAAGGAGTGTGCTTGGAATTGAGATCTCCCACCATAAAGAAATAATTATTTTCCGAGTCTAACTTGAGACTTCGAGAAAGGGTATCAAGTTCATTGATAAACTGTAAACACTGTGGAGATTCGGGAGCATAAGCAGAGATCACCTATAAATGCCTTTAACTTTTCAAAGGAATATCTATAACGCAGGCTTCTAGTACCTGGAAGTTGTATACATCTCTACTGTAGACGACTTTGTGCTGTAGACCATTTTTAACTAAGACAGCGACACCGCCCCCCTTAGTGAAATTTGGACGATCTCGTCTAATTACTTTATAATTTGAGTAGCCCAATTTGTGCCTTTGATTTAGCTAATTTTCGCTAGCCAAAAGCATATCTGGGCGTTCAGCTTCCAGCAGATGGCTGAGATTATCCCTTCCTTCCATGCGGATTAGTGAATTAACATTCCGGAACTTGTTTGTGTGAGAGCTCGTATTCTCATGATGAAGACTGATTCGTAGACGGTGGTTGGTTTTCCGTTCACGACTTTTGGCGCACAAATAACTGTGTACCATTCAGAAATGACCACTTTATGTTACTCTAACGCGCACTGTAAGAATATGGTCGGTAATGCCGAGCAAAACAGGTAACCATTTGCTGCGATGTGATTCTTCCGCGAAAAATTTTAGTTGGATTTAGCTCACCTTGGAAGATCCGTACGTTCGATTGCTATTTTGATATAGATAGATCCATACACCATCACCTGTGCAGATATTGTTTGTGTGTTTTGTTTTATCTCCACATTTATTTACAATTCAATTACAGATTTTACTTAAGACTAAATGTTAAATTCTATTTTACAAATATTCTTTCATTTAACTTACTGGCTCTTCGCAAGCATTCTAAATTATACATTATCAATCTTTTGTTTTTCTTATGCCTTTCGGCGTGCATGTGCTGCAGATGTTGTATACACCATCTGATGTACTGTGATGTATGCTTTTCAACATTTTCTTGCACCAATCGACACGAATGCTTGTCCAATTATGTGGGATCCAACTCGCTCAAACCTTTTCTATGGCCAAATGATTACGCAACATCTTATTGATGTTTGTCATACTAATGTCCAAGGGTATTGTAGCGTTTTAAACAGATACACACACAATACACAAGCAGATAGCGAAGAACACCGAACGAAAATCGAATAAGAAAATGCATCAGAGCCGTATACCATAGCGATAACTTAACCAATCCACATCAGTCGAATGTACTAGAGTTTAGAAATCGAATTCGTACACACGGCGGAGGCCTGATGGGTTGCGCCTTGGTTCAATTTTTGGTGATTCTAACTGTCATAGCGTCTGTTCGAATCACATGTTCTTCACTATCATCCCAAACGCTGTAGTATCTCAATCTCACGGTGTGTCATATGTCCATCCTTCGTCACCAGTTCATTGATGTTTTCTAACACTACAACCGATTTGCGACGACCTGTAGCGATTCTAACAGATACACACAATTCACAAGCAAAAATAGTGAAGAACACCGAACGAAAAAAATCGAATAAGAAAAATACATCAGAACCGTATACCAAGCGACAAATAAAAATAATTCACACCAGTGGAATATACTCGAGTTTGGAAATCAAATTCTAAACACGGTCAGTAGTCTGATGCTTCACTGCTTCGCTTTTCAACCGTTTCATCGTGTGTTCAATTCACCTTCTTCACTATCCTTGCTTAACGCTATATATAGACCTTCACAAAATTCGTCTTGAGGCGAACGTCGGCCATGGTTGAATTCGTTTTTTACAGTATTGTACGGTGAGGCTTCATCGTCGTATAAGTTTATAGTGTTTGCGACGATAGTAAAGAGCGCGCATTTCGAACCTACGCTATGACCATTAGATTCAATAAAGGATAGAACCACCGCCTAAACACATCAGTTCACCGCGGTGTGTACGAATTCGATCATTATTCTCAAGTGCACTTAACTGATGTGGAATTTATATGTTCTATGCTCTGGTTACAGCTCTGATGCTTTCCTTATTCGATTTTCTTTCGGTGTTGTTCTTCAGTAGTTGCTTGTGCCTTGTGCGTGTTTCTGTTACAAACGCCACACGTTTATCAATCCATTCTTGTCTTGATAAACCACGTCGAAATTTATGACCAAAAATCGCACGACAATGTTCAAGAGTTAATTTAATTTTTTGCTTGAGATGAATTTTTCAAACAAAGATGGTAAGCGAAAATATGCTTAGTACGTTGATTCTACAAAATGTCAAATTTTTCAATGGAAACGTCAGCCTGCACCTGACAACACTTAGTGCTGCCAATGTAGAAATATAAGAAGCAACAGTGTTGATCTGCAGCCACACATTTACGAAACAAATCGGTTTACGAATGCTCAACAAACTAAAATTATGCAATTCAAAATAAAAACAATGATTGTGTACAAATTCTTAGAATTTGAATTTACAACTTTACTATTACATCCCGCCTAATTGCCTTTTACTCAATGAATAATTCAAAATCGAGTGAATACATTTGAAGAGACTTTGGAAACTTATGGCGTGGAGTATGAGGCTTTGCAATTGAATTTGCATTTACGCTGGTATAAATTCCAATTAAATCAGAAACTGATGGGTACACAACGTAAACAGTAGAAAATTGTAAATTAGAAAAAGATGGTTGATATTTGCTTTTCAAAAAGTTTCGTTTTCTGATGCTCATTATTTCCAGCTCTCTATAACAAAATTGTGGACGAAGGAAATTCAGTGGCTTAAGTGAGATAATTATATGCACAAAATAGCTTTTATGGGAATTGTGGTCAGGTGGCGTAGTTTTGTGTTACTCGCAAATAATGGAGGTTCTGTTTTAATGGTCGATGATGGGCATTTCTAAACGGATCTATTCCCATGATAATTACCTAAATTAAAGATTTCATCATCCTTTCAACAGTACGGAACGACTTTTCAGATACGCTGCTTTGCATAAAACCTCCATACAAAACAAATTTCATGTATTAGCCACACAAGGGATCATTCCAGTTAATATGGTTACATTGTTTTGAAGGGTTATGTTAGGAGTCGTCAGGCTTTATTTCAGAGCATTTAAAGTAATGCGATATTCACACACAAGCTATATTAAAAACCACCGTCGTTGAAAGGCTTTTCAAAATGATGGCTGTAATAATAATACAACGAACGAGACTATTTGACCGACATTGTTTCGTATTTACAAAGAAATTTCCTTTACAAATAGTGCAGGATTCCTTTAAATTAAAGCCCGTATCTCTAAAATACATGGTTGTAACATACAATAACTAGGTTGAAGATAGGTTCACTTATTTTACCCCAAACTGTTACTATAATTGTCGATATCATTTACGTTTGACTTTGGAGAACATATTTAATAATGATAACCTGTACGATGTCCTCTTCAGAAAAGTAAATGTCTGTCACTTCATATTGCTTTGACGTGACGGCTTCATGGATCTCGTGTATATTTCAACCTGGTGGTTGAAGGAGAAAGAAACAAGAGATCATAACTGTAACCATGGAAGGCGGTTTTTACTTACGTTTGTTGCACAAGTAATGATAATTAAGGGGTAATATCACCTCGTGACTTCTCAGGTTTTTTTTTTTATTGTTATTATTTTACCTCCCCTTAGGTTCTCACCTAGAGACCTGTGGGGTTCTTAGTATGTGCAGGCAGGTGCACTGGTTCACTAAGGCAACCTGACGTGCTAGTCATTGATCACGGTGTCGTAACTAAGACACTGTGGTTGGTCCCCGCACGTCCCAACTAGATTTACAAAAAAACGACTCCAATTATTCTCTCTAGCTTTTATTCGGTATACCGTGTTACACATGAAATAGTTCGCAACTTACGCACAATGTCTAAATTCATTTATATTTAGTTAAAATAGTGTGACGCATATGACAATCAGTACTAGAATCTTCGAGAAAGTCCGAAACAAAGTACTAGATTATTTTAGGAAGTACTGGAAAACTGGAATAGAACATTCAAGACTATGGAACGGACGGAAACGAAACGCCGAATCAGAATAAGGAAACGGTATAAATACGTCGCACACAGAAAGTGAAGGAGTAAGAAGTAGAAAGTGGAGCAAGCGATAAGTAAGATGTAAGAAGTAATAAGTAAGAAAGTGAAGCAAGCGATAAGTAAAGAATATAAGTACGGAAGTCAAGAAATCGTTAAGTGTACGGTAAAAGTAACGGTTGTTATTAACGGACGAATAAAGTGTTATATTAATTCAAAATCGATTTAACGGCTCTTATTTATTAAAAAATAATTAATCCAGCGAACCCTAAGCTCGCTACAATAGTTTATAGCTTAAACAACGCATTCAGGTTCATTTATATTTACATAAAATAGATTACAGCTTAAACAACACATTCAGTTTCACTTATATTTAGATATGATAGATTTCAGCTTAAACAACACACTCAGGTTCATTTATATTTAGTCAAAATAGATTACGTCTTAAACAACACATTCAGTTTCATTTATATTTAGATAAAATATAAATTCATTTATATTTAGATAGAATAGCTTACAGCTTAAACGACACCTCTAAATCCGACTCCGTTGACACTAGGCTCGTGCGTACTTACTGGTGGATGAAATTCGACTCTTCCATATTTTCGACTCCGTTAATTTTACGTTTTACGTGGAGGGCCCGACTTGCCTCCACGGAATCTAAACCGAGATTGAAGAATTTCCTTCGAAACGACAATAGGGGATGATCTTCGATACATTGGTCACGGTGAAGATGTGCACACACACAGATATGGTTGCTTCGCACGCTCATGCTGTGTGTCCATGAGAATGCGAACCGTGGATATTCGAATTCCATAAAAGCAAATGTTACACGACGTGTTTGCAGCTGGGCAAGTATCATGAGGAAGATACTTGGGGTGTTTACCCGATCAGAAACTGCGTACAGCATTTACGCTGATCGTGCACATCGCTGGCGTCTTCAAAGGATCGGTTTATCATGTGCGCATTTACATTATGCAACAATCGATTCCCTTCGGTAGCCAATGGTGTGTTATGCTGTGCATTGTCGTTCTAAAGATCGACCGATGGGTCTGTGGAGTAAAACAAGGCTGAACATGCCATGCAGGTGTGCGGCAAAATACTTTGTTCGTTATGTGCATTGGCATGTTCGGGGATTTATGTTGGTTACGTGATGTCGTAACCGAATTGGATTTCAGGAACATGATGCGTTGAATGCAAGCATGCCCCCGGGAAAAATGTTTGTTGATGCTAATGCAATTGCATTAGCGAATGGTAATTGTTTTAGGTGGTTAGAAGACACCTTTGGGTAGACGATGGAAAGGTGAGTAAATGTTTTCCAGGGTTTATGTGTTTTAGGTAGCCGTCTTTGTGTCGTACCTGGAAAAGGCAAGCAGTGGCGTTAATGGGAAACTCCACCGACCCAAAGTGACTTGTTTTTCTTGAATATTTTCTCAACGTCGGAAGCAATTATCAATGTCAAATTTTGAACACAACATATTTATTAAGTATTTGCGAATACATAACGTTTTTTTTTTTCTTTGTGTTAGTAAAAAAATATTAAAAATTGTCAATTTGATAGATGGCGCAAAAAAAGGTACCCAATCGGTCTCCATCGTAGCCCTGTTTGCAATCGTCTGTAATCATACAACAAAAAGTTTTTTGACATTATATAATATTTGCCGGAGTCTGAACCCATTTTCAAGAAAAAAAAAAAGGGAAATAACTAAAATGGCGAACCTGCAAACTTTAGGTACCGATTTCTGAACTATTTTGTCTTTAACGTTGAATCATCATCATCGACTTTACAACCGGAATCCGGTCTTGGCCTTATTTAGCAAGTCTCGAGGCCTGTTAAATTTTCCATAATAATTTATTTTTACGGGCAAGGTTATTAGCCTTGCGCCGAACGTTGAGCAGAAAGCGAAATTTGTGACAAATGTATCTAGTTTTAAAAAAAAATGCATCTACATTTAAAGAACGAAGTACAATTTAATTTATCTACATCTAAAGAAATAAATAAAGAACTCAAACTTTTTGTCACGTGTTTAATATGTTCTAAGTACTATTACTACTTTCACTATTTATTAGCCTGTAGGAACCCGGAAGTTCATGACCTCGCCGATTCGACTCCGCCGTCGTTCCCTGTCCTATGCACTCTCCTTCCACGCTTGACCAGGCGATCCGATCTCCTCTAAGTCAAACCTAACATTGTTCTCCCATCTCCGTCGCGGCCGTCCTACCGGTGTCTTTCCTGTCGATCTACCGCCAAGAATTCTACGCACGTTCTATCGGTGCCCATTCGCGCCACATGTTCAGCCCATCTTAATCTTCGCGACCTGATTACTCTCACTATTGTAAGTTTTGCAGTATAGCTCTTCCAATTCATGGTTGTGGAGTTTCCTCCATTGTTCTGCCTTGCCATATTTAGCGCCAAAGATACCCCTTATAACTTTATTCTCAAATACACGGAATTTGTTTTCTTTCCGTTTTGTGAGAGCCCATGTTGTGCATCCGTATAAAACAATCGGCAGAATTGTGGTTCTATAGACCCGGAGCTTTTTATTACGTTATAGCAGTTTGGATTTCACCAGTTTGCTGACTGCCGCCAACTAGCGTTGCCGGAGTGCATTGTTTTGTTAATTTCATTTAAATTCTTTAACTTTTTCAAATATCTTGCCTCTGACGTTTACATGAGTTCCCTCTGAGGTCTATCTGCTCTCGCCGTAATCATATATTTTATTTTGTTTTCATTTATTTCTAGGCCCACCTCTTCTGCTGCTTGCATGATGATTTTACTGCTTTTACTTACAGTTTCTAGATCATCGCCCACAACGGGGATGTCATCCGTATATGCGAGCACTTGTGTAACCTCGTTCAGGGATAATCCGGCCAGGTTGTCGTCCTGTACCTTTCTGATGACATACTCGAGCACAATGTTACAGACATGGTGAGAGGCCATCGCCCTGTTTTAGTCCGTCCCGGATTTCAAATGGTTCTGAGAGGTGGTTTCCTATTCTAACTCCACCTTTGTTTTCGTTCATGCAAATTTGAATTAGGGCGGCATATTTTTTCGGGATTCCCAGCCCAACATCAATATGGTGAGTCTTTGTCTTGCGACTGATCTGTCGCCTTCTTTGAAAATGGGGCTGACTATTGAGGTTTTTCATTTTTCGGGAGTGACTTCCTTGTCCCATATTGTTTTGATAGGTTGGTGGATTTTTCGAGCGGTTTCCTCTCCTCCATGCCTTATAAGCTCTGCCGGTATGTAGTCGACTCCGGCAGCTTCGTTGTTTTTCAATCGATTTATTGCATTTACAACTTCGTTGAAAGAGGGCTCTGGGATTTGAGGCTCGCCTGTATGCACGTCTGGTGCGTTTATTTGTGGTTGATGGGTGGCGCACATTAAGCAGGTTTTCTGTTTTCAGTACTGCTTCCATCTTGTCAGGATATTGTTTGTATCTGTGACCAGACATCCGTTTGGATCTCGAATTATTTTGACTCTCCCTCGGTAGCCATTTCTAATTGAGTTTATGTCGGCATGCTTACCTCTGATATTCTTTGCTCTGGCATTTTCTAGGATTTTTTCAATCCGAATTCTCCTCCCGTTCGCGTTTTTTTTTTTCGGTTGAAAAGTCTCGTTGTCTCTTTCCGAATCGTCGTGTCTCGTTTGATGTGGGAGTCGGACTTCCTGAAGCACGATGAAGTTCATTTTATATTGTTTCGCGTTTTCTACGACCGTCTGTATCGCGCCTGGTTTATATAACGTTCGACCATTCCACGTGCCGACGCGTATATTTCGTTTTTTCTTACGTCTTTTTTTTTTGTCGAGTCTATGTTTTCTTGATGATTTGTTCCCTTATGGTAGTGCCGGCTTGTGGGGGTTTATTAAGCGTGTGGTGCCGGCACGATACAGGTTCACTAAATACACACTGTAGTTTCGCCGCAAATTGTTCACCAAAATAAAACACAATTTATTGTTGGGATTTTATTGAATTTATTTGGTTGCTGATGTAACCGGGCTTAACAAATCACAGCTTGTTCTTTGCAATTGATATATGTTTTAATGCTATTATTATACTAATAATGTACGCGAATGGGTGTAATTGGGGTTAAGAAATCGCAACTTGTTCTTTGCAATTGATATTTGATTTAATGCTATTATACTAATAATTTACACAACTTCTTTCACAATACGCAACCCCTAAAAATTATTGTTTCTTGAATACTGGTGTACAAATTGGGTATTAATTCCGACTCTTTAATGCTCGACGGTGCGCACTCTACGATGATTGAAACTCGACTTATTTTACACACGGGGGTGTGCGCACTCCCGTGGGCACGCTGTGATGGTTGAATTTCGACCGACTTCAGCAGCTTACCTAGGGACTCTCTTTCCCCACACTATCAGTCATTCTTGACCGCACAGTCATCCGCATTCTCCCATTGTCCGCCCGTTAAGGTGAATAAACTCTTGCGAATTTACTAACAGTCAATGAACTTAGGGAGAATGGGAAAACTGCAACGGAGAGCATAACGATTTCAGGGTTGATTTGCTTTCGCATGCAACGAAAATGAAACCAATAAGGTGACCGCGTGACCTAGTTTCGTATTAGAATTGCTCTCAGAGTGCAGAACCAATAATGCACTCCGAGAAGGGGAAATGGGGTGGGTTGAAAATTATTTTTCTTATACTTTTCACCTGACTCTGGATATATTGATCCCCAGCGAATAGCCATGTTTGGCGCAGGTCAAAGGACGCCGCGATGGCTTGGGATAATATCGGCGTGGGAAAAAGACTAAAGGAATTCGCCATAACCCAAGCCGCTTTGCTATGTAGCAACAGCGTCGCTTACCCACGCTTTGCCGTTGCTAACCAGGCATGAGATTTCTGATTTCCGAAAGGAAATCTCGTGTGGTTTATCAAATAATGTTGCGATATATGCATTATCTGCATGGAAGGATGAATTCAGGTTTTGCCTAAAAAAAAAAAAAAAAAAAAAAATGTGACGAGAAGGCCGAATTTGGCGAGACAGGACATATGTGTCGTTCATCTTGTCTCTGACTTCTGGTCATCTTGCGATAACCAGAATCACCCACATCCGTGAGAATATTGGGCTCGCTCTCGCGGCATCTGAAAAGAGAAGAAAAAAGAGGGGTATCCAAGGATAGTGTGGACAGTGTTAGTCCAAGTGTTCTCTAACTACTTTTATAGAGGGATGGTGGGAAAGAAATCTTACAAGACCGGTGGGTCTTGGGTGCGGTAGTAAACGCAGATCACGTCTTTGGCGTCTGATAATCTGCTCTTTGGTCGGTGTGTATGTTTGTGTTTGTGCCGTCTTGTACTGTGCGTTCGTGTGTTTGGTTTGTTAATTGTAGACCCTATGGGATGGGTTCAGGAATCCTCTATTATAGAGGGGAATGTTGTTGGGAAGGGTGCTTTCTTCAGTTTTGTACTGAAGAAGAAATTGTGGGGGTTTGATCCGAAGAGATCGAGAGAGAGAAGGGTCAAGAACGCAAGAGTCCCGTACAAGTAGGTTCTCGCTGTTCTGAATGTTTTCGAGGTACTTATATGCTAATTGAAGCAAGTACTCGTCGATAGGGGTAATGGAGGCGCCTTCGTATAGGTGAGAGTTGGGGTAATGACGACCGTCAGGCCTTCTAGAATGATTGGTGCATCTTCTGAGGAGTTTCCTTTCCAAAACCCGAAGTCTTTCCATTTGAGCGGAAGATATGCAGGACCATATGGGAAAGGCGTACGATATTCCAGATCGGATTAGCTGCTTATAGCAGAGAAGCTTAACTTTGGTGTCAAATTTGTTCCTCCACTCCAGGATGTTGTGCAGTTGCTTAGACCGACCAAGGCCCCTTTGGAGAATGTGGGTCGTCACATGTTTGATGAAATTCATTTTTGGGGTATAAGTGACCCCGAGATATTTCATCTTGTCCTGTGGTCTAATCGTAGTATCTCCCATTTTTATTCGAATATTCTGTGAATATCGAGAAGTAGGTTGGGAGTGTTTACTACTCAGAATTATGGCTACTGCTTTGGATCAGGTTTTGCCTCCTTTGGGAGGGTACCTTTTACAGGTGGTATAAGCCGTCAAATGGGTTTGGGGTTGACGTTGTGCGCGGTCTGTGGGCGAAATTGTGGTTGTAATTGTGGGTTGGTTCTCGGCGTCGTATAGGGAACCCCCATAGGCTCATCACACCTACGCCTACCAGGTTTTTCGTGAGATTGTTTTTTTGTATATTGATTATTCATATCGTGGGAACAGTCTTGGGGTTTCAAATAGGCCGCCGCCATATCAGAGCCCCATTTTGATATGGTGAGGTCTATTTACTGCTCTGATTCGACTCTGTGTCAGAGAAGCGGTATTATAGTACAGCCGGTATATCTCTGGCTGTAAACCATCCATACCACATCCAGACCATCCAACGCTAAAAGCATCGGTTTTCGTCCGATCACCGAAATTTAGCACTGTCGGACGTGGTGAGTACTTAGATAGGGGTCTGCTTGGGTGGCGCCACTGCTTCTGTCAACTAACACACACAATACACAAAAGAAATCGCGAAGAATGACACTAAAGGGAAATTTAATAATCAAATGGCATTCGAACCGTATACCATCGCAATTGACATAGCAATTGCACTTCATTAGCACTTGAGAATAACAATCGAATTTGTACACTCGGCAGTGGCCTGATATGTTGAGGCTTTGTTTCTATCTATTAGGAAGTCTAGCCGCCATAGGGTCGGTTCGAGTCGCTTCTCCTTCACTATCGGCGCAAACGCTACAACCTCAATGCGGATTTTCATTGGAACCCCTATTATTTTTTGTGAGCGCTCTGGTTTTAAGACTGGCTTACTCCAAAAGATGTCCAAATCCGAAGGGCTTGTTGGTGCACGTTCTACCTACGTTTCACCATCTTTCTTACTTTTGGGCTTTCGCGGCGCTTGCCAATATTTTTCGCAGCCATTCCCTTGTATGGGTAAGGTCTTGGGTTTATTGTCAACCGAGGTCTGGACTCTTCAAGTCCCCTTGGTTTCGTTACGAATTTTTGTTGCATGACCACTGATTTGTAATAAAACACACACTTGAACTTTTATATTGCATTTAATCTTTATTACGCTCGAAAAGTGACAAAAACACACACTTGCCACTTTGTCATTTAGTTCACAAACACACGTAAATATTTCACATTTAAACGTTATTAGTTAAAACACTTTTAAGACTCTGCCGTCTTGCGAAGATGATGGTTTATTCACGACTCTATTTATATTTTTTCCGTACCGCATGACTTACGAGTTCAACCGTCTTGGTGACGGTTTTAAACGACTTCGTTTAATTTATCTATATGAAATTTTCACGGGCGGCGGGCTTAGTCACTGTCCGTCTAGGACAACGATTGGTATCAGACTCCTTGATAGAATGTCCAAACAATCTCTCTTTCGATCGTGCACACCGAAAGATGCATCCATTGTTTACACACAATAGACCTTTTTTGATACACATGGGGTATGCTTCGCAGTACATTTCCTGAAAATCATAAACATTGAAAATGTTTATGATCTGCGAGACCTGATTGTGTGGATGCGTGTATACAATTCTTAGAACCTTGCATTTAGACAAGTATTCATTTATGGTCAACGATGGCAAAGATATTTAGTATACCTTATTGCTTCGTTAACATGGAATTGTTCTTTGCTTTGATTAGCACATAATTTTTTTTGTGCCGTCATGGATTTTTCACAGATGTGGTATCTGGATTCCATGATTCGCCCGTATATGCATTTTGTATCTAATGCACTTTTACAGGTACTCATTTAGTAAACGAAATTTACGCCAATGTCGCCATTTGTTCTTTGGTTTTCTTGTGTACTTAAAATCGCTTTGATTTTACAAAATTAACATATCCAAATGCACATTTGAAATGTGGAACTGGTTGCTTTCGTTTACATATAAATGTTAACACTAATAGGTTTCTGATTTCTCTTTCAAAATGTATTTCTTTTATAAAGATTTCGAATTATTCGTCCAAAATATCCATCGAGCTTCCCTTATTTTTATGAGCTGCTATAAACTACTCTTATGTTTTATAAAAGCTCTTTTTTTCTTTCAAAAGACAAATGTCGTTTACGAATAAGTAATTTAGTACGAGAGAACAAACATTGGTTATAATCTTGTTTAATTATTCATAATAATTTTAACATCGCGGACGTAAAAGTAAGCGAATCGCAGAACAATTAATCACGTAGACTCTCTCTTATTTGATTGGGTAACGGAACACTACGTTCGTCTGACAACACTTCTCTTGCGTTCTGACTCAAGCGGTTGTTGAATAACGACTCACTCGACGTTGCGTACCGTTTGAGGATTGATTATCGACTGACTCAATTAGGGATGAAGATGGGTAATTTAATTTTTGCACACAGAACAACCAATCGAGATCATACTTCTGCTCTCTCATTGCCACGCCCGTCGGTGTGTGGTGAATACATCGGTTAATTCGATAGTCGACGAACATGGGAGAATGAGAGAACAGAAACACGATGTACTATGATCTCGGGGTGGGTTTGGTTGTGTGTGCATGAATCAATGCAACTTTGAGGGTAACCCACTAACCCAATTCGGTGAATGTGGTGACCTCAGCGGGCATTGAAATGTAGGAAGACAGAACTGTGAAGGAGAGGAAAATTTAGCTGGTGCTATTCACCTGCGAAAAGAGATCATTGATCCCCAGCGGATAGAGTGTCTGGGGAAAGTCGAAGTGACGCTACTTTGGCTAGGGTAATATTAACGTGGGGAACATGTTATGGACTTCGATAATTACCCAAGTCGTTGCATGATTATGCAACAGAGTCGTTTGATTCGACTTGTTGCTAACCACATGGATTGGAATTTCCGGTGGAAATCTCATGGTTAGAGGACTGAAGTTGTCGTATGGCAGAAAGGTAGCTGAATTCAAATATGCATTACTTGCATAGAATAATTAATTCAGGTATACGTCCGTTATTGCAACATGCTTTTCGGGTGAATAGGTAAGTAGGAGAAATTGACGTTGGTTTGACACGCTATTGGCGGTCGAAATTAGGCGGAAATAGTGGGTTGGTTCTCCATGTATTTAGAGAGTTTTCAACAGCTCATAAATAAGACCGACCTGGTCCCACCAAATACACAGCATAACCTTCGCAGCGTAAATATTCGGCCGAGCCGGCGACGTAGAAGCATGGCCGGACAGTCCCCATGACTCTTTTCTTTGGGTTGCTGTAATAAATCCATTTTTCACCATTCGTCACGGTGCGATGAAGAAAACCCTTCCTTTTTTGCCACTGGAGCAGTTGTTCACAGGCGAAAAAACGACGCTCAAGTCATAAGGAACCCAAGTTCCTTGCTTTTAAATTATTCCCAACGCATGCAATCGCTTGGAAATGGCTTGGCGGGTAACTCCTAATGCTGATGAAAGCGCTTGTTGCTTTTGGCATGGATCCTTATCGAACAATGCCTCCAACTCAATGTCTTCGAAGGTTTTTGGTCTTCCTTCACGCGGACGGTCGTCAACATCGAAATCACCGTCTTTGAATCAGGGCACGTTGTTTCACTTAGAGCAGCATCTCGGTAAATTTTGTGGAGCTCTCGATGGGCTTCAGCCGTCGTTTTCTACGAATGAAAGAAGAAAATCAACACTCCCCCCCCCAGCACAAAATTAGACATTTTCATACAACCAAAAGTATATGACGCCAAAGCAATATCATTGCGGTTTGTTTACCATGTATCTAAGCTTGGTTCATGACGTTTTGGATATACCGAAATTGAACTCACCAGCACTTATTGCCATCTATTGACAAAGAACGGGAATTTAGTTGCACACCTAATAAAAGGAATAAGGTTTTAAAAACACACCCAAAACAAATCTATTTTCTTTATAAATATATATATTTTTCTTTTATTTCAAGCTTTATGTATCTTTTACAAGGATTCAAAAATTTATTTGGCAATTTGTTAGTTCGTTGCCTTTGTGACATTGTAATGTGTTTCCTCTGTGTCCTTCATTTAGTATATGAAATTTACGCCAGTGTCGCCATTTGCTCTTTGGTTTTCTTGTGTACTTAAAATCGCTTTGATTTTACAAAATTAACATATCAAAATGCACATTTGAAATGTGGAACTGGTTGCTTTCGTTTACATATAAATGTTAACAACAATAGGTTTCTGATTTCTCTTTCAAAATGTATTTCTTTTATAAAGATTTCGACTTATTCGTCCAAAATATCCATCGAGCTTCCCTCATTTTTATGAGCTGCTAAACTACTCTTATGTTTTATAAAACGAAATTGCCTAAATTTCTTAAAAGATAAATTCCTATAAACACCCAGTTTGGATGGAATAGCACAGTTGAAGGGCGACTGTTGGAATTCGTTTTTATCTCTTCAGTATAATCCTTAATATTTGTGTTCTCCGAAAATTCAAGCTTCCTTTCCATTTCTATTCCAAAGTATATAGAAGAAAGTCAGTGCGTAGTGTAGGTTTTAGTATATATCTGTACACAAAAGTTTGTATTCTAATTTCCCCTTTCGACGCGCATCGTAATCTCGTATATATTTTCTCTCTTTCTATTTTATTTTCTCTTTTCTTTATGCAGAGTGAAGTTGTTGATTAATCGACAAACCGGTGAAGCTGTTGCTATGAAAATGGTAGACTTAAAGAAGCATCCGGATGCTGTGCTATCCGTTCGAAAGGAAGTGTGCATACAAAAAATCCTTCAGGATCCGCACGTTTTACGTTATTTTGGGAAACGTTCTCAGGGTGATGTCGAATACATATTTCTGGAGTATGCCGCTGGTGGTGAACTTTTTGATCGAATAGGTAAGTCAGATGTGCACACTGAGTTGCTTGCTTATATCCTGTTTGTTGGGGGTGGTTTATAAGGAGGATGGGTATTCATTTTTTATTTGGCTAGTAGTGAGAAACATTATTTCTTCGAGAACAGAGTTAAGGATAAATTACATTTACGATTGTACTTTAGTTTATGTTAAAAGTTTTCATAATATTATGTTTAAACTTAAATTCAAAATCGGTTTTGTCAACGTCCTTCATTCTTATAATGAAAAAAAAAAAAGCCGGAAGTTTGGATTGTCGGCATTAATAAGTGCAGTGACCGATGTATTATAGTCCTACATGGTGTTTTTTTTTACATTTTCTTTGCCCCCTGAAGTGAGTCTAATGTTTTCGACAGAATCAACTCTCGGACATCTGTATACAGTCATAGGTGCGTTATTTGTATAGTAGTTTCTATGCTTTGTTTTTTTTCTCTTTATTGTGTTTTTGCCTGTAATTTGTATTGTATTGTAATTTATGTGCATTTCAAATACTTTATTTTCGATTCCTCCATTTTTGTTGTCTCCCAAATCCCCTTCGTAGATACAATAATATCACAATACTCCATGGATAAGGAATTCAGAAGGAAAAAACGAGGAAGAAAAGGGATTTGCATCCTGATGATATCGGGATTACTAACCTGGTTGTGAAGTTTAATGACAATTGGATATAAGCTTAAGATCTTAAAGTTTATTATTTGTTGAATGTGCTTCTCCTGCTTTGGCATACATAGATTGGTATCCTCGCCAACTAGAATCATAACTACAGCACCTCTCTACAGGATCGTAGTTGAACGAACTCTGTATTGAGATTTATGAATTCTCAGGAGAGGTAGTAAATCATATTGCCACAAGTTGCTACATTGGATTTTAATTGTTGTGTTTGCACTTTAGCCTTTGCCATTCGCTGCAGATTATTTACGAGCGATTGGTATATTTTGCACGCCTTATTCATGAAACACTCACTCTGGGTTGACAAAACTGATTTAAACCAATATTTTCTAAAATCATCATCATCATCATCATCATCATCATCATCATCATCATCATCATCATCATCATCATCATCATCATCATCATCATCATCATCATCATCATCATCATCATCATCATCATCATCATCATCATCATCGGCACTACAACCGGGAACCGGTTTTGGCCTTATTTAGCAAGACCTGAGGCTTGTTAAATTTTCCATTATGATTTGTTTTTTCCGGGCCTCCCCTAGATTAGGATTCATAAGAGGTTCATATGTAATTACCCACTTAAGAAACAAGTAAGATTTTCTATTGCATCGAGGGTCAACAAGGACCTTTAATAAAATCACGAAATGAGACTCCTTTGACTTCATTAGCGCACACAGTCATGATTTGCCACGACATTATGGTTTCAGAATCATTTGATGAAAAGTGCATCGTCAAGTAGGGAGGGAGAAGAATGAAAGTCCTTAATAGGTTGTACGAGAGTTGTGGCTCCAAGTACAGACACCTACTATGACAAGAAAGGGGTTAATAATTGCGATAACGCTGATTCACTGAATGAGATAATATCACACACAGTGGGGAATCGATTTTATTTCTCATATGAACGATGACTGTTACACCCTTGGTTAGGGAAATGACAAGCAAAAGTGCTCCAGTGCACTGTTGCATACTTTGTGCTAGACTTAATGGATTTAGCTTGTTGAATATCTACGGTGGACGTTTCCGAGTGGCATCGCCATAATTTTGCGAACATACAATAAGATGATAAATGAGGTGTATATTACAATAGCACTTGTTTGAAGTTTGATTCGAGGATCTATTGGAAAATTACGAAGGGGATGAATGCTTGAAGTAGAAATCAAAAAAATACAAACAACCAGCGACTGACTATTTTCATATGTGATAATATGATACCATGATAAAGTATTACAATCTACATCCTCGTAAAAGAATAAAACATTGCTTTCCTTAAAAGTCCTTGACTTTTTGCCCAGTTAAGTATTCCTAGCAATCCAGTCATTTTCTGGATAACTATACTTTATACACCACACACAGCTAAGATCATCTCCAGTTACTTCCAAAATTGATTCTTTCTCCTAGCCAGTGCTGAAATTGGTTGTTAAATGATATCAAACTGTATGCGTGAATGTTTAATATCAGTTGTAGTAAAAAGAAATGCATAATTGTTCATGAAATTGAAGGCTTTATTTAACATAGTTAGAATGATCCGATTTAGGTCAAATATAATAATAATTTGTAATATTATAACCATTTCATAATTTGTTGCCTTTTCGAAGGTAGTTTTATTATGCCTCTCTCGTAGAAACCCTCGTTCCTATTGGCAAAAAAAAAAAAAAAAAAAAAACTGGGACAGTCGATTTTCACAAGCTTCTCTTTAGGTGAATTTTTTTCACCAGCAAAATCATTCGCCATAGACAGGAACTTTGTGCCAGGTCCGGACTATAAGGTGGATGCATAAGAAACTCCTCGGAGCCTCTGACGAGTCTGTGGCGGTTCGATTGAACGTCACTACTTACCTTCCCATTACGATCAAGTAACTTACTCCTAGGGTTAAGGACAAGTATTATTGGCAAATCCTTTTGTAAAGCCATTACTTACCTTACCATCATTACACTAAGAAATCTTCTAAGCACCTAAGTCACCTAGAATAATTGCCATTTGCTAACGCTATTGCATTAGCATCTACAAACTTTCACCCAGTGGCATGCTTGCATCCAACGCATCTTGTTCTTGAAATCTAATTCGGTTACCTCATCGTGTAACCGACATTAACCCCCGAACATGTCAATGCGCATAACTAAGAAGCATTTTCCCACACACGTGCATGACATGTTCACCCTTGCCCTATCTGCAGACCCATCATTCGATCGTTTGAACGACAATCTACAGCACAGCTCCATTGCTGGCTATTTACAGGGAATTCAACTGTTGTTTAATGTAAACACACACCCGACAGATCGACCGATGAGACGTTAGCAATGGAGCACGGTCGACATGATGCTATATGCAGTAGCCGATCGTGTAAACAACCAATGTTCCCATGTATATTAAATTTTCAACAGCTGCAGCCATATTTCCCATGATCGTTCGCTAACCGATAACCGACATCGAATTAGGCACGACTATGATTGTTATTCAAACAATCATAGCAATGATCATATCCCACGATCCGTTTCTCTAAAACAAACATGCACGCAACCATTCTAGACCCTTACCATCGTAGGCGAAGTTTCTGTTGACTTAACATCAACAAGAAAAAAACTTTCCTCCATCGTTTATGATGGCAATACAGCTAGCCTCCAGGCCGGTTCATTTATTTGAACAGCTGCAGGATGGTTTTCTTTTCCTTCACTTAACCCATGTTTCGTTTGTCTTTCTTTCCAAGATAAAGACATTCAACCTATCTGCACGATGTCTATGAGAACCCTCCAATGGGACGCGAATCGGTTTCTCATTGGTCGTTGGGGTGAAGGAAAGATTGCTTTCCCCTGCCATGACATGAGTGGAAACCCGCCTCATTCACTGAGGTTGGGTCAGCGTCGCGCAGCTTACGAGGAGTCCGTTTTCTAATCGCGAGGAGAGTAGTCGAGAACATTAAGTGCTACAAGGTTTAACGATATATTCAAATTGTTCCCTCTGATCAGGTGTCTTGGCCATGTCGTGATACGTCGTGCAACGAGTAATCTTTTGTGTCGCTGTTAAGAATCGTCACCGCACGCGGAGGCAAAGGTAGTTGCAGTTAAAAGGAAACCCATGTTAAGAATAAGAACAATAAAAAGTCTAAATCGATGCACCAGTGTAATATCAGTTGCAGTTAAAAGGAAACCTATGTTAATAATAAGATCAATAATAAGTCAGAATTGATGTAACCGTGTAATATTAATGAGCAACAAAAAGTGTAAATCTATGCAACTGTGTAATACTTAAGAACAGAAAGAAGACAGAATCTAGGTCGCAGTTTATCGCTTAAGGACATCGGTGTTAATAAAGTTTTAAACAATAACTCCAGCGTTTTACTTTGGTTTGCTTTTGTGACAGTGTGTTTGGTTTTTCTCCTTTTCATTGCGGAACAATTTAGTGCGCCATTTAGTGTTGTAAGGTATTTCGCTTAACCCGCGTCCGTGCTGACGCTCTTGGTAATTACCTGCGGGCATATAGCAACGCATTAAATGCATCCAGTTTTGTAGCATTTAACTCCCACTTAGCCCCCAACACCCTAAATGTTTCTTCTTCTGTACATTTTATAATATGATGCATCAAATGCTGATCAATGATAAGAGAAAATGCCGTCTTCATTTGTCCTTTCATTATATGTCATTTAGCATATCTTGTTGGGGCTGGAATATCCCTAAAAATGTTATGCACTGGTCTCCTGCCAGGTTCGGGACTTCCGTCTATTTTTTCCTAAACTGTTCCATCAGCCGCAGTTTCGATGCGTTGATCCTCTATATCTGCCTCATTTTCGGATGTCAATAAAACTTTTTCTTTCTGCCCTGGACGCTTATTTATAATGTGATCTCTGACTCTAATTCACTTTTTGTAATTACCTGTTTATCTGTTTCCATGTTTTTTTCAATTCTAGAAATTTCTTGTTCACATACTGAAGACTTCTTCTAAGTCCGTTATTATTCTTAGGTATTTTGTAATTTTGGACCGCTTAGACATTTCTAGGGTGAATATCTACAATAGAATATTACACTATGTAAGGATTAAAAGGATTACATCCAAGGTTTGATACCTTACTTTATCTCCTTCAAATAAGCAATCGTCATAAAATTGCACAAGAAACGCTTTAGGACTGCTCTACTTGAGATTGTACTCAATACTTTGTTGTCTACTCTTTTCAATTGCAACCGACTCTGAGAAAATATTCCACTGTGCATTAATATAATATTAAGTAAAAGTAAACTTTTCTTTGTTAAATACAAGACAAATCGTTTTTATTGTTCAATTCCTACAAATCTGATGGCAAATTTCTAGTTGCCTATTTTGGGGTCGTGGCTAACCGTCTTATTTTATTAAAAAATAATTGAAAGTGGGGTCACAAGTGAGACGATACTTAGGATTAGAGCCGGTACACTGCGCATTGACGATGTGACTAGTCGAAGCAGGAAATTGGTGCAGGGGACTCAAAAACAATTGCTACAATGCCGAACGAGACACGCGATATAGACAAAATGAAGGTGGAAGAACTGGGACTGAGATTGGAAGACTTGGGACTCCCAAGGAACCCTAATGGGCCATGAATTAAGTAAGGGGTACGCAGGCGATTCCGGAGACGCTACAACCATGAGTTGTACGCAATCTACCTTGAAGCTAATGTTGTAAGAAAGATCAAGCTCGCTAGACTCCGGAGGGCGGGACACCTAGCTCGAATGAGCGAAGAGGAGCCTGCCCGGAAAGTCCTTTGTGGCAGGATGTATGGAAGGAGACAGCGCGGCAGACCTTGTCTGGGATGGAGGGATGGCGTAGACCAGGACGCCCAGAGCCCGGGAGTGCCAAACTGGATGACATCGGCTCGAAATCGGGACCGGTGTAGAGATTTGTTAAATAAGGCCAAGACCGGATCCCGGTTGTAGTGCCGATGATGATGATGATGCAACAGATCGCGTAGAGACTCACGATGATGTGACTGGTGACGATGTCGACAATAGCGCCGACGAAGAGGAAGGAGGTAACGACACTAACGACGAAGACGTAGCTTGTGGTTGACCTCAAAGAAGCACTAGAACTACTTAGTGGTGGGAACAAGGGGGAAAATATATCCAGATAGACTACAAATTTCGAAGAGGTAAACGAAATGTACGGATGGACGGTCAATACGTAATATACGCTCAAAGCTTTTACGAGGCTCCGTAAGACTCATTGTGAGCTCCCAATGGCCTTCAAACCCATGGAAGAAACTAAGTTCAAGCAAGTTTTCTTAGACAGTGAATAATAAACATATTCACCAACAGTTGATGATGGCCAAGATGGATAGTGATAAAAGCTACCAGGTATACATATACCGGATACTGGAAATAGCAAGTCACGCAGATATTGAAATGAGTGCTAAAATATAATACAGTATTGATGGCATTCAGGACGATGAGGCCAACAAAAGCGTTATTCTATCGAGTCAAAAGGATTAAGGGTTTGCATGACCGTTTGCTCTAATAAAAGCATCAAAACGTGAGCAACAACAAGACTGGGAAGTCGACGAAATCAATGGCAGACACCAAGAAGGAAAACGAATAGAAAACAGCCGGAACTCGGCTGATATAATTGCGGTGACAGAAATGAAATCACCGCTGAGTGTCCTGATAAACACAATTATCCAAAACGCTTTAAGTGCCGTAAGTTTGGACATATTGCGCCTACATATCCTGAGGGGATGACCGGCAATACCAGCAAACCTTATGTAAATGCAATTTATTCAACGGATAAAATGACCTATAAATTAATTGAAAAAGTACATCAAATATTTTCTCCACCGGGCAAATTGTTCGACCGCGGTAGGTAGGGTTTTGATTACATGATTACTCTACATACAGTTTGATGTATAGGATTCGGCACAGAGTAGCATCGATTGAGAAATTCTGAATTTATTATAAAAAACAATCGTACCAAATTTAATTCATTGTAATATAAAGAAAGGACGGCGTTTTATAGTTTATACGGGCAGAAAATCTAGAATTCAAATTAATTGTAATATACGTACTATATATTTGTTTATTACGAGCTTATTGGAACTTGAAAGTTCACATTATTAACAAAGATTAGAATTATCACACCTCCCCTCCGTACTACAGCTCGTCGTTTTAATTTGACCTTTCATAACCTAGGCGTGTATGTTCTTGTGCTGGGAGTTCAGAGTGTATTCAATACCTGAAAAGAGTAGCAAGTAAATTATGTCTAAAAGAATGAGGGGCAAGTATCACAAAAACATCGAAACCGATAAGCCAACCTATAGGCGAACCATAGAGCTGGCACGACGCCCCAAGATGCCACCAACTAACCGTTGCAGGTTGTAACGATCCGGTAACACTAGCGCGAGGAGGGAATTCAACAGCTTTCCTGCTCTGTAACGGGAGGAGTTCTGATGCAGGGATGTTCGCGCCGTCTGGAGATGAACCGCGAATTGGCGCTATTTGTCTTGTAGAGCATATGTAAACCAAATTGCGTGGAACAATACCGCGAACCTCCAAAGATCCCTGTAAAACAGACAGAAGTCAGCTAAGCGCCTTCGATGTGATAGTGATTGTCAGCGCCGTTCGCAGATCAGGCGGATCGCTCGCATCTGTATGCTTTCAAGTAGGTCGAGGGTATGTTTAGGAGCAGAGCTCCAATATTCGAATGTAGGTCTAATTTGGGATTTTTATACAGGAGAAGAAGTTGAGCCGGAGTAAAATATTTGCTGGCTCTAAAAACATAACTCAGTTTTCCTGAGGCAGACCTTGCGAAGTTCGACACGTGCTTATGCCAAGACACATTCCCATAGACCGTTACGCCGGCCAATTTCATACTTTCCCCAGATTCGAGGGCCTGGCCATTCATCATCAGCTGAGGAATCGATGATCCACTTTTCTTTGTGAATGTTGTACACTGTGTTTTCCTTGCATTGAAGTCGATGAGATTGGCCTTCCCCACTGCAGGATCTTATTCAGATCCCCATTCGGTTATAAGTCCAAAAGGTCTCCCGCAGACCGCCTGCCACGGAATTCGTATTGACGATCATTCAGAATTCCCGTGCACTTCAACTACTTAGGCAAATCGGGGTTGATGACCTTTTCCATCACCTTAGATAACATAGACAGTAATGCTATCGGCCGGAAATTTTGTGAGACCCTTTTTCCCGTCTTTGGGATTGGCTGAACTCGACCGACTTTCCAGTAGGTAGGAAAGGTCCCTAGTGCATAAGACAAGCGACAGAGTATGCCAAGAACCGGCGATAGTTCTGCAGGACAGTTCTTAAGGACTATTGCTGGTATTCCGTCCGGGCCGATTGCCTTCCTATAATCCAGTCCACGTAGAATGCATTGAATAGTACGTCGGCGGAACCTCACATGCCGCATCGAAGACCGTACCGGGACGATCAGAGGTGGCTCCAGAAGACGGGCAGAAAGGTTTGAATTCGAGGAAAATAAATTCTCGAACACATTGGCTTTATCTTTTAAATATGAGGCTAGTTTCCTGCCGCCCGTCGCTAACAGAGGAAAAGAGGAGAAACCGAAGTTACTGCTGACAGCCCCTGCCATTGACCAGAAGGAGCTCGAACCAGTCCGGCACTAGCGGAGTTTATTAGTCACTCCGTCGTTGTGAACCTTCTTCGCGGTAACAATTGCCTGGTTGCACGCATTACTGATTCTAACAAAATTCGTTCTGTTATCCTCGATGAGATTGCCGCCGTAATCTGTTTGCATTTTTTATTAGACCAATGTTTATCAGATGAACATCGTTTGATGGAATGCGGAAGTAGATTTCCATCCCGAGAAGAAGAATCTCTGTGACAGACTCCGCGCATTCGTTAACATCGAAGTCACCAAAGCACACCTCCGACCACGGAAAAAAGCGAAGAAATCTCTCAAATCGTCCTAGTTAGCAGCCCCTTGACTCTATACATGGCGAAGTTGCTTAAGTCGGTTATTCGCTTGAAATGCAAATGGTTGGGCGACCAATACCAAGCAGTGATCTGAGTTTCCCATTGGCGCAGCAATCTCCACGGTATAAATACTCGGCTTGGATGTCAAAAACTAATCCAGGGTGGTCGCATAATCGCCTCGGGCATCCGGCACTCGCGTAGGTTCCTCCACGAGTTGAGTCAAATTGCGGCTAACATATCCCCCAGCCTCGTCGGTTCTGTTAGAATGTACCAACCAGTCGGAATTGTGCACATTTAAATCGCCATGGGCTACAATTTCAGGAGCCGGCTGGTAGTCCTGTATCCAGTCGACGGTAGGTGAAAGATGTTCGAAAAATGTCGCTGGTCGATCGTCATTCCGGGAGCGGTAAAGACAAAAAAGAACTTTAACAGAGTTCACCAGCACGACCCCCAATCACACGATGTCCATGTTATTGGGTTCTAATGTCTCCATCCTCTGGCAAGCCAGATTGGGCCTCGCGAAGACGCAGACTCCGTCCTTAAAACGGAATCTCGAATGTAAGTTATATCCCGAGCAACTAAGATATGTCGAACCCGTTGACGAATCGGCCTGGGTCTCGGTTAGGGCAAGAATATCAGGTTTCCCTGTTTGCAAAAATTAGTGGACGGCGTTTACATTCGCATAGGTGATACCGATGCCCCTGATGTTACAAAATGCCGTTACCAGTCGAACGTCGACAGAGCCTCTAGAACGATCCCGATTATGCGATGACGAATTTCTTAAAGTTCGGTTATTTATCATAATATCTGCATGATGTTCCCCCTGACATAGTCTCCCCGGAGATCCGAATGGGAAACTAGTTTACCTCCGGAATTCTTTATCTCAGAAGGTACGATCATGACTTATCTCCGTGTCAGTCCGGGCCATTAGTCATACAACCGAAACATAGTCGCTGATTTCAGTTGTTCTTGGTACCATTCATCATCATCATCGGCACTACAACCGGGATCCGGTCTTGGCCTTATTTAACAAGTTTGAGGCTTGATAAATTGATCATAATAGTTTGTTTTTCCGGGCGAAGTTATTAGCCTTGCGCCAACCTATGTCAGGATGTCGCTGCATGCATTGGTTCACTACTTGGCGGGCGCCAAAGTAGCTATCCAGGAGTGTCACGTGGAGACTGCATGTCAACTTGGATTGAACAGGGACACGGATCGTCCTGGCCTTCGCTGGGTTGAAAGCAATCAGAGACTATGCCCTGTATGTTCGCCCGATGTGGACTAAATTCATTACACCGTTCGACCTCGCCGTTTGTTAAGATTTCTTTCTTCTCAGGTCGGGTAAAGCGTGATATCAGAGCGTAACAGGCCAATCATCCTAGATTTATGTATCTGTGAATGTTTCACTACAACCGATGTGTGTTTTAATGTCGGTGTTTGTTTATTTATCCGATCGCACCTTTCCCATTTTTGCCGTCTCAGTTGCTTGGGTCTTCACACTGTGCAAAAACAATGAGAGGCTGTTATTGTTGACTCTTGTTTTTACAGCAACTTGTTTTCCATTTCAAAACATAAAAAAGAAAGGAGATTCAAGGTTGGTGTTCGAGATCAGGTTTTCTTCGAACAAGTGGGACATGGTTCTCAGTGTAGCCGAAACATTTTCGTTAACGAAAATTTAGTCGACACGATACAATAGTTCGAAGTTGGAAAAAGAAAATCTGATTATATGTTTATTAAAGTGGGAAGTCCGAAACACCATGTACACTTGGTATCCGGGTGGTTTCATTTACCAGCTGACGGCGAAGAACTGAACATGCCGATCAGGAAACATTGAGAACCATGTGTATTCAAATTACTCGAAATAATGATTTCGGTGCACGGCCATAGCGTTAAGGTCCTATTTATAGGAACGAATTCATTTAATGACGCATATCCTGTCCATGTGTGGGGGTTCTTTAAGGCGTCTGAAGAACCTCCCATCGGCCTAATCCAACTCCCCGTGCCCAACCTGCAAATACCTGTACCTACCATAAGCAGCTTACCTCCAGACGAGCAGTCAAGCTCCCCTGCAACAATACTTACCTGGAAGACTTTAGCCGTGGCAAAATCATCTAGAACGATTACCGTTTGCTATTTTGCTATCGCATTGGCATCTATAGAAGTTCACCCAGGGGCATGCTTGCATACAAACCATCATGTCCTAAAAACCAATTCGGTTTTCCCATCGTGTAACCGACATAAACATCCGAACATGTTAATACGCATGGCTGAGGAGCATTTTCCCCATATTCGGCATGTCATGCTTACCCTTGCCTTATCGGCAGATCCATCGGCCGATCGTCCTTTCGGCAATATACAGTATAGCCATCGCTGGCTATCCACAAGCGATCGAGTGTTGTTTAAAGTAAACACACACTCGATCCATCGACCTAGGAGACGTTACATTTCGAGTAGAATCGAAATGACGCTTCACACCATGGCAAAAGTGTAAACAAATACTGCCTCCATGCTCCCCAGATACAGCTGCAGCCGATAGTTTCCCTTCCACGGTAATCTTATATTGCACCCATATCCTGATTCCCTTCCATCGGTTATCAAGCGATCATGGAATTTGGGCATGGATATGATCATTGTTTAGACAATCTTACCCATGCCATGCTCTATGATGACCCACCAGCAAATCAAAGCAAACACACAGTACCTCATTGCGTTTGCTTTATTTACTAACCGCTGGTCCATGGTTCCCCTGGGTGAGACGTTAGCCTGCACATCTGCAGGTCAAATCCCTCACCACCATGAATAATTACCGCCTTGTCCTCCAGAACCATACGGCTAAAGCAAACACAACCCAAATCTCCGGTTGACCTGGCATCTCCAGTACATCTCATCATTTGACCCGTCAAATGGCGTTTTTGTTTACTTTGAAGCAAAATCCCTATTCCGTTCTCAGGCGTGGATCATCGATGATTTATGACCACATTGCCTGCAGCCTCTAATGTTCGTACATTTTGTTTAATCAGGTGCAGTATCGATCGTTGTCGATATTTCGAGCGAAAGGGGCATCATATTTGACCGCGTGGTCATACGGAGGCCACTCCCAGGGAATCCCGATTTGATTGCGGATTGGCTACACCTAGATCGGGGAAATCCATCGCGATCATCACTAGTGGATGTCGGCGGAGAAATCAACCAGAGTCAAAATACCATCTTCAAGGAGAGAAGTCGGAGTCGGGAAAATACGATAACTTATGTGTTCGATTGATGTGTAAATACACCTCTTGTGAGAAGTCAGTGTAGTGTTTTCCGCTTGTTATTGTTCGCCGCGTCATTTTGCGCTGAATTTTCCAGTTGATTTAATGTGATTAAAACGCAAATCGGTTGTGACAATAGTAATAAATTGTAACAAAATATCTAGCAGGAAAACGGATCTCGCTTTGCTGACAGAACCAACCATAAAACGAGGAAGAGGAGTCACAAAAAAAAAGGAAATTAATCGATAAATAAATTATATAAGTGAATGAAAAGAAAATCAGTGTGTTTTATTTTCTCCTTCCTAGGGGGACTATTTTAGTGAAGGATTCATCGTTGGTGTTTTGTGCTTAACCCGTGTCCGTGCTGACGCATCAGCAAAATACCCACACATGTTCCCGACAAAAAACAGTAATGTATGGTATGCTTCGGAAGTTCATTTCCGGATTAGAATAGAAGGCCGAATGTACGAGGGCTCGGCAATACGTCTTTAGAAAATGAAGACGATTTTCTTTTATTTTCTCATTTCATCATCATCATCGGCACTATAACCGGGATCCGGTCTTGGCCTTACTTGGCAAGTCTCCCCACCGGTATCCGGTCCTTATCCGAGACATGTTAAATTGTCCATAATAATTTGTTTTTATGGGCAAGGTTGTTAGCCTCGCGCCAACCTTCCTCGGGATGTCACTGCATGCATTGGTTCACTACTTGACGGGTGCCAAAGTAGCTATCCAAGGGTGTCACGTGAAGACTGCATGTCAACTTGGATTGAACAGGGACAAGGATCGTCCCGGCCTACGCCAGGTTGAAAGCAGAGACTTTGCCCTGTGTGTTCTCGCCCACCCCCCCAGCAACTATAACATCATTATTATCATCATCGGCACTACAACCGCGATCTGGTCTATTCCTTATTTAACAAATCTTTCCATCGGTTCCGATTTCGAGCCAGGCTCTAGGCGTCCTGGTCTACGCCATCGCTCCATCGCAGACAAGGTCTGACGTCCTGCCACAAAGGACTTCCCAGGCAGGCTTGTAGCGTTCTAGGAACGCACAATTCCACCCAGGTAAGGTTCCTACCCTTCAAGCAACATACTTACCTTATTCATTACACGTGCCCACAGACACCTGTCCCAAAGCTCTTGATCATACATGTAACAAGGGTCGTAGGAAGCTGCAACAATGGTGAACCCGATATAAAACAAAACAAGGAACTTAACGTGCCAAAAGCTTCCAATATCCAGTTCAACGTTTTTTCCATCATATTCAAAAAACAATTGAAGAAACAAATCTTCAATTCCGAACATCTGCACGATGTTTCCAAGGAATTACATTGCCGGTAATTAAACCGAACAACGGATGCCTATTCTGGTGGCTATTGAAAATCAACACCAACCCAGCTAAGGCACACTTGTCCAAATAAAACTTATCGTTGCGCTGCTGATTAGCAGCCATAGAGCCATAAACTCTAAACACTATCCCTGATAGATGTTTACGATGGAAAAGGCAAACAAGGCATTACCGATCCTATAGCCCTTTGTATCCATCTGAATAGCATGAGAACCCTCGTTTCTCAGGCCAGATGGGAAAAACAAACAATGCATAGAGAATGATCGGAGAAGAAGCGGCGGCATCCGATCAACACACAAAGGGACGAGATACCGACCGCCAACAACTAATGGTAATGATGATGATAATGATCATCGGGAAGATTGCTCCTTTTTACAGATACTAAGGGAAATTCTGTTTTACAGATACGTTGGAAAAATTTCCCTTACGATGGGGGATATTTTTCTTGGGCAGACACAATTTGGATCGTCACCGGGACGAGAAGTCTATATCCAACCTGAGAGACGAGTATACTTCGAGCAGGAGTATGCGAACCCCACCGAGAAGGTCGATCCGCGCAACGCATTAAAACGTGAAGGTAACGTCGATCGAAATTGTAACTTTAAAATACTCAATTTGTCCAAGTACGCGAGTTAACTCGAATACGTCGCGGAACTGCCACCGAAGGCAAACATAGACTCGACGTTCAACACATCGTATTTCAACGCGCGCCGACTCGTTACTCCCGTTGTGACACCTTCGTGATATCTCAACGTGTGTCGTCTTATGCTGTCGATTTTTGTGCGGATAACAATAAGTGGAAGGCTATACGCGATAGATAGTAATAAATAAGGATAGTTTCAAATAGAAATACGATTCGAGGTGTGGTGGAAGTTTGTTGTGTGTTTTCCGTTAGTATACTACCCGACTATTATTGTAACCGGATAAAAAGAATTGTGTTCCAGACGATTAAGGATAAATAAAGAGCGTAAATATTAAACAAAAGAAGAACTGGTGTTTTAATTGTGTTGTCTCGTGCTGTTGTGTCTCAGTATTAACAGTGTTCGGCGGAATACTGCGTCACCAACGTTCGAACTTTTGAAATCCGCCAAAGGCTCCCCTTCGCTCATTCGAGCTAGGTGTCCCGCTCATCCGAGTCTACTCATTTAGCTGACCTAATAATGACGCATAATAGTGTCCAGTTATCGTCTGTCCCTTTCCCAAATAGTTAATGGAGATAATACCACGTCGACCCCAAAACAAAATAGCCATAACCTTTCCAGCTGATTTCACCGTTTTTGCCTTTGGAGACCGTTCGCCTTTAATAATCCACTGTTTTGACTGTTCTTTTATCTCAGGAGTGCAGTCTTATATCCATGTTTCAACTACAGTTACTAATCTGCACAGAAACTCATCTGGGTTGCGACGCATGCCCTCAAAAAGTTCTCAGCTGAGAGTAAATACGACATTCATCACGCAGACATGTTTTTCATACCCAATTTATCATGCAAAATTGAAACATGAAACAAATTGAAAATTGACCTACACCTAGTTAGGAATGATGCTTACTTCAAACAGACCATTAGCGATGCTAGGAACACCATGGTAGGCGTTTCTAAGGACTTATTGACCCACCCTCGTATATGTTTGTAAAAGCATTGGGAAGAACAGGAATGTATATATCTAGGTACTTTGAAATCCGAAATAATGATATCAGAGGTTAGGTCAATTTCGCCTAGTGCAGGAATTTCTGGTAAATTGGAAATGCCAGCAGAAAAGTTGCTTTAAGGCGGTATTCTGGTCTAGACGCACGAATTTAACGCAATTTTTGGAAGTGCTGTAAAAAAAAGCAATCAATATTTTTACTATTCATTTTTTTATAGGATGTTTATTAATATTTCAAGAATACAGTAAAAAATTCTAAATTCAAAAAGTTAGCAGCTGATGAAGTGGGGGATCTCAAAAAGTTTGCACGCGACCGTACCCACGATTCAACCCTCCTAGCAATCTGAAAAATAAGATTATTAATTTACAGAAATGCCTCTATCGTTGGAACAAAAAAAAGTTGAAAAAAAATTTCTTTTAACAAAGGCGACTGCAAAAAAAAATTATTTTTGTACCACTTTTTTTTAGTTTTTCGAATTTTTTAAAAATAGTTAACATTGAAATTTGGGAATGAGGATAGTTCATGCAATAGAAAAGCCTATAAAGAAGACATATTAAATTTAAAGTAAATCGGTTTAGTATAAGTTGAAAAATCGTGGGTATTGTTTTAAAAAAGACAGTTTCGAGAAAAACGCGTTTAAAGTTTCACGTAAAGGCCGAGCCGGTTTAGACGGCGCGTCAGCAAAACAGCCATACCTCCGAAAATAATTTAAATTTTCTAAAATCCTCTTAAAGACATATTCTTAGAGGTGTAGTATTCCAGAATACTACTGTCCTTATGATTATTAACTTTAACACTGAATCTCATTATTTATCTAACACATCCTTAAAACCTTCTCCTAACATATCTAACATTCTCATTTAATATATATCATAAATAAACATCCACTATATTCTATATCAAAGCAGTTTCAATACACTTCATACATGCCCCTTTTTTCATAACATGCCCCTTTTTCATTCGAAACATAGCTCATTGATTTTCGTTCAAAGTTTATTCAAAATTAAAAGTCACAGTAGAGTAAATAATACTTTGATAAAATTGATTTTGTTCATATTATAATTTACAGTAAGTTAGATCTCAAAGTTCTATAAGAAGACGGAAAATTTTATTGTACAGTGAGCCCGCCCTCTGGACGGGAGAGTAAACCAAATATGCTATGCGGATGACGTCCTGGTGTACACGTCAACCAAAGGCCCTAACCTCGCAACAAATCGACTCAACCGTCACTTGGACGAACTGCATCAGTATTACAGTCGATGGAAAATACGACTTAATCCATCCAAAGCAGTAGCCATAATTCTGAGTAGTAAACACTCCCAACCTACTTCTCGATATTCACAGAATATTCGAATAAAAATGGGAGATACTACGATTAGACCACAGAACAAGATGAAACATCTCGGGGTCACTTATACCCCAAAAATGAATTTCATCAACCATGTGACCCACATTCTCCAAAGGGACCTCGGTCGGTCTAAGCAACTGCACAACATCTTGAAATGGGGGAACAAAGTTGATACCAAAGTTAAGCTTTTCTGCTATAAGCAGCTAATCCGATCTGGAATATCGTACGCCTTTCCTATATGGTCCTGCATATCTTCGGCTCAAATGGAAAGACTTCGGGTTTTCGAAAGGAAACTCCTCAGAAGATGCACCAATCATTCTAGAAGGCCTGACGGTCGTCATTAGCCAAACTCTCACCTATAAGAAGGCGCCTCCATTACCCCTATCGACGAGTACTTGCTTCAATTAACATATAAGTACCTCGAAAACATTCAGAACAGCGAGAACCTACTTGTACGGGACTCTTGCGTTCTTGACCCTTCTCTCTCTCGATCTCTTCGGATCAAACCCCCACAATTTCTTCTTCAGTACAAAACTGAAGAAAGCACCCTTCCCAACAACATTCCCCTCTATAATAGAGGATTCCTGGACCCATCCCATAGGGTCTACTATTAACAAACCACACACACGAACGCACAGTACAAGACGGCACAAACACAAACATACACACCGACCAAAGAGCAGATTATCAGACGCCAAAGGCGTGATCTGCGTTTACTACCGCACCCAAGACCCACCGGTCTTGTATGATTTTTTTCCCACCATCCCTCTATAAAAGTAGTTAGAGAACACTTGGACTAACACTGTCCACACTATCCTTGGATACCCTCCTTTTTTTCTTCTCTTTTCAGATGCTGCGAGACCGAGCCCAACATCCTCACGGATGTGGGTGATTCTGGTTATCGCAAGATGACCAGAAGTCAGAGACAAGATGAAGGACACATATGTCCTGTCTCGCTAAATTCGGCCTTCTCGCCACAATTTTTTTTTTTTTTTTTTTTTTTGGATTCGAGATCAGTTGGGATCCAGAGGCCGAGGCGACGGCCAAAATTAAATATGAAATAAATAAATTAATTAAATAAATATAGTAAATAAAATTAAATCGCATTTTTATTTGGCAACCCTGAAGGAAGACACCCCATTGAGGTAACAAAAAACGATTAAACAAAATATAACCCTACAGCAGAATCTTTTGGTGGATTCCAGCTTTCGAGGCGGATTGGGCTTATAGCGTTTGAAATAATAGTGAAGAAGATCGTGTGATTCGAACCGACGCTATAACAGTTTGAATCACGAAAAAAATTGAACCTAAGCGTTACCCATCAGGCTACTGACCGTGTTTAGAATTTGATTTTTAAACTCGACTATACTCCATTGATGTGAATTATTTTTGTTATCGCTTGGTATACGGTTCTGGTGTATTTTTCTTATTCGACCTTTCGTTCGCTGCTCTTCACTATTTTGAAGATGAAGGACACATGATGAAGGACACATATGTCCTGTCTCGCTAAATTCGGCCTTCTCGCCACTTTTTTTTTTTTTTTTTTTATATTGTACAGTGAGTTAAGATACAGTCGAGATAGAGTTGAAATAGAGTTGAGATAAGTTATTAGAGATCAAAAAATATAAGAATACAGATAAGAATAGACAGACGAGAGATAAGAATATAGAGACGAGAAATGAAGAAGTTATTAAGAATAGAATAAACAGAGTTGTAAGAATAGTAAAAGAACAGAAGTGTAAAAAGAGAATAGAGAATAAAGAAGAAATATAAAAAGAAGAAGAAAAACAAATTATTTATTCGAGAAAGATGACGGACAGAAGACGGACAGGCAGACCCGATATATTGGGTATTAAATTCGAGTGATTCGTCTTACCATCCTCTATTTCATAAAAGGTCCACGAGGAAGCACGGCGTCCCGGACACATAACAGAGGGTTGAGCTTTGAAAATATGAAAAAAAAAATGATTTTTTTCAAATTTCTAGACCAGAATACCCCGTTAATGTTAAGATGTTGCGCGGTCGACGCGGAACTCTCGTGCCATTGCGACGGCCCGCTACAAAAGAGCAATACCACAATAGAAAGGAATATATTTACTCCCCCTTTTTTATTATTTTTTTTTACATCGTTTTTTATTTTTTATAATAATTGCATCGTTTTATTTATGTTAAATCATTTGCGTTGCTTTACTGATTTCTACATGTGTTTATTTGTATTTTTCCAGAACCCGACGTTGGCATGTCTCAACAAGAAGCACAAAGGTATTTCATACAGTTACTATTAGGCGTTCAGTACCTGCATTCCAGAGGTGTTGCTCATCGAGACCTCAAGCCAGAAAATATACTTTTAGATGAACATGACAATATCAAGATCTCGGATTTCGGAATGGCGACCATGTTTAGGTATTAGGTACACTAAACCGTAGATGAACTTTAATTGAACTAAATGAATATATAAAATAAATTTGTTTTCTTTTTTTTCTACAAATATAGGATGAGGGGTAAAGAACGACTATTAGACAAGCGTTGCGGTACACTTCCGTATGTTGCACCAGAGGTATTGCTTAAGCCATATCATGCACAACCGGCAGACATATGGTCGTGCGGAGTCATACTAATAGCAATGTTAGCTGGAGGTAAGGAAAGGCTTAGAACTATTGTTTTCTTAATATGTCGATTAAAAAATGATAGGATTACCTAATATATTCTAAGCACAAAGTGATTGCACAAACTTGAGCATACGTTTTTTTTTTTAATTTTTTATTTCACTGTCTTATAAAATTTGTTGGTTTTTTGATTTGTATATGAAAACGCATCTTTGAGATATTTGTTTTTTTTTTTCCACTTTATAAAACTAAGCATTGTGTTTTGCATTAATTTAGTTAATCATTGCTTTGCGTTTTTCTTTTCTAATTTTTTTATTAGTATTATATTATTGCATATGTTTGTTATTAAATATTTTTGCTGAGTCTTTGGTATTCTAGCTGTAGATTTTATAATTTCAATTATCTAAAGCTTTTATACCAAAGTTCCAGCTTAAATTGCTTGCTGCTGCACATTGAATGTTTACACAGTTTGACTTTCTATTTATATTTTTTATTATTTTTTTTCTATATGTGTTGTAATTTGTATTCGCTACTCGTCTAACTAAATCGCTCTTGACTCAAGCATGACTAAAGAGCTGCGGTTGCACAGTAAAGGATTAATTTTTTTATAAATGAAAATAGTCAGCTTCGACTGAAAGAGAGTGAGAAGTCGTTGTTGTTGTCGTACAAAAATAGGGTTGCGATCAAAATTTGTTTAACGATCTTTCGACACTATTTGTGGGAGCATATTAAAATTTGTATGGAATTTCATAAACAGGTAGCGAAGGCTAGGACAGTCGGTAGGTAAACCTTCTTGCTGAATGGAAACTGCGATGGCTGTTTTTCGTCTTACCATCATAGCAGACTGAATCAGATTTGTCATGGAGGTACGAAAAATAGAGGCGGACATTTTCATAGGTCAATTTATTTCTGAGTTTAGATAAGGCGTAGCGACTATCAGATGAATTGATGGATTGTTGTGTGATTTTAACAGTTGGTGGTATGAGGGGATCAATAATTGGTCGGGTGGAAGGGGGTGTCGGGCAAGAGCGGACTGTGGATGTGGAAAGGGGTGGTGCGAAATTCGGTCTTGAGTTGGGTTCGGTGGACGAGTGGAAAATTTCTTGATGGGAGGAGTTACTGGGATTAAAGGTGTGTGATCTATGGAAGTTGGTATACTTCGCACCAGTTTTGCGGTCGAAAGGGAGGAAGGAACAAGAGATAGGGGCAGATTGTGGTGTAGGACGAGCAGTTATGTCGTGTTTAAGAGGGAATTTATTACGGGCAGGTGAGGAGGGGGGTCTAGGGTGACGAGGTGTGATAAAAAAGTAATTGAATTGCATGCACCCTTTTTCTATATAAAATGTTTACAATTGTTTTGTGATTTGATTAATCTCCTCCCAGTATGTACAAAAGTATGTATGAAGTGTGTTCAAAAATAACCACAATTTTATTTTTTCTTAGGGTACCTTTATTAATTAGTATTTATAATCTAACTAATCAATTTTGTTTTCTTGAAAGAGTTTCGCTTCAGATATAACCTACGTGTGTTTTTTTAATCGTAAAATTACTTCTGAAATTCAGTTGATGGTTTCCTTCAGCGATTTTGTTTTATCTCATCAATGGTGGCAATACGTCGCTCTATAAGCCTCGATAAGAGAAAGATGTCACAGGGGGGTATGTTTGGCAAATACAGTTGCTGAGACGAAACATCAGTCTTATTTTTCATCAAAAAAATTACAAATAACCGGTGAGGCCACATCATATCGGGTTTTCCAATAGGGACTTGACAACTTTTTTTTTTTTTTTTTTTTAAATAAAACGCAAACCATTTGAGATATTTCAAAAACTTTCTTATCGGCTTGAAGTACAA
Source organism: Microdon myrmicae (assembly GCA_963931805.1). NCBI lineage: Eukaryota > Metazoa > Arthropoda > Insecta > Diptera > Syrphidae > Microdon > Microdon myrmicae. The sequence continues at coordinate 88,720,462 of OZ007497.1, forward strand.
TCAAAACATTTATGAGTGGAACTCGACTTTGTTCATATGGCTACTGCGGGTACGTTTGCAATTGTTGGCAGTTTTCGATGACTCGGCCACACATTTCGGCCGAAACGGCCACTATTTCACGTTTAATGTTGGCTCTGAGCTCTTCCAACCTCGTCGGCTTGTTGGCATAGACCAACGACTTGACGTAGCCCCAAAGAAAATAGTCTAGAGGCGTTACATCGCACGAACGAGGTGGCCAACCGACTGGCCCATTTCTTGAGATAACACACTCATCAAACTTACTCTTCAATAAATCGATTGTATCGTGTGCTGTGTGGCTTGTGGCACCGTCCTGTTGAAACCGCATGTCGCCCAAGTCCATATCTTCCAATTAGGGTCAAAAATAATCGGTAATCCTAGCGCAATAACGATGGCCATCACAGTACCGTGACGATCGTTATCGTCGACGAAAAAATATAGCCCAATGACGCCGCCGTCATGCAAACCGCACCAAAGAGTTATTTTTTGTGGATGAAGTGGTGATTCAGGAAGCGCATGTGGATTTTCACACGACCAATAACGTATGTTTTGCTTATTGACGAACCCATTGAGCCAAAAATGAGCTTCGTCACTGAAGATGATTTTGCGATGAAATTCATCATCTTGGCGCATCTTTTCCAGAGCCCAATCGGAGAACGTACGTCGCTTCAAATGGTCCATCGGCTTCAATTCTTGAGTCAGCTTGATCTTGTATGGGTGTAAACCAAGATCCTTACGCAAAATTCGCCATAAAGTGATCTGGGCGATGCCCAATTCTTGAGAACGCCGTGGAATTGACTGATTTGGGTCGTTTGTTACGGACGCCTGACACACTTTGACGACACTTCGACCAACCCGTTGTCTTACTGGCACGGCAACATCACACAACGAATATGTATACTCAAATGTTTGCACTAAACTTGTTATTGCCTGTCTACTAGGGCGAGAATTACGACTGAAAATTGGAGTTAACGCTCTTAAAGTTGCGGTCACCGACTCCAAATTTCGGTAGTAAATGTTTATAATTTGCAGACGTTGTTCGTTCGTGTACTTAACCATGATGAAAATGTTGAGTTTACTGAATAAATTGACAAGTGACAGTTCGATGAAAGGGTGCGTTCATAAATTAAATTCAAAGTTGTCAAGTCCCTATAGGAAAACCCGATATAAGAGTCGATAAAGGACTAGGCGTTGTACTTGCCTCATTGTGTCAGTAGTGGTCTATCTAATTATGTGAAATTCAATAAAAGACAAGACGTGGTGGTGAACTTAAAACCCAGAGGTGGTTCCGGACGTTACGCCGGAAAAAAATAGCTATCCTTGTAGTGAACCCTAAATTCTCACACGTCAAGCACACGTACCTTTACTTTATAAAAAAAGAAAAGTTAATGTTCTGGCACAGATGTTCAGTCGAAAACTTCTTATTTCCGACTGAGCGAAAATCGGACATTTCATGTGGTACAACCCAATAAAACACATTTTTTTGAATACAACGAATAAACTGTAATCATTGATATATTTTCCATTTTGTTCAATGACCTTTTACCATCTTTCTGGCTATTTCATAATTCCACGTTCGTTGACCTTCTGATCTTTAGCGGCAAAGAACTGAATCAACTGCGATTTCACGGCGTCATCATCGTCATGGAAAGTTTTTCCATCCGAACAGTTTTACAAAAATCGAAATAAATAGTAATCTGATGGAGCAAGGTCAGGGCTATATGGTGGATGTAACATCAATTTCCAACCAAGCACCATAGTATCGCTCGACCTCACGTTGCTTCACAGCAAAATTATATCTGGCATATTTTTAATGGTGTCTTATCCCAACCGCCGTTTCTTCAGCCATGGTTTCTTCTGATTATCATGTGTTTTGACCGATGGCGCACGGATCGACTGGGCAGCACATGGCGAATCTCGAAGAAGTAGAGAAACGGAATCTGTACACTGCTCTGAAAGATGGGAAAAGGTTATTCCTGGCGATGATCAATATTTTGAATAAAAATAAATATTTTACTTTTTTTTATCAAGTGTCAATTAATTTACGACCTTTTTCTATAGAAAATAAAATGCCTACTTTACGAGAAAATTGAAAATATTTTATATGAAGCATTGTCCATTGCTAGATGTACATTTTTCTTATATCTCTGGCATTTTGTGGATTTTACGCCAATATGCTATTCCTGGCGATAACGCGTACGTTCGATGGCACACGGTCTGGCTGACCAGCAGTTCCGCTCATATGAAGACATCAAAAAATGGCTTGATTCGTGGATAGCCTCAAAAGATGAACACTTTTACCGTAACGGTATTCGAGCTCTCCCAGAAAGATGGAAAACAAAAATTGTAGGTAGCGACGGGCAATACTTTGAATGATTTATTTGTGACAATTTTTTCACAATAAGTTGCATTTTCACAAAGAAAGAAAAATGAAAAATATACAGCGAGAACTTAGTTGCGCACCTAATATTGATACTCAGATAAAAAAAAAACTATATCTTGAGAAGTACCGTCGTCTGAGTGTACAAATAAAGTTTCATTTGCGACACTGCAGAAAATTGACTAAATCTTCTAAGGGGTCAGATGAACACTCGCACTACATAAAGGCAATTTTTCGGTAAAAAAAAAAAAAGCTAAGAAGAAAACAACGCGAGAAATTTAATAAACGAATATTTTAAGACTTTACAGAAAGTTGATTTTGCGAAAGACATAACAATGAATGTTCGATTTAAAAGTATAGTTTTAAAATGGTTTTTCGATCCCGTTTGGTCGTACGTTTAATGTTAATAAAATTACATATTAAATAACCCTTTCTCAGATATCCGAGTGCAATATTAACCGACCAAGTGTTTTGTTTCTTTTTAGAATTGCCCTGGGACCAACCATCCAACAGCTGCCCGGAATATCTGAATTGGAAAGAAAACGATCAGTGGGCCACTCGTACTCCGTGGAGTAAACTTGAAACACTGGTAATTTCCTTGCTACGTAAAGTCCTATCTTCTTCACCTGCCCATCGTATTAGTCTTGAAAAGATATTAAGCCACAAATGGTGCAGTATGCAATTTGTTGACTGTGGTGAGTTTTTCGGTTTATTCATTTCACCTCTTTTGCACAGATATTCGCTCTTAATAATAAAGATAATAATGCATATGAATTTAGATAGCATTCGCTCAGGTACTTAGTGACTCTCAGTGCATTTAAGAAAATCTGAGAGATACTTTGTGCCTAAGTGAAAGTTATTTTAAACGACAGCCATTGAATAAATCAATCTGAATCAAATGTGAAGTAGTGAAATCTGTCTTTAAGGTTCGTAAATTGCTAGTTGATCCGTTAATGCATTCGCGCACGCATACATTTCATGATTCACATTGGACAATTATGTGGATTTTCATCGCTTTGGCGCTTTAGCTGTATGATAGATTGTTTACTTCATAAAGCTAGATTACCAAAGCATTGAAGGTTTCGCAGAACCATCGAAATTCTAGCTGCTGCAGCACACAACGTCCGGTTAGGCGTTTTTGGAAAATAAAAATTGTTTATTTGCATTTTTCCGCTGTCGTTTTTTGTTGTTAATTGCACGCATTTTCATTTATTTGTTTTTATTTTTGATATCAAATATTGATTTCGCGTTTTTTTTTGCATTACCTATTTTTTGTTTTATCTGTTAATTAATATAATTTTTGTTTGCATTTATTTAGTCTTTGGTGATTTTAGCTGTATGGTTCGTTGAATGGATTCCATAGAGCTTTATCACCAAAAACCAAATGATTGTGACGTTTTTCGTTTATTTTATTTTATTACTCTTTTGTGATGTGTTGATTTATTATTTTTACAAACAATTTTTTTTTTTTTATGTGTATCCATGATTATTCTACATACAGTTTGATGTATAGGATTCGGTAAAGAGTAACATCGATTGAAAAATTCTGATTTTATTCAAAAAAATAATCGTACCAATTTTAATTCAACGTAAAACTGTATAAAGAAAGGACTGCTTTTTTAGTTTATACGGGCAGAAAATGTAGAATTCAAATTAATTGTAATAACTAATATTTGTTTATCACGAGCTTATTGGAACTTGAAAGTTCACATTATTAACAAAGATTAGAATTATCACACCTCCCCTTCGTACAGCTCGTTCGTATTAATTTGACCTTTCACAACCTAGGCGTGTATGTTCTTGTGCTGGGATTTCAGAGTGTATTCAAAACCTGAAAAGAGTAACAAGGAAAATATGTCCAAAAGAATGAGGCAAGTATCACAAAAACATCGACGCCGATAAGCCAACCATAAGAATCTTTGTCAACCCTCGTTTGGTGGTATTTTTTTTTTTTTTTATTTATTTATTTTTTTTTTTAATTTATTTTTTTTTAATTTTATATTTTTTTTAATTTTATTTTTTTATTTTGTTTTTTTATTTTGTTTTTTTTTTATCTTGTTTTTTTTTAATTTTATTATATTTTTTCCCTTTATTTTATTTTTTTTTATTCTATTTTATATTTTTTTATTTAATTTTTTTTTAATTATTATATTTTTTTTAACCCTTATGTCAATGACCGGGCACCCGGTCCCCCATTTCGTCGCAATTTCACGATTGCTCGGCCTAGTAGACGAATTTCGGTGTCTTACATGTCTTAGATCATCTCCATTCAAACGTTTCTGAATGATAATTACGAAATTTCAATGAAAAAAAATTTTTTTTTACCCGGGTACCCCATTTAAAAAGCATTGAGAATGATGAATAATGATGCAAAATTGAATGTTAAATAGTTAATTAATAATTAATTATTGTTAATCAACTATTTAAATAACTAATAATTAATGAAAAACAATAAAAATGCATTTAAATTAACAAACAAATTTATTCAGAAGGACTTCTGTGACATGCATTACATTCAACCAACGTAGTTGCGTGTTCGTCGCAAACCGGCATTTCACATTGCCGACACACCTTTCTTGTTTTTCGCCGCTTTTTCAGAGCCTGCAATAAACAAATGTGGCAACAACCAGTGACCTTTTTTTTCCTGTACTATCCAGGGGCGGACATGCTGTCTGAGTCGTCGGCACGAGCGGCTGAACCTTGCCGATGATGGACTCGATTGCAAGTTTTGTTGAGTAATGCCTCATGATTTGAACATTTTCCGAGCGTTCATGAATACTTGGCAGAGCAAGTTGTTCGCTTAATTGGAGCAAAAACATACGACGGGCGTTCGTCTTTTTCGGCAACATGGAGTTGTTCTCTTTATAAATGACGAACGTCGCGAGTGCGCTTACATCGAGGACATTGAAGAACATTGCCAAGGGCCACCTATTCGTCCGTCGGTGTATCGTGTATCTGCCGGCCATTTGGTCCATTGTATCAACACCAGCTTTGTACCGATTATAGTGCAAAATAATCTCGGGTTTTGTCTGCGTGGTAAGCGACTGCCATGTTCGAGTGCATCGTCGAAAGCAGTATAACTGCTTTATTTTTCTTCGGCACATACGAACAAATCGTCGTTTTGTCGTGAAAGCTGAACAGTGTGGATAATTCTACACGATCCTTTGATGCAGCCATCTCCTTTGGAATAATGGGTTTGTTTTTTCGTAAGGTTCCTACGTCAGTCAAGTCCCACGACAATAAAAGCTTCGCGAGCGGTAACGTCGTGAAAAAATTGTCCATACAAATATTTCTTCCACTCCCTTTGTACGGTGCTGCTAATTTTTTGACAACATTTTCACCTTAATTTTTTTCTCTAACTGCCACTTTTCCCGGTGTAAATAATGCCTTTCAGAGGATATGCATTTTCAGCATCACAAATCCACCACACTTTGATACCATACTTGGCTGGTTTTGATGGAATATACTGCGTAAATTTGGTTCGCCCACGGTACGGATACAGCTGGTCGTCGATGGTTAGTTCTGTGCCGGGCCGGTACAGAGCGGACAAATTCGCATTCAACATCGCCCAGATCTCACTAATTGGAGCTGCTTTGTCCTCTCTGGACCGTTCCTCTCGTGTCCGCGCATCATCAAATCTGATAAAACGTAAGATATTCCAAAAACGATTGATACTCATTGTGGCCCTGTATAAAGGGAATGATGACGTTTTCCACATCTCTGTAGTATGGTCTTTGTTTCCATTATTGACCCCTGTTGCAATTAGAATTGCAAAAAACGAATACATCTCTTGACGATTAACATTTTTCCACGTTCTCGACGGTCGATTTGAATTGTTTGCATTCCACTCTCGGATAATTAGATCTGCCTTCTGATTAGTGTAACGAGTAATCAAATCCACTATTTCGCGAGTAAGAATCCTTTTGAATGTTTCAGCCGCTGAGAGTGTTTCGGTCAAGCGATGGGGACCAGCTCTGTCTCACAATATTGTGACGGACAGTTTGAGTTGTGTTAGGTGTTTTTTTCCATACAGTTTTATCTTTCGCGACAAACGTACGTCCAGTTGAATCTAGAAAAAAGAATAAAAATAATAAGAACGCGTTGTGCATGAAAAATTAATAAATAAAACGAAAAGAATTATTTTTACCTGCAGTTGAAACTGCGTCGACATCTCCGTTCGTATCATTGCCATCTTCGCTTTCAGAATCGTCAATGGCTGCTTCAGTTGTATCATTTTCGTCTGCGCAATATTCTTCGTTATCAGATACCTGGTTTTCATTTCGCTCGTCAGGAATCCAATCATCGTCATCACTATCAGAAAGGTTTATGCTCTCGTCGTCAGATTCACCACAATCGCTTTTCAAGTAGGCATCTCGTTGTGCATTACATAATCTAAAAACAAAAATACAACAACAACATTATTTAATATTATTAAATACATTAACAATATTAATTTTAATATTATTACCTGTTGAATTGAGCACGTGTCAACAAAGTCGTCATTTTGAAGATGCTCAGCTGCACAAAGGACGCTGACTGAACCACGCTTTCTCTAATGCCGGATTCGAATGGTTTCACCATAAACTCGCAAGTTATAAATAGAAAGTTGACCGTACAAGTTATTCGTCAACCGAATATTCGAGATCCCTCTAGCAGGTATAACTGAATTTGTTACACACCTGCCGATCCTGACCTTGCTCTGTGCCGATTTCAATAGGCCTTTTGTAGGCGCAGATAGTCAAAATTCTTTATATTTATAAAAAATAATTATATAAAATACATAAAATATTCACAATATATTTGTTTCTGATAAACAAATTAAAATCTATTGCAAAATATTTGTTTTAACATTGTTAAAACAATGTTTCTATATGTGGGTACCCGGGTATCCCGTCATTGACTACTGTCGGTAAAGTTGGTCATTGACATACATAAGGGTTAACTTCATTTTTTTATTTTATTTTATTTTTTAATTTAATTTTATTTTTTTATTTAATTTTATTTTTTAATTTTATTTTTTTTTTAAATTTTATTTTATTTTTTCTATTGGTTTTTTAATTTAATTTTATTTTTTTTTATTTTATTTTATTTTTTATTTTTTTTTTTTATTATATATTATTTTTAATTCTTTATTCTAATTTTAGTTTTATTTTTTAATTCTTTATTCTAATTTTAGTTTTATTTTTTAATTCTTTATTCTAATTTTTTGAATTATTTTATTATTATTTTTTATTTTTATAAATATACTTCTCTCCGGAGAAACGAACCTATGGCGCCGAGTCGGCCCCCCAAGATGCCAACAAATAACTGTTGCAGTTCCTTTTGAACAATTGCAGGGTGTAACGCTTCGGGAACATTCGCGTTGGGAGGGAGTTCCACAGCTTTCCCACTCTCTAACGGAACGAGTTCAGATGCAGGGATCTTCGCGCTTTCGGGAGATGAACCGCAAATTGGTACGATCCGTCGGATTGTCGTGTGGAGCGCATATAGACCGAATTGCGCGGAATAATACCACGAATCTCTGAAGAACAGTACCCGTGATAATATCTGTAAAACACATAGAGGTCGGCTACGCTCCTTCGATGTGATAGCGACTGTAGTCCAGATGTTAGTGCCGTGTCCTTGATCGGTATCCCCGATGCTCATCTCTGTATACTTTCAATTAGGTCGAGGGTATGTTTATAGGAGCAGGGCTCCAAACATGAGAGCAATATTTGAGCGCGGATCTAATTTGGGATTTCTACAGGAGAAGAAGTTGAGCCGGAGTAAAATATTTCTTGGCTCTAAAAAGATAGTTCAGTTTTCCTAAGGTGGATATGGCGAAGTTCGATACGTGTTTATGCCACGATACATTCCTACAGACCGTGACGCCGAGTAATTTCAAACTTTCGACAGATTCGAGGGTCAGGCCATTCATCATCAACTGTGAGACCGATGATCCACTTTTCTTTGTAAATGTTGTATATTGTGTCTTCGTTGCATTGAACTCGACGAGGTCGGCCTTCCCCCACTGCAGGACTTTATCCTGATCCCGATTCAGAGAGTTGATCTGGCTACATCTCAGGTGGTGCAACGTTGATGCACTAATCAGTCGATCACTCGAAAAAGAGGAAACAAGCATATTATCATCCGCGAAACTGAACACTTAGTTATCCATTGACTCCAACAAATCATTTATGTGAAGCAAAAACAAGGTTGGGCCTAAATAGAACTTAGTGGCGCCCCGGAATTAACCGGATACAGATCCGAATACTCGCCGTCGCAAAGCTGCTGAGGGAGTCCATATGAACGAAGGTTGCTCAACACTACCTCGTGGCAGGCGTGGTCAAAAGCCTTGGAGATATCCAATGCGACTGCTGTTGACTCACCATGCCGCTTAATCCCAGATGTCCATATATCGATTGTAAGGGCCGAAAGGTCTCCAGTGGACCGCCTGCCACGGAATCCGTATTGATGATCATTCAGAAGTCCATTGCACTCCAAATACGTAATTAACTCGGCGTTGATAACCTTTTCCATTACCTTTGATAACAATAGATGGGCTCCTCGATAGTATAGTGGTTAGTATCCCCGCCTGTCACGCGGGGGCCCGGGGTTCGTTTCCCCGTCGGGGAGCCCCTGGCGCAAGACTAATGATCTTGCCCGGACAAACAAATTATCATGGAAAATTTAACAAGCCTCATGTCTTGCTAAATAAGGCCAAGACCGGTTCCCCGTTGTAGTGCCGGTGATGATGATGATGATAACAATAGATAGTAATCCTATCGCCCGGTAATTTTGTGGGGGACACTTTTTTTTAAGCGAAGTTACTGCTGACAGTCCTTGCCATTGACTAGAAGGGACGCGAATCAGTTCGGCACTCAAGGAGTTTATTGGTCACTCTATCGTTGTAGGCCTTCTTCGCGGTATCAATCGCCTGGTTGCACGCGTTTCTGGTTCTATCAAAATTCATTCTGTTAACCTCGGTGGGATTGAAGTGCCACTGTTTAAAAGCTCTATTTTTTGCGGCTCTGATCTGCTCGAATTTTTTATCAAACCACGGTTTATGGGGTGAACTTCGTTTGATGGAATGCGGAATGTAGATCTCCATCCCGAGAAAAATAATCTCTGTAACCGGCTCCGTGCATGCATTAACATCGGAGTCTCCAAAGCACACCTCCGACCACAGAAAGGATGCGAAGAAATCTCTCAAATCGTTCCAGTTAGCAGCGCCAAACCTCCATGCATGGCAAAGCTGCCTAGGTCGGTTATTCGCTTGATGTGCAAGTGGTTGGGCGACCAATACCAAGCAGTATCTGAGTTTCCCAATGCCGCAGCAATCTCCACGGTATAGATACTCGGCTCGGATGTCAAAAACAATTCCAGGGTGTTCGCATAATCGCCTCGGAACCTACCACGAGTTGAGTCAAGTTGTGGGTAACAGCGAACATCTCCGCCAGCCTCCCAGCATTGTCGGTTCTTTTAGAATGTACCAACCAGCCGTAATTGTGCACATTTAAATCACCAAGGGCTACAATTTCAGAAGCCGAGTGGTTGATCTGTATCCAGTCCACGGTACGTGAAAGATGTTCGAAAAATGTCGCTGGTCGATCGTCATTCGGGGAGCGGTAAAGACAACAAAGAAATTTAACAAAATTCCTCAGCACGATCTTCAAACTAACGATGCCAACGCAAACCCATCGTCAATAAACGGCACTTGCATTGGCGAATTTTTAAGAAATGCATCGTTGGGTTACTCAAGAGATGTAATATAAAATTACTTCAACAATTCGCAACGCATATATTCGTCCAAAATTACAATTCAGCTCCCATATTTGGTCAAGAATACATACAAAGCTGCGTTGTACCTGCTAAGATGCAGCAGTAAGACAGCCATTTGATTTTCATTGATTTGCAGCACAGTTCAACATCCGCAATTGCGAATCGACCCAATTAATTCTTTTGTGTTTCGTATGCAATTAATTGCTTTTCCGTGATTTGTTAATCGTTTGCTCTTTCCAAACTTAAAGAAATGGTCTGGTGGGAAAAGATTTGCCAATAATGGAGAGGCGATTTTATTTAGCAATGCTAGAGATCCTTTTGATACTTTGGGTTGTGGGATGCTGCCATGGAGAATTGTCAGGTGTTGATTAAATGGGTTTGCGAGGATTTCCCGGTTTATTCGGAAACTGTATTCCGACATGGAATACTAAATTCACTGAAGATTGATTAACTATTGGTTTCATTTTACATGACTCGTGAAATAGTTAGGGCGCGATCTCTGTTTGCGCGACAGGGAAGTTCGATTTAGTGTGTAGCAGAGGTTTAGTTTTTCGTTTTATATTCATTTGGATAAAATTGTGTGTTCAATCGATGGTAGTTCTATCTCCGGTGCATTGTAATATAAAAAGTGTCTTCCGTTTGTGCTGCATACGTAAGTTTTTTAAAATGTGTTTAATAAAAAAAACAAACTTATTACAAACATTTCAAGGAATCACACATCATGAGCAAATAATTTTAAGTTCTTTGTTAAATGTGATTTATTAAACCACAAGCACTTTCAATCGTATAAACTTTCCATCTGGTAATTTTAATTGCAGATTTAAAATCCTGCGATGTAACCGATGGAGATATGCGTTCACCAAAAACTAAGCGACAACGATCGAGTGCAGACCTTTCGAATCGCTTTGATGATTCATTATCACGAGTTTATTGTTCCCAGCCGATGCCAACTACAAGAAATGAATTTGACGCGGAATTGATAACTGGACGTGGTTTGAATCGGAACGCCAACAATAATTCACCGTTGGAACCCCGCAATGTATTATGCTTCTCGCAACCAGCGCTATTGGATGATTTGATACTTTGTTCTCAAATGAATCCGTCACAATCAGCAAGCCAAAACGTATTCCAAAGATTAGTAAGACGAATGACGAGGTTCTTCGTGACTACACCGTGGAACGAAACTGTTAGACGTTTGTATATGGTTCTGGATAAGTTAGCTTTTACAAGGAAAATAAACAATGATGGTATAGTAACGATATCTACAATCGATAAGAGAAAGTTACGTTTGGTATTTAAGGCGCATATTATAGCAATGGATGGAAAAATCTTATTGGATTTCCGTTTATCGAAAGGATGTGGATTAGAATTTAAAAGACGGTTTATAAAAATCAAAAATTTATTAGCGGACATAGTATTAAAGGGCCCTACAACCTGGCCAATTGCGATAGCTACAAATTCGGTGCCTTAGTTCTATTTGTATTTAATTTTTATTATCGTTAATCGTAAAAGACTCAGTAGAAAAACGTATTCCTCACTTCATGTTCCATTGAAAAGAAAACAAAAAAAGCTAGACGCATAGCCAATAAAGATGTGATTGAAATTTATAAATGTTGTTTTTACAATGTTGTTATTAAAGAAGTTGGGGAACATTGTGCACTGCCATTCTTTGTTTGTCAGTAATATGTTCGGGATTTTTTTATACATTTAAACATTAACATACGCGTAATGCGCTCGGAAGATACGATGGCAAAAAACTGCGTGGATGCACATTCGTTCTGAATGCCTGTAGATGGTAACCGTGGGGAACACTTGACCTGGCAGGGCGGTCTGCTCTGGGTTGTGATTCTCAAAACCTAGAACGCGAAATGCGACGTCCGTAGACCGTAAAAAAATCCAGCGCGCTAGTTGTGCAAAAAAAGCATTTCCTCATTGTTATGAGTGATTTTATTATCAACAATTTTCAGTGGTGTCGCCACTGTGGACACACGACTTCTGAAATGCAGTATGTCCAACTCTTTGTCATCCTTGCTTATACACGATCTGTTACTCCCCGTTCACCCTATTAAATGCACAAATGAACTTTCCTTCATTTCACCCTTAGCACTTCAGGCAATTGCCTTATGCCAGCATAATTTCGTTTAACCAACAGCAACGTTAATAATATATTAATTGTTTACAAAATGCATAACAATTATTATGGAAAATTTAACAAGCCTCGGATATGGAAACGAAAATGGCTAAACGATATGAGAAATTTCTCATGGAACGTCCGCTAACTATACAGAATTCGAGCTGCACAATAGCTAGCCGATGCCCTGTCCGACATAACAGCATTACAAGAAATAAGATGGACTGGTAGTGGTGTTATTCAAAGAAACGAGTATAACATTTAATACGGCTATCATGCAAAACACCTTGTGCTCGGGGTTAGATTTCTAGTCAGCCAAAAACTGAAGCCTGCCATTATCGGCTTTAATGCAAATAGACGAAAGGCTATGCACTCTTCACGTGCGAGGCAAGTTTAAGAACATAAGCCTCATACACGTTCACGGACTTACAGAGGAGTCCTCTGACGACGAAAAATAAGAATTCTGCGAGTACGGCGAACGGGCCCTCAATGCCGGCCCAAGATACGATGTGAAAATCGTTCTTGATGATTTGAATGCGAAAATAGGTCGGGAGCCGGTTTTCAGGCACTACGCAGGTTCCCATAGTTTGCATGAGAACACAAATCACAATGGACTACGAATCATCGAACTGGCAGCATCAAAAAACTTGGTCGTTGCAAGTACCAGGTTTCCGCGTAAAGATATCCACAAAGCCACCTGGGTATCACCTGATGGAGCCATTCGCAACCAAATTGACCACGTGTTGATAAATCGCCGCCACTCCTCGAGCCTGATGACAGTACGAACCGGTTTGTACCGAGGTGCCAACGTCGACTCGGATCACTATCTTGTGGGTGGGTATAGTGTTCCGAGCGCGGACTGCCTTACGGAGACGTATTGCATCCGCATATCAGGTGTGGGTCAACACAGCTGCTTTACGCAATGAGAACGCCAGCAACACCTTTGGTCATGCGTTGAGACGCCCTCGAAGAGCTCTATGAAGGGAGAGTAAGTCCTGGGGCCAGAATGCCAGCCATAGAGGAGAAATTGACACGCCTTAAAAATACTGTCATTAGTACTGCCAACTCCATCTTAGGCAGTAGTCCCAGAGATCGAAACGACTGGTTTGATGATGAGTACCAACTAGCGACTGAACAGAAGAACGCTGCATACGAGGCAATGCAGTATTCTTATAGGACGCGGGTACGCGAGGAAAACTGCAAAGAGCTCAGAAGATCTGAAAAAAGACCACATACAAAAGAAAAGTGCCTGGAAAAAAAACCTGTATGTGAAATAGAGAAAAGTAGAGAGCGAGATCCGCACCAGGCGCGGAAGTTCTACCAAATAATCCGCAGTATGACGCGGTACACACCACACTGCACTCCCTGCAAGGATAAAGAGGGTAATCTGATCACCGATCCTGAAGGCATTCTGGAGCGATGGGAAGTGCACTTCAATGAATTGTTAAATGGTCAGCTCACAGAAGAATTATCACGATTCTTTTCTAACGCAATTTTGTAACAATATACGTGCCTTCGTGTAGGTGTAGCATTAGAAGTGGAGGGTATATGGTCAAGGAAATGTTACCTGATAGACGGGTAGAATAAGATTTAGCTCGTCGACCAAGACCAAATGCTGCCGCCACCAAGCATTGAGGAAACAGTAAAAGCCATTAGACAGTTCAAATCAAATAAAGCCCCCGGAGCTTATGGCATACCAGCTGAACTGATCAAACAAGGAGGGACAGTGTTACATTACGCTATTCATGAGATCGTGGCACACGTATGGGAGCAAGAGCAGATGCTGGAACATTGGCGTCGCGGTATAATTTGCCCCATACATAAGAAGGGAGATATCACAGTGTGCAGCAACTATAGGGGTATAACATTGCTAAGTACCGCATATAAGA